>QVTF01000350.1:0-342115 GCA_003573665.1 Oxygymnocypris stewartii | reverse complement strand
TTTTGATTTACAGAGCCACCTGTTGGTCAAAAGTGATATTATGCCATTTAATCATATTACTAGAAGTTGTATTTATGATTTTTCAGCCATTTCAATTACAATCATCCTAAAATTGTTTTTATTACTCATTGAATTTGGTCTCGAGCAAAGACTGACAGCTGAAGGTCTGGGAACTTTGTCTGCTTTGAATGGCCAAGGCCCACCCAAGAGGCCATATGACTGACAGGTAAAGCAACCAATCAGGTTTCATTTTGTGCCGCATCATTGTTTAGGGCGTGACAATGTCTCCACAAAAACAGACAGGTGTGTAAACCTCAAGACATATTTAAAGATTTGATTACCATTTTTCACATACTTTTGAAAAATCAGTGTTTAGATAATCCTGACAAGCGCTCGTCGTCAGTTGTGGGGGTTTGGCACCATGGCATCTTTGTTTCCAGGCAGAACGTTAAAGAACATGACACAGGTCTACCGGAAATTCTGTATAATTCAACCAATCCAATGATGACTTCGAAACTCCACACTTAGTTTTTCCAGATAAGTGTGCTATATGCATCAGACGTTTATCCAACGTTCCGTGGCCGTGACGTCTGTGTCACAGTCACCCGTAGAACAACATTTCCCAGCATCTCACCTGCACTCCATCTTAATCACCCACAGCTGACCTCCATCAGGGAATCCTCCTCACCTGTTACAACCAATCAAGCTCCACATATAAGACATCACCCCATCCAAACGTTCACTGTCTTGTCTCAAGTTTACACGCTCTCTGTTTGTATCGCCACACACTGGTTGGATCCCTCGCACTCCTTTGACGTCTTCCACCCATTGTCTATCCACCAAGGGAAAGATAAGGATTTGCTATTCCTCAGTTTGTAGAGCGTCAGTGAACTTTGAGTTTTGCAATGACCTTTTTGTGTTGCCTTCAGTTGTTGATTAAAGAAGCTCTTACCTTACCCATCCCCGTGTGCCTCTCCATCCATGTTGTGACAGAAGACAAGACCATATAAAAGGATGTTAACGGCTGAGGACAAGCTGTGGGAATTGCGGCAGGTTGGGCGGAAGCTGGAACGGTATGTGGAGGATTTCCTTAAGATTGTTCACCAGCTGAGCTGGCCTGACGCCGCTTTGGGTGCTTGCTTTCTGCTAGGGCTGGACAGCGATACGATTCGATGTGAACTTACTGTTTCTGATTTTCCCCTGATCGCATTAATTGATCTAATTTTGTATTTAAATGGATACAATTTTGAAGTTGAAGAATTGAAGGAAGGATTTCAATCTTGCTGCCCAGACCCGTCTGAGGCACGCCACGTCTCGCCAGCTCATCCCATGCTGAGGACCCCCACATACCGCGCCCACGGTCCGAACCGCCTGCCTAGCCCCAATCATCCCCATACCCTTCTCAGCTCCACCATCGTCCTCAGTCCAGAACCTCTGTCCGTGGCTCAATCTAGCCCGCTGTTCATGGGAAGTCGACGCCGCCATCCATGACTCCCCAAACCCGCCATCCACGGAAGATCGTCGCCACCGGCCACCGCTGACTCAAGCCCGCCAGCCATCGCTGACTTAAACCCAGAACGCCTGCCAGTGCCAGCTCCTCGACTTTGCCCGCCAGTGCCGCCTCCTCGACAGTGCCCGCCAGTGCCGCTTCCTCGACAGTGCCCGCCAGTGCCAGCTCTTTGACAGCGCACCCTAGTGCCAGTTTCTCACAAAGCACCTTCCAGTGCCGAATCTGTGAACGTCAACTCGAGCCAGGATGCCGAGTCTGTGAACGTCAACTCGAGCCAGGATGCCGAGTCTGTGAACGTCAACTCGAGCCAGGATGCCGAGTCTGTGAACGTCAACTCGAGCCAGGATGCCGAGTCTGTGAACGTCAACTCGAGCCAGGATGCCGAGTCTGTGAACGTCAACTCGAGCCAGGATGCCGAGTCTGTGAACGTCAACTCGAGCCAGGATGCCGAGTCTGTGAACGTCAACTCGAGCCAGGATGCCGAGTCTGTGAACGTCAACTCGAGCCAGGATGCCGAGTCTGTGAACGTCAACTCGAGCCAGGATGCCGAGTCTGTGAACGTCAACTCGAGCCAGGATGCCGAGTCTGTGAACGTCACTCGAGCCAGGATGCCGAGTCTGTGAACGTACCTCGAGCCAGGCTGCCGAGTCTGCCGCTACCATCACCTTGAGCCTGGATACAGAGTTTGCTATTCCCAGTCCCCGAGAATCCAGTTCTCAAGTCACGGCCAGGAGTGCCGTTCCCAATCCCTTAAAATCCAGTTCTCTGCTCACGGCCAGAAGTGCCGTTCCCAATCCCAGAGAATCCAGTTCTCTAATCACGGACAGGAGTGCCATTCCCAGTTCAAGGGAATCCAGTTCCCCATTGAACCCAGGAAGGACACCTGATCCTCATTCCAATCCTCCTTCATCTTCACAGGTCTCAGCCAGCTCCGCTCCTCCAGAGCGCCCCCAAGCGCCCGCTTCTCCAGAGCGCCCCCCAAGCGCCCGCTTCTCATGAGTGGCATCCTGTTCCCAAGATTGGTCCAGGGAGGGTCTCAGATGCCAAGATCTCTGCTCCAGAACCAGTTCCAGTTCTTGAGTTCGTGCCCATGCTAGTTTGCAATTCTAAAGGCCAAGGAGGCCATTCAGGAACCCTTGGAATGTCCCGCCATGACCAGGGAGGTTGTCTGTGGACCTGCGGCCTACCCTGTCACATTAGGAATCGGTATATGCCCTATGGTTTCAGTCCCCCCTCTGGTGGGCTTCCGCTTCCTCTGCTCTACCCTGATGGGCTTCAGTTCCGCCCTGGTGGGCATCAGCTTCGTCTGCTCCACCATGGTGGGCTTCAGTTCTGCCCTGGTGGGGTTCAGCGTCGTCTGCTCTGCCCTGGTGGGCTTCAGCTTTGTCTTTTCCACCCTGGTGGGCATCAGCTTCATCTGCTCCACCCTGGCTGGATCCCTGCTCTGTTCTTTTTCATGGATCTCCATAGCATGGACCTTGCACTCCATCCCTCCCGGTTACTCCATTACTCCACCTCTATTGTTGGAACGTCTGGAAGCCATTCCTTCGTGGGGGTACTGTCACAGTCACCCGTAGAACAACACTGCATTTCCCAGCATCCCTCCTGCCACTCACCTGCACTCCATCTTAATCACCCACAGCTGACCTCCATCAGGAAATCCTCCTCACCTGTTACGACCAATCAAGCGCTCAAATAAGACATCACTCCATCCAAATGTTCACTGTCTTGTCTCAAGGTTACACGCTCTCTGTTTGTATCTCCACTCACCGGTTGGATCCTTTGACGTCTTCCACCCATTGTCTATCCGCCAAGGGGAAAGATAAGGATTTGCTATTCCTCAGTTTGTAGAGCTTCAGTGAACTTTGAGTTTTGCACTTACCTTATGTGTTGCCTTTAGTTGATTAAAGAAGCTCTTACCTTACCCATCCCCGTGTGCCTCTCCATCCAAGTTGTGACAGGCTGAGACTACATTTGGTCTGATGCTCCATGCCATGCTTAGCTCCTCATTTTGCCTCTCTAGTGCTAGGCCCCATAATTGCTGCTTGCAGCTATATTTTGTATAAGTTTTCATGAACTTTTCATAGTTTAACTACAGGAGAAAAAAATGCAGATCTCTAAATGCTCTGATTAATTATTGTGTCACAACCACAGTGAAATAAAGCCTTACATTTTCCTTTTTGTAGATTGTTACAACACAGTGGAAAGTATTCTTGTATGCGTTGCCAGCTTGTAAACGAGTCTGTAAAAAGAGAACAAAGCAATTGTTTTCATTATTCCCTCGACTCACACTTCATTCCTAACCAATTCATGTAATACCAGTGGGAACTTATAAAGTAAAACTGACTATCTTTAGAATGGAAATATAAATACATAATATGAACTACAATATTTTACAGTATATGAATAAATAATAAATTTGTACAAAATGAATCCCAAAACAAGGATCTGTCTTACCTTGACCGTGTCAAGCGGATGTCCCACAATCACACTGGATGCTCCTGTAACAAAATAAGTTGTATGTGTTCAATTTGTTGCAACTGAAGACAAACACAGTACTGATAGATTATGCCTGTTGCATAGCTTTGTAGGAGGCTCTTCTTGCAGAACAGAGTGTTCATTTAATGAATAAGTTACATTGTTTATGAACATTTCATGGTCGGTTGCACAGGCCCATTAGGGCTTTACAAAATAAATGTTTCCTTTCAATGGAGAACACCAGGTTTCCACCAAGCCCCCGTTTATGGCCGAGAAATGTCGACCAGTCAGTCCCTCAGTACCAAAAACGCATAAACAGAGTTGTTTTGCACATAAATACTTTGGACCGCAAAGCATTTCAACGTTTTTACTGACTTGGTTTTGACGAACACGTGACAGAAATATATTCTATATAGTATATTCTCTTGAAACTTGGAAGCAAGCTTTTTTTCTTCCTTTTTACTCTTTCAGGAGAACATCACTTAGCTGATAAACATCGACATAAAGACGCAACGATGCCCCTGAGGCGGCTTCTTTCCATCTCTCAATCAAGCGTGTTTTCGACGGTCTATCCTGACTCTTCGACTCTCTATCCGACTCTATCCTTTTCTCTTTAGTTTCAAGAAAGAAAGAAAAACGTTATAAAATGCAGATAATAGCCCTTTAAACAGTTTAAAGTAGTAGATTCATTGAAACTAACAAAGCTGGGGGTTTTACTCATAGACGCGACGAAACTAGTTCGCAAAACAAGATAAACTTCCCTCAAGTCGCGTAAATATAGGCTTCCGATAAATTACGCGATATTGCTCTGCGAAAATGTGCGTTTTGTGGCTTCTTTGTAATGTTAAACACACATGAAACTTTTTAAAAGGTATGCAAAACAAATAAAACTCACCTCCAATCCACCCTGCTAAAAAATCATCCAAACGAAAGACTGTCATTGTACAACAGAGAGAATTTAGACTGGAGATTTCCACATAAGCGTCGGCATTGATACGGATTTAGTGTGCACGCTAAACATCCGTAAGCTTCATTTTAACAGTTGGTCAGATCAATAAAACAGAGGTAGAAACTTCAGCCTCATCCACACATTTACATCGCTGAAGGGGGAGTAAACGGGGGCGTTGCCGAGATACGAAAATAGATTTGTCCTCCAAGAAACATTCAGAATGAGCTTATTAAAACAATATGCTGCATGCATTTTTCACACTATTGTGTAATATGACTGGTCAAATATAGGATTCTTTAGCATATGATTCTTAACATGTCTGCTGAGTTTCTCTATATTGAGGAATGCCTGGAATGTAGCGGTGTCCATGACAGAAAACCAATACGTTTTTTTTACAATCATTCTCTTGTAAATAATATTGAAATTATTTCTAAATGATAATGTTGACTGCCCATTATTTATGCCCCCATCGCCCACGTCCTTGACTTGAAAGGTGTAGGTTGGGATGTGAACAAACTCTCTGTTAATAATATGCTTCAAGTTCATGTGGAAAGTTACTAGCAGTTGCACTGGAGTAATGTAAAGTCACTGATGTTTTGCAAACTTTTGTACATGAACTATAAGAAAAAGAGTTATGAGGACTGCCAACAAACACTAATAAAAAAATCAACCCACTATAAAACAATGTAATTGCTGCCAAAGGTACAACCTGCAGTGAGTTTGCACTTTTTCAATCCACTTTCAGTTTAATTTCTGATTTTGATTGAAACTCTTAAGCTGATAGAATCAAGTAGCCAATAAATGACAGAAACTATAGTGACTATGATTATTGTGGACTGATATCAAATAGATAGCATATTAACTTGCATGTATATTGACTAACCTGAAGCAATCATGCTGAGAACATGTTCCCTTCATTGTAAATATACTGTTGATTCACAAGCCCTCCAAACATTGACACAGGTTATGAGACTCGGGCAGCAATTGAACCTTATGACATGTGACCTGCTGCGAATTCTATACACACACGAATGGAAACATCTACATTAACTAATGTTATACAAGTGACACATTTTATTTTATACCACTGAATCAACCTATACACACATTTGTACCAACACTCTCAGGAAAAAAGGTACAAAAGCTGTCACTGGGGAAGGACCTTTTCAAAAGGTAGATTTTTGTATTTTATTTACCCTAAAGGGTGCATAGAACTACCTTAAAGGTACATATTATTACCTAAATGTAAATATTTGTTCTTAAATAGTACATATTTGTACCTGGTACCACCCCAGCGACACCTTTTTCTGAGAGTGAACAAAACTATTTTTGGGGTTATTTTTAGGGAACATTGTCATTCTTACAACATTATCTGGCCTTTTAATCACAAAAGTTTCACAAACTTTTAGTTGAACATTTGTCTAACAATTTTTAAATGTTACTAATTCAAAAATAACAGAGAGAATGTCAGCAAATCTATTCTCTGAACATATTTTGGTAGCTGTGTAACTGCAGGATAAACATTTAAAGAGGAAATAATTTTCACCAAGAGTGAACAAAGGCAATAAATAATAAAGAGCTTTAACGTAACAATGGCAGGCTACCACCTTTTACAACATGAATACGACAAATGTTTGAATCTTACCCTTTAATAAGTGCACAACTAACATAATAAAGAGAGTGCCTGAGGGTTTGGGTGGGAAATAATTACATGCGCAAGACTCCGCTAACATAACGCAATATATACAGATACAATGTAAATATGAAAAATATCACCTCATGTGTACATAATAAAGAGTTTACTTTAGGCTTTGGGTAGAATAATTACTGTAATATGTGGAATTTAAAGAAGTAATTAACAAATCTGTATATATATATATAATTTATGCCTCATTCATTTTGCTCCCTAATGGTGCAGTCAAAATGGTAGAAAATCTGGTTTAATGTTTTGTTTGGCTATCTAGCCCATTGTGACTTATCATTAACTCACTCTTAGTAATAAAGTCATATTTTATGGGCCATTTCTTCTTTATCGTCTGACTTGAGATGGGTGAGGCCGTGAGGCAATCCACTCATGTATTACAGCAATCCATGTTCAGAGCACTTTGAAATGCAAGTTTGCTGAATAAAAGTTTTATTGAAGGATTTTTAGCAAGAGTGATTCAGGTCTCTGATTGACGTCTCACAAGCACAACTATTGTTGTGATAAGTGATCAATATTTAACCACACAACAGATAGAACGAGAGGAACAGAACGCTCCATCCGTCTGTGCAAATAACGGACTAGGAAGCTCAAATGTACTTGTACTTATTTTCATGCACTACAAGAGATCTCCTGTGCGTCTGCTGTAGACCTGACTACTAATAAGCATTTGTTTGGGTGTTAGAAAGAGGCTTGGCTGCAAATTCTGTCAAACGTCAGCAGAATAAATTAAAAGCCAACACTGCATGGACAAAACAAAGTCTTTGTTACTGACACCGCATGAGTAATGCATGCATGGGAGAGCCGGAGAGAATGCATTCTTCAGATGGGTTTTCTTAAGCCTTCTATTATGACTAGAAAAAAAAAGCTGTAATAATTTGTTGTTCTGAGAAGAGAGATGAGGAACAAATAAATAAAAATAGACTAGCACATGCATTTCCTTTGAAAGAAGTAAATCAGGGTTGCTATTTGCAGGCCAGGATCACTTCTTTTAAACAATATATCGTAAGACATGACCAAAGAAGAAAAGGGCATGATATTTCTGGTTGTAATTAATTTCCGAAAGCTGAAACACATTCTTGATAGTCGGGTTTCTTGGAGTCTGCTAGAATTACAAGTTGGTCAAGGCAGTGGCGGTTCTACATTGAATTACTCTCCGGGTGAGACCCCCTCTGAGCACCCATTTGGGAGAGGTGAACTGGCCCCCGCCGCCGTGCCGTGCCGTGCCGCGCCGCGCCGCGCCGCGCCCCCTCCCCTTTCCACTTCTCACACAGCTTCTGTGCACGGCACCCTCTCAGCAAGCAGGGGCGCCAATTTGCCAATAGGATAGATAATAGAAAACCGCTTAGCAGTCGCAGATGATATATTTTTTTTTTCAAGTGCCTGTGCCGCCCCCCACGGGTCCACTGGGTCAAGGTCTCTGGTTTCAGTGCAGATGAAAGATGAAGAATTTTTAATCAACTTGTGTACCATCTTGACCCACTGTATGTCAGTGGGTCAAGATGGTGTACAAGTTGGTTGAAAATTAAATTCATGCCAGAATTAGAAAAAGAACATGACACAATTGTATTTTATTAAATTCTTTTGCTGGTGTTGTCCATTCTGTTCTGTCACAATGACATCAAATACAGTTCAGTTGGGTCAGTGACCTGACTAAACATGCTTTCAACCTGTTCTGAGGTCTGTGTTGACACAGATCACAGTCAAACACCACCAGACGTCAGTACACTTTGTTTTTGTTACTTTTGAAATTGACAGTAAACCTATCCAGACTGAAAAAAAATGAATTCCCTTTCCATTATTCCTAATGTTTGAATAATTTATTAGTACTAGTAGTAAGAATAATATATATTAAGTATATAACAACTATTAATGATAAAATAATAGTTTGTCCAAACAATCCACACATTGCTCTTTTTCTGATTCTATAATTATTAATATGTAGAATTCCCTCCAGTTCTTATAAGAACTGTTAATAGCTCCTGTGACCCCCTGAAGTTGCGTACATGTTCAGTTCACAGAGTGCAGATCAAACGAAACGACTTGAGTAATTTAGATGACTTTATACATCATTGTAAAACCTTGAATAAAGAGGGTGTGTGTGGCTTGTGAAATCCCATTGGCTCTGGATGCACGAGAGAAATGCTGAACGGCTGTAATGTGTGAAGACCTAGACGGAGTCACAGAGATCAAGTCACAAACTTTCAGGTTTAGTCCTGTCAAGTTTCAAATGATACGCAGTCATTTCTGTAGAAGCAGAAGAGTGATGATTTATATTGTGCCTTGATCACCTGCTCTACATCTGGACATCCCAACAGCTGCTTTATTACCGTGAACTTTAAATGGACACATCGCTGACTATAAACCAGCAAAAACAGGTCATATAGAGCATGATCAGAGGTGCAAAAGACACTGAACAGAAAGAAAATATATATTCATTTTCCTCTCTTGCTGTGTTATATATTAACATTACATGCTTCATATTTTATGTCTTCTTGTCAGAAACAAATAACAAATAAGAATTCAAATGAAAGCATCCAAGGCTGAGCAAGTCTCAGTAAAAACAATGACTAAACATATTCTGAAAATTAATTTGATATGACATTGCCAGGGATGACTACAATGGTACATAAAACATGACTAAATGTAAATGTACATAAGCCTCATCTCAATACACCACAGCATCAGCACTGACTATGAATGTACCTCAGAGAGTCGATCAGACGAT
Organism: Oxygymnocypris stewartii; assembly: GCA_003573665.1. Lineage (NCBI taxonomy): Eukaryota > Metazoa > Chordata > Actinopteri > Cypriniformes > Cyprinidae > Oxygymnocypris > Oxygymnocypris stewartii. The sequence goes on along the minus strand of QVTF01000350.1, from coordinate 332,748 downwards.
TCTGGTCATAGAGCCAATGTCAGGCTTTGTATAATAGATCACCAAGTGACTTCTGTTCATGCAGATGTTATGTGGCCCTACAGCACCTCCTTACAGCAAACGTTCAAGGACAACTTAGTAATAAATGAAATTAGGTTATATTAAAATAAATGATCATTAAAATGCAAAAACAACCATGAATAAACAAGTAATGTACAATATTTATTATTAGATTATCTCACTTTAATTATTGTTCATATTCGTAGTTCTTTAAACTCCTGAAATCACAAATGAATTGTTATTCATTCATATTTAGTTTAATATATCAATACATCTGGTTTCTGTTAGCAAAAAGTTTGAAATCAAGTTACGGCAGAAAGCACGCAGACACCTTAAACTTTCAGTAACAGCTCTAATGTCATGATCAGCTTATAAAAATGTTTCAATCATGGCAACAACACAAGGATCATTTAGCTTCAGTTCTTTTAGTGTATTACTAGTGTGCTGTTTACACTGACATAATTACAGAAATGCATGCGCTTCATTATTTTGTATATGTTTGCTTTTAACAAACAGATCGTCTGGGGACACTATTTTAGGGAATCTTAACTAGTTGCATATTACTAGTATATTAGCCATTTATTAGTAGTAATTAAGCACTAATGAATGCCTTATTCTACGTGACTTTATTCTACATCCCTAATCCTACCCAATACCTAAATTTAACAACTACCTTACTAACTATTAATAAGTAGCAAATTAAGAATGTATTGAGGGAAAGTCATAGTTAATAGTGAATAAGTGTTCCCTATTCTAAAGTGTTACCGATCGTCTATACTATTTGTTGTAAGGTTTATAGCAGGTGTTAACAGTGATTAATAACAATTAATTGCGATAAACCATTAATGCTTTTGATTGGAGAGAAAATACAACCCCTCCCCAGCTTTATCAACCACTGTGTCACACCCCACCACACACAACACACTACACCACAGCACCATCTACAGCTCTATAGTGCCCAAGGGCTCAATAATTTACTTATAGTCCCAAGTGCACATTCACTAGAGTGCGAGTGTCCCGGGAAACTCTTGAGAGGCATAAATCTGCAAATCAAAGATTCCCAACATTCTATTTGTTAATGACTACCATTGTGACATCATACTGCACGCTTGATTCTGGCTGTGTATTCTTCATGAGTGGTAAGTAAAGACAGATGCATTTCACAGTAGTAATTAGCCTCAAATGCTAAAAATTGAATGTGAGGCTGAAATGAATGACTTGGCCCCCTGCAGGGCTGTGGTGGGTGGGTGCAGGGGGCACTATAGAGCCGTAGATGGTGGTGTAGTGGTGGTGGGGGTGTGATTAACAATTGAGGTGTGGGGTTGTATTTTCTTTCCAATCAAATGAGCATTAATGGTGTATAGCTACCCCACACAGCCCCACCCTTCAGATTAACTGTTGTTAATCAGTTAACACTAGCTATAAACCTTATTTATAATATGAGTTGATCCATACATACATACAAAATAATGAAGAACTCAACAGTTGAACATTTTACAGAGCATATTCATTGACATAATAAACGGAAAGATCTGATACTGTATGATTCTTGTGTTTGTGTCTTGATTTAAACATTCAATGTGATGAAATAAGTCAAGCTTATTGTAAACTGATCACTGAGTTTGGTGCAGTTATTATATTTTAGTGGTGTGTAGGTGTGTGTGTTCATTCAAGAACAAAAAAACATTAAGATAATTAATGTTTTATACCATATAAATGTATAAATATACATGAAGTTTAGATATATTTAAGTATTTTTATTTAAATAAAAATAACGGATAAAACATAATTGTGATGTGTATCAAATATGAAAATGTAAGATTCCATGTATTGTTTTTTTATGTATTAAAATCAATCCCTTATACAGCTGAACTGAAGTATTTTCTATAATATACATGTGATATAAAACTGATTACAGCTAAAATCATATTGTAAGTACATATTTATATCACAAGACATCGCCATTTGTACATTAATCCTACAATCATTAAATGCATAACATTCCAGCTCTAAGGTCAAAGTGCGTGCGCAATACTTACAATACTTTCAAGAGTACTGTAGATTAATTAGGACGATTGTAGTGTAAATAAATGAATGAACAAACAAATAAAAAGTGAGGTGTATTGTTGTGCAATAGACATTATTCAGGGTTCACAGAAATAGATATAATACATATATACACATACACATCAGTAAATAAACTAAACATCAATACATAACGGAAATAAATGTGAGATTCACTGAATTCACTAGACCTGCACATAATCAGATAACAGGAGTTTATTTATTTCACAAATCTATAACGGTCATCTGTTCTTATCTGGAGAGCAGGGAAACTATGCTAAATAAAAATTTGAATACAACTAACATACAATTGTTTAGTTGGATAAACAATAAATAAGACAAACAGTTTCCCACATCCTTTGCTGTCAAAGTTGTGTGTTCAACTAACTCTATACTGTATTTTGCTGCTAATTAATCTTTCAAACCCTCATGCATAAAATTCAGATTCATCCTAGTAAAACAGCTAATACTAATACATTATTATGCTTAAAGTTTGTGTTAGGCTGGTCATGTATATTTATGCCCTTTTATGCAATATAAAACTAACAACTTTATTACTCAGCCTGTAGATATCATATGAATGTTCATTGCATTTATATTGCTAGGAACTGAATTTCACATTTTTGGACTTGTCATTTTGTACGATAGACACTTAGCACTGTGTTGGGTCTGCACTGGAGGAATTTTTGTTTTGTTTTGCTCAAAGCATGTTTCTTTTCTTATGAACACAAGGGGGCAGAACAGTATAATCTATATTTTTTTTCCAAATGCCAACCTAATGTGAGGTTTTGTACTTTAATTACCATTGACCTTTTCTCTCTTACTATAGATTCTAATCACGAAGCACAATCCCTCCAGTTCAGATGAAATGTGGAGAGGTGAAGTTTCCTATAAATCTGTTCACGCAGCTCTCCTGCGCTTAAGTGCACACGGATGGAACGGAGTACTCATAGGCTCCTCAATAATTACATCTCTTTTCCACCATTCACTTGTCTTTCATTCTTCTTTCTATATATTATAAATATATGCAGGCCTACATTAACACTTTAAATGTTCTGAATATTTTACTGTTTTATGGTTATTGCCACTGAAACTGATTATACCTGCAAAATACTGGATAAAAAAATATATTTTTAAAAGCACCAAATTGTATGCAATTTAACCTGTGTTTTAGCGCCACTCAGTGGACATTTCGCTTGAAACTGCGGCGAAACGTGCAGTAAACCAGTGTCACACAGAAAGTGCACAGAGGTAAGTATTTTTATGAGACTAGTTTGACAAAAATGCACAGGTGTCTACAGTTTATGAAATGCTGGGACAGTAGTAGTAGCAAATACAAATATTAAACCAATGCATAATTCATAAATCAAGAGCCTAACTCTTGGAGCAGCACGATTGCGTGCCGAAACAAGACAAGATCGACCGCTCGTAAATTTCGAGAGTGTGGAAGGACACAGTTCTTGAAGGGAAAGGTTAGCGTTGTCTTTGAGTCACATGAACAGACTGTGTGAATCACACAAGGGCGGATGAAGCGGTCAAAGTTCTACAAGAACAAATTTCTTATGTAAAAGCATGACTGTGTTTCACCCTACAGCAGCAGATTAAGGAGAAGCAACTTAATGTGGAGTGACAGTCCTAACGGAACTGGCTGAGAGTGGTGTGGTACGGCCGTGCGACGCTGACTGTCCTGGCCACTGATTTACAAGGATTTCTGCAACGACACTCAAGGAGGAGCTGAACAAGCCAGGAAAGGTTCTCGCAAATATTTCCAGACCTGCACTGTGAATCGAGCCATCTTGCTCTTCCTGTTTCATCACCAGCCGCACACAAAGATTCCTGACAACCGAGTGTTGACGGTGCACTCTGGAGACCTGCCTTCAGTCCTGCCTCTTCCCTCCACCACCTGCGCAGAAATAATAATACTAAAAAAAGATGCACCTCAAAGAGCCAGTTCACCCACAAATGAAAATGTTCTGTTAATTCTCTCACCCTCAGGTCATCCGAGATGTAGGTGACTTTTTCTTGAGTAGAACAGTAAAGACGATTTTTAGCTGAAAATATGCTCTTTGGTGATTCATAAAATCAAGTCAGTGGCTGCATATTCTGGAGAATAAAAAAAAAAGCTTATTAAGAAACAAAAGTAATACCGGTGGCTCCTGGTGATATATTGAGGTCTTACAAACCGAAACGATTGGTCTGTACAAGAAGCTGAACATTATTTACAACATTATTACTCGTAATCCAGAGCCTGAGGTAATATACGATTCTTTACCGCAAACTGGTTCTTCTGGACAGTTACTTTCAATGAACTTCAGTTCAGTGGTTATTTTATGTAATCATGCCTTGATGTAACATATGATCAATTATATTATTCAAGCACCCAATAACGATGTGAAATGTGGATGTTTTACATGTCCAAAGCATATAAAGTGACTAAACTTTTAAAACTGTTTTTACATAAACAATGAGAAACCATAAAACATATGAGTCAAACAGTGACTGGAGGAACTGGAGCGCCGAATGAGTTGACAAAACCAGCAACCCAGGATCAGATATGACACTATTTTGCCATATTTCGAGTCGTAGTGACTGTCAAGTGTTTAAGTAACTTTTAGATTAGTGCTGCTCGAGCCACAAACTGTTTCAGACACCTCAGTCCAAGTTGATGAACTGGTTATAATAGTCCACCAAGAATAACCGGTTCAAAAGAATGGTTCGTTCGCGAACCGAACATCACTCTGGACCACTGGCCTAAAGCTCTGGATTACAGGTAATAACACTGTAAATACTGTAACATTCGGTTTCTTGCACAGACTGATTGTTTCGCTTCACAAGATCTCAATATATCATCAGGAGCCACAGTTATTAACTTTGTGTTCCTTCATATGCTGTATTTTTACTCTCAAAAACATCCAGCTGCATGCTGACTTGCGTTTTATGTCCACGGTTTCACCTACAAATCTTCTTTATTGTTTTACTTAAGAAGAAAAATCAGCTACATCTCGAATGGCCTTGGCTGTAAACGAACAGCCAACTTTTATTTCAAGGTGAACTACCCCTTTAAGAGGTTGTTGTAGTACTGGCCGTCTCTACATGTGTGTGACCTCTGTATAAACAATGAAATCTTCAGCGGTGAGGACGGATCTGAGAAGACTGAAGTAGGAGAGTAACAAACAGCTACGGATCAGTGGTAACTGTGCACGTTATTCACATACGTGTTATGTGACCGGATCTGAGGCGACAGAGGTCCAGCATGACAGAGCTGGATGTACAGTCCTCCAGCAGTAGTTCAAAGCTGGCAGGCTGTTGTGCTTAGTCATCTCTGGATTCTCCTCTCTGTGCTGCCAGGCCTAGACACTGGCTGCCATTGCTCATGTGCAGCTGGGAGCTGTCAAGCATTTCAATCATCTCAATATGTCCACAGGGTACAGTGGTCCCCGATCTCATCTGATAATCCACACTTGCAGCAAAGATTAAAAGGAGAAAAACAGACTCCAGTTGTACTCTTCTAGCACTGTATAGAGAACATTAAAAGGGAGTCCATCTTGGCATAAGTCTGTATCCAGCTAACTGTAATATGTTACAGTTGCACAGCTGCAATGCAATCTGATGACCAAGCTTTCAATGTGGCAGTGTATTTATATTGTATTGTAAAAACAGAAGAGTGAAATTCCTTGATTTGTTGCCACAGCATCATTAGTATTAACTGACAACATCAGAGTTACTAATTGCAGAATTGTGGCAACATTGTGGATTAATAGTTGTGTGTTGGTAATTTAAAATTTCTAATTTTTACATTTACATTTATGCATTTAGCAGACGCTTTTATCCAAAGCGACTTACAATTGCATTCAGGTTATACATTTTCATTAGTATATGTGTTCCCTGGGAACATTTTATGTTTAAATTATTAGTTTAATTTATTATTACATTAAGTAGTATAACCTAATTCATGTCCTCATTTACCCACACTAATTTAAAGGCTACCAATTTATTTATTTTGAAAAATACAAAAATTTTGATTTATATTCTATAATAACCAATATCACATAAGATATTTTTTTATATAAAAAAGCCAAATCAGGATGTAACTAAATGATTTTTAAAATAAATAAATAAGTTTTATATTCTGCATTTATTCTGAAATAAGCATCAAGTGTATCCTCGATGTCCTCCAATCACTGCCCCTTAGCATACAAAAAACACACAAAATAACAAATAATTGGCTAGAAATCTTCTCTGAGCTCATCCAATTTTATTATCAATTGCAAGACAAAATTTTTTTTTGGAAACGAAGTCATTAAGTTTTCTTTTGTTTTATTGTAGATTAATTACATAATACAACCTACCTATTATGCAAACCGCTGAGGACCATGAACATTTATAAATTGTACTGCATTAAAATTCATTTTTAATAGTAGTTTTGTGCCGGGGGGGGGGACTTTTCTGACTTGGGCCACCTAGCAACCATCTACTAACACCCTTAGCAACCACATTGCACTTCACGAAAACACTAACCACAATGCAGTGCCCAATGCAATTACAAATAACACTTCAACATCATGGCAAGAATCACACTTTCGAAAATGCAGATATCTAGTTTATTATTTTTTATATATATTTAATATTTTTATTAAAGAAGCAAAATACAGTAAATAATTATTTATCTGACAGAATATGTTGCATTGTGACAATAGAAATTGTATAGAATTTTAAGCATCATAGCGCTAGAAATACAATTTTCCTTGATATTTTGAAATATAGGTATAATATAATGCCATTATTTATTTATTTTCCAAAATAATATCAAAACATCCTTTTGGCACAAAAAGTACATTATAAGTGAACTTTAAAAAAAGTATGATTAACCCCTTTAAAACGAGGTAATTAACAGAAGCAAGTCTGAGTGACTGAGTGACGGTTTTCTCATGCTGAATATAACAAGCTATAGAGCGCATTTGCCTGAACTGTCAGTTTCTTTGGTGCATTGTCACATGTGCGTCCCCTCTTGTAGAAAGGATTGCATGTGCACCAGTTTGAAACATGACACATTCTCATGGGATGTTGAAAGCCTTCATTCCTGTCCGTGGAAACTCTATATAGTTCGAAGGGAAAGTTGAATTATGCTGTGCTGCTGGACTGAACATATTTTGAATGCTGTGGCAGCTTCTCAAGGGATCTCCGTGCTTTGTGAAGACTGAATAGTGATAAAGCTAGTTCTTTGTAGGCTCCTTTCACAGATTTCTGATACACATTTGGATAGTCTGAGATTACGTGATGAAACAAAGGAGAACAAAAGATTGTTCGTAATCAGCTCAGTGCTTTTAGAGTTCCTCATCCTGTGCCAAGGCTATTGTTTGCTAACTCAACCATGAAAGGGCTTGTTGTTTCATCTTATACTCTCCTCTCTGGCCTTGAGCTTTTATTGTATTCTGTCATTGCCTTAAGTAGGACTGAATGCTCATATTGGCTTTTGGCCATAGTTCCTGCGTTCTCCCCTCTTGGCCTCAGTAGTCGACAGGGTCTTCACCGTGGCTCTCTCTCTTTAAATAGCACAAAACTATTAAGATCTTTCTTGCCTGCATTGGGCTGCGGCACATCCTCATTATGGCATATTGAGTCATTTAGGGTCTGCAGTACTTTGTAGTACTTGGGATTGTTTTATGGCCTTGGTTTAATTAAGTTAGTCAGCCTGGATGTAGGAAACAGTTCATTTCAGAGGAAGAATTCTTGCAGATTTCCAGAATTCTCCCATTTCCAGATTTCCCTTGAAAGCATTGTTTGTTTGATGTGATTCATGTTTATTTTACCCTAATAATTTCACATCTGATTTTTCTGATCTGGAAATCTGATGGAATGAAATCTTGTATTTCAGTGATTCTGTAAGCAAACGCAAAGGTTCAAGGGGCAATGCAAGGGTTTTGCGAGAGAATGCAAGTGTTTGGAAAGTGAACACAATTTTTGTAGCAATGTAAAATGCAGAGAAGCATTTCTTTTGCGAGTGAATCCAAATATTTTAAAAGCAAATTTCTCAGGGGAACGAAACACTTTTGTGAGAAAACTCATATTTGCTCTGAGGTATGAAATATGTTAGAAAGGAAACAGATATTTTGAAAGCAAACTAAATTTCTCTGTTGAACGCAATAATTTTGTGAGAGAATCCAAATATTTGGAACGCAAACGAGACTTCTTGAAGGAATACAATACTAAAACAAACTTTCCTGGGGGATATGCAATACTTCAACAAAATGTATGGGGTATCTCATATGTATGCAAAGTACCTGTATGCATGGGGACGTAATACTTTTGTAAAAGAACACATCATATTTGTTGAGCGAATGCAAAAGCATCAAAATATCTTTATTTCCTCCCATCTTATATTTTTTCCATCACCTTTATCTGAAGATAGGGTCTACAATTACTCATATCTGATAGCATTATTATAACATTACACTAATGTCTTCTAGCATGATTTTTTTTTAAATGGTAAATTATTGTTTATTATTATTGCTACATACTCTTTTCCATTAAAGATAACATTTGAAGGTTTTTTTTTATTTCCCAATTATCTAAAAATAGCTTCCACGCATCAATCTTATTTCAGTACAGATGTTCACACATACTTTACATTTCCAAGCCATTTGATTCAGCATGACATATTCAGGTCTATTAGAAAATAATTCATTTCTCGAGTAGTTGACTTAAACCCCCAAAAAAGCTCTTTTGAGACGGCTTAATCTCTTGATCCCCAGTCACACTCTCCTTTTTGTATTTAGGAGGTATAGAAAAGGCAGGTGGTGTGTACAGATTTGCTGTGTGAAAGATGTTTATGTTGCAGGCAGACATCCACACGTTTTATTGGGAGCAGATGGCAAATACATGATAAGAGCATCTTGGGAGCTGTCTTTATGGAATTTGTTGCTTGTTGTTCTCGATGCAGTGCAAGGAAAGTGAAACACTTCTGTAATCAGATCTCTAAAAGCCATATGTTAGACCCTTTATTCTTTCATTTATCAAACGTTTGAACTTGCCAAGCTAAGGATATGATACAGTTCTGGAAAAAGTCACTTTGATACTTCTGGCAGTAGTTATATTAGGCAAAGGGTTACAGTACATCTTAAAAGAGGTATCTACAGTATGTGTTTAGTTTCTTAATTTTAGACAAGAGCCTTTCTTTAGATGACTTTTTCAGGGATTCATTTATTTATGGCATGATTTTATTGGCCCAGTATAGCTTTTTGTCTGTAACAAAAGTCAAAATTAGTTTGCAGCATATCGACTACAGTGCTCTACGGGAATTAAAATATATATGACAAAGAAATTCACTATATTAGTGTAGAGAAGAGTTCCCTATTGTGCACTGTGCAGATACATTTTTTGTACTATGTTCACACACACACAAACAAACCTAGTGAGTCATAATTGTTGTCCATTGTCAGTGTACTGTAATAATTTCGATTTTATGTGGTCCTTATATTAAAGCATATTGTAATAAAAATAAGATAATATTTAGCTTTTTATTCATTATTAACAAAACTATATGCATTTTCCCCTGAATGTTGTTTCGTCAAGATCACACACACAAAACCTAAATTAATTACCAGTTTATAAGTCTTCAGAAAGCCGATTGAATTTGCTGAATGTGTGCAGGGGTGTAAAGGAATGGTCTGAAGTTAAAAAGCCGTAATGATGGGTTTATTTATTACAAAGGTGCAGCTTTTCACTTCACACAATGTTAATGGTTGGACTGGAGTGGTGTGGATTACGTGTGGATTATTGTGATGCTTTTATCAGCTGTTTGGACTCTCATTCTGACGGCACCCATTCACTGCAGAGGACATTGGTGAGCAAGTGATGTAATGTTATATTTCTCTAAATCTGGTCAGATGAAGAATAAACTACATATTTGATGATCTGAGGATGAGTACATTTTCGGGCGGGGGGGTGTGTGTGAACTATTCCTCTAAGTACACACATGAACCTTGACAGCCCTAAAATACATTTTATAAAATATTTTTTTATTGTTTTGACCCCATAAAACCTTAGGGGGTCGCTATTACCTTGATGGCCCCTGGGGGTCGACTTTTGCCATCAAAGGTCTATAGAAATATAAGACTATTTACTGAGGGTCCAGTGATGGGACCCTCTCAGTGGTGTCTAAAGAAGCATGAAGGTTGAGTCCCTCAGGAAGGTTGAATAAAACAGCACTGGACCGCCAGCACTGTCAATGCTAATCTAAGACAATTGAAATAAATAGTCTCTCTGCTCTTCCATGACTACAGTCGGAGCAAGAGCGTGTTTGTTTTTGTCAAAAATGACTATAACATTTATGATTCCCGATGATGTAGTGAAAGAGTCTCATCTTAGCAGGTCAATGCTATTACACCCCTCACCTTCAGGACTCCTCTGTCTTTGCTTGAGCAAAAAAAACTATTATATCAGGTACAATTCCTCAAACACACACCTGTTCTCAGCCATTAATCTCTGTCTCCATTATAGTTCTGCCAATAGCGTGGCCATGCTGGCTGCACACACTCTTTATAGTGGGGTGTGATGCATATTTCACCGTGCTGGGGTGTGACAGAATGGGGTTGGAAAATGAGGGAGCAGCTTTATTACGGTGCTAGTGGATTGTTCGCAGGAGCTGCCAAAAGTGGCATAAAATGGGGGAATGGAGCTGGAGAAATGGAGGGAAGGAAGAGAAAAAAGAAACAGGAACGAGACAAACTGTACCAAACATCAGCATCAAATTCTTTCTGCCTGGTTCTGAAACAGATAACCAGTCATTGTCTCTGTCGTCAACCACTTATTGACAGAATTATATATCCATTAAAACTTACAGAGACTAGCAGTGTGTTTGTGTTCACTTCACAAGCTCTAACTCTGAAATCACTTGATTTTAACATGACACTTCAATGCGTGAATATCCAGTGCTTTTTGTGGCACATGCAAAACCTAGAAGTAGGTGCAAAGATGATAATATTTACATACACGTTTGGTGCATAGCGCTGGAAAGAGCCTGAGCTGTCTCTCACATTCACACAGCAGTAATCTCACTAGTGTACTTACATCAGACCACATGCTGGGGAGCTCGGGCGTGTTTTAAATGAAGCTTTAAAGAAAATGATTTATCACTCGCGCTGACTATACGGCGGATTACACCGACTCTAAAAAGTTTTATACAGATTGGTAGCTTTGGGTAAATGACAAGAAATATTTCACCTTTACACTTGGCTTTGATTCGGTCTTTGAACATCATTTGGGAATTTCATATTCACCTCATATTAATTTTATTTTAATGGGATCATTTAATGTAAGGCTGGGTGATAAAATGATATAACATTGAGTCGCGATATAAATTATAATGATAACGACGATAAGCTCTGGACATTTTTACTTGACAAGGATGAATGTAACAGCAGAAATAAATGTGACACCAGCCAGTCAGTGCGTTTTGATAATAAGATAACTCTGCATGTTCTGTGTGTATCTGTGTGAATGATTCGTGCGATTTTGTCATGTGATGCTGGCAGTGTTTTCAGCCTCTTCTTCTCACTACACGAGGACACAAACATACGATATTCATCTCCAGAACCGCTCTGAGAGTCACTTCACCATCTTTTCATCATTTCATTCTGAAACCGAAAGACCTTCAACAACCCATCAAAATAAAAGTCCAGCTTAACTTGAACATATTATGACATTACGACATTATTATGGTATACTAAAATGTATACCTCAAGTAATACTACTAATAATTTTAAGGAACATCACACAACTAAGATATTATTTTATTAATGTGAGGCTACACAGTGCTGTTTTTAGACACAAGAACAAACCCGAATCAGTGACATGGTGTCATTTTACATGGAAGGGCTTCTTTCTAAAGAGGCAGCAGCAAATAAATAAATACAAAGTAATGGTTTCTACATAAAAACTAAAATTGTAGGATGATCTTGGGGAGAAAATAAAATACAATTATTTTTAAGATGCTGTTTTTTCTCTCCTTACTTGAGGATATACTAAAGGCACTTTCCCAAAACATATTGATGCAGTTTTTTCAAACAGTTTTTCTCAGCTGCAGGGTTTTGTGTCTTGATAATTATTGGCAGCTCCAGGCTTATAGCAGCAAAACAATACTTTATGATTCCGGCTATTATCTGAATCATTTATCTTTTCTCCTTCATATTGCCTGGTGCGATGTGATCAGAAGATGATGATTATATCGTTTCAAGTATGACACTGAAGTTCAGATTAATCTTGATTTTCAATAAAAGTGCAGTGTGCTGTGTGTTTTTAGCAAAAAAGTCAAGTATTTTTCCAAAAAATATTACCATATAGCAAATAATCATGCAGGCACAACCAGTAAACTTAAGCAGAAACAGCTCTAGTAGAATTTAATGACATGTAAAATAAAATAAATAATATAAAATAATAAACAAAAAAATAAAATCAAATCAAATTCTCATCTTTGGTAATTATTTTACGTCATATTTTTCATTAGGGAGGTAATCTTATAATATCATCTCTGTTGAGATGATTTTATTTAGTGAATCAATAAGTTAAAAAGTGGATATTTCTAGAAATATCACTGTTAATCACTACTAATCACTATTTGTTTTTCTAAGACTTAAGATCTTAAAGTTTCAACTATGAGTACAAAATACTTCTTCATCCTGTTGCCTTCCTGAAGACAATTATATTCCAACACAACTCATTAAGCTTAAGATGGCACTACTCCATCAATCAGGATTAGTATCAATTCCTTATTCAAATAGGAAAAGGCACCAGTTTCATAGAAGGACTGTTATATTGCCTTTCAATGGGCGAAAAACGATTTCCTCTTAGCCATCAAATCTCAGTCCGAGTCATAAAGATACAATGTTGGATGGAGAATCAATGGGTTTTTAACTTTGATGCTATATGGCATACCTAATGAGAAAAATATATTTTACTACCCCATGGCATGAAATGCTGGACTAAGCTTTTTTCCAAGGGCAGCATTCAGTCTGACCTATCAACATTCAATCCAGCATCTGCTATAAATTGCAAGGCTCTGCGTTAGAAAGGACTTATATTGATTATTGAGTGAGTAGGACACTAGAGCTCTGCTCTATTTAGATTCTTATTAACCAGAACACACAGACACACAGACACAGACACACACACACACAGACGCCACACACACACACACACACACGCCACACACACACAGACACACACACACACACACACACACACACACACACACACACACACACACACACACACACACAGACGCCACACAGACACACACACACACACACACACACACACACACACACACACACACACACACACACAGATATGCACACAGACCCACACACACACACAGACACACACACAGACACACACAGACACACACAGACACTCACAGACACGCACGCACACACACACACACAGACACACACAGACACAGACACAGACACAGACACACACAGACACAGACGCACGCACACACACACACACACAGACCCACACAGACACACAGACACACAGACACACAGACACACACACAGACACACACACACACACACACACACACACACACACACACACAGACACACAGACACACAGACACAGACACACACACACACAGACACGCACACACACACAGGCTTGACCTACACAAAACACTGCTACAACAAATGCATTCAAGATGTTTTAAAACTCCAAGATTTCAGGAGGATTTAGAGATTCTCTCATTAGATCTTCACTCCAAAATGCTATTAAAATAAGCAAAACCGATGTAATTGTTAGTACTTTTAATAATATCTGCATAATTAGTATTCTGCAAACTTCTGTGAGAAGCAATAAAGCATTTGTTTTCTTCGATCTTTATTGCAAACAATAAAATGTTTGATTTAATGAAGCATTTATACGAAACATAATTGTCTAATTGAAAGACAACAAACAAGAAATACCGTTTGATGTGATTATTATTTCCCTTGTAAAACCGTGATGGTTTTTATCAATCTGGCTCATGGTCTTCAGAAAAACAATTATAAAAACAGAAAGTTTAGTTGTGACATTGGATTTGATATATTCTATAATAACTTCCCATTTAGAGACACAAGATTATTTAACACAAGAGGCTTTATATTGGTCAAATCTGGGGTGTTTGGCAACATAAATGTTAAAGATTTTTCACATGATACATTTATTGAACCGCAGACTCTTGGAATCAAGATGATGCATTAAAACCTCCCAGATAAAAATCACTGCCTTAGAGAAACACGATTCCTCGAGAGGTATCAGGATGAGGGATTATCTGAATCAACTTTTAACCTCCTCTGTCTCTGTTATATCTTATTTTCCTGAAGGGAAGAATGATGTTTGCTGGGTGATTATAGGTAAGCATGCCATCTGCATCTTAATAACTCTCCAGATGGTGCTGATCCAAGTGTAGTCTACATTTATTAAGCTGTGATCTAGAGCCCAGGTCGAAACGGTTTATGTAAGAGGTGGTCGAAACAATATATTAATTCTTCATTAACGGTCATTTAAAAAGAAAAAGTAAATTAATTAATGGCTTAATTCAAGGTACAGTTTACCCAAGAGTGAAAACGCCATCTATCCAAACCTGTATGATGAGAAATTATCATTAGTGGAAGTAGTGACAGTCTTATTATTCAATATATAGTGTGTGTGTGTGTGCGTATGTGTGTGTGTGTGCGTGCGCGTGCGTGTGTGTATGTGCGTGCGTGCGTGTGTGAATTAAAATATTTTAATCCAGCACATTAAATTAATCAAAAGTGACCGTAAATAAATCTAAGTATGCTGGAAAAAAATGTATCGTGGTTTTCATAAGCATATTAAAAACTGTTTGCAACATTGATATTAAGAAATTAATATGATTATTTATTCAAAAATAATTAATCAAATATGTATTGAAAGAGAAATCTTTATTATAAAAATATTTGTTAAATGTTTTAAATTGTAATATTTTACAAAATTACTGTTTACTGTATTTTTGATCAATTAAATGCAGCCTTGCAGCCTAAAAATATATCGTTTGAACGGTATAGTGTGTAATAAATGATATATGTTTTTAAATAAATATGCAGACTCACTCTTTGTCCTTCTGAGAGAACACAATGACCTAAAAGTGCAGCAAACATCAGAGAAGGTCAATGCGCTATAAAATACCAAATAAAAGGATTTATTGCCAACACTAAAGATGCTGTCATCTGACGATTAGCAAGAGACAGAAAGTGCATGCTTATGATTGCCATGAAGCTGAAACAAAGGAGTTTGATAATAAGCAGTGACACATGCACAAAAGTAAATCTCATAAATGACATGTCCGGTTGTGCATTTGTTTTAGATTGTAATAGATTCTCATTTCCTTGTGTTGTTGACCAGCTGGTGAGGACCTGCTCTTGCATCAGACTACAGGGAAGTGCTTTTGTAGTGCAAGCTTTGTGCCTGCATTGCAGAGGCTGTCTGAACACAGATTGATTTGTAGTGATTGAGATAACAGTGATACGTTGCAAAGACCACTCACGTCAGCACTCAAATCAGACTTTTGAGCTAAAGCAGGGAGGGAGCGAGGGGACGATCTGCATCTTTACTCGATGCTTTGCTGCTCTTCAAAGGCAAAAATGAGCACGCTGTCATTATTTGAAACGATGTTGCATTAATTATCTGTAATATATTGTTGTTTGAGGCCTGGAAAATAAATATTTCAAACAAAATGGCCATTTTAACGATGAGGTTACGCGTTTGTGTTTGATATCAAGTGACAACCATAAAATGCAGTTATTACAGAAGAAACAGTGCAGGGTTTGATTAATAAATCATATTATTAATATCACCATTATAGCTTGGTCATGATCCTACATAATTTTGTATTTACGTTTTTGCTGTACATCATCATTTAATCAGTTATAATTAAGCAATGGTAACACAGTCTCAATAATTGAACAGTTTTAATAACAATAACTCAATCAATCACAATGATATTGTTACTAAATACCAGATATGTAATAATTAGGCTATTGCAATAATGATTGAAAACTGGTTTATCAATGTACTGAATTATGAACCAATTTTTTTTTATGCAGTTTGTAATAAATGCATATGAAAAGTTCAACTGGTAATAATCAATATTTTAACCATGATATATGATATATATTCTTATGACACCATGCTATTTTTAACTTATGTTTACCAACAACATCATAGTATTTTGATACAAACAAACATGACTTTAAGTGATAAACAATATTTATATGGTGCAGGCTGACAGAATGTCACTAAAGTTCACTGTAAAACAGCTTTAACTGTGTAAAATAATCTGCTTTAGACGGCTGGTGAAATGGCGCTTGACTTCTGATGAACTCCGTCTGACATGACCGGCTGTAATCTGTGTTTTCATGTTCTTCATTATAGTCTGATGCTGGCTCAATTTTCACGGAGCAGTATTTATGTTTTTGAGTTCAATTTCAAATAAGGTTAAAAGCAACCCACAAAATATTACATTTGAATCCACTGCAGTGTTTGAAGTGAATTTACTGGAGTATTTTACAATGGCCTCATTTTTCAGTTTTTCACAGGAGTCCAGTAGATGTTCTCTCGAGTAACCCTGCGGAGTGCATTGTGCAGTTCTTAAGTGTGTTTTAGAACACACTGTGAAATCAAATATATGATGCTTTAAAAACATCCTCCCATCATGCACTGGGACCAGAAGTTGCATCTTCCGTCATTTACAGAATTGTTTTAAGCAGTGTTGGAAAGATCTGAAGGCCTTCCGTCACTTTGTCAGATTACACTGAGGGTGATCTATTGTAAATTACAACTGTAATTCCCACCCTGACCAGACCTGTGTTCCAGCGATCATCAGCTCCAGAACAAATGTGACCCTCTCTGTGAAAACCCAGCTAAAGTCATTTTTTTGTGATTTGCTGTTTTCTACAAAAAATCATTCTTCATATGATAAAATTTGACCTTTTATATATGTAATATTGACTGAGTAAGGTCATGTCAAAGATTGAAATTATAGTGAAATTAATGGTAGAAATCTAAATTTTGATGCTTGTTAATTCAACTGTTAAAAATAATTTGATTTTGAGACTTTAGCCTGGATTTCACAGAGAGGGTCACATATATAAAACTGTCACCAGTCTTTTGCTATGCGTTTGATTACACACAGGCAAGTACCCACTAGTAAAGTGAAAGAGATGATCAGTTCAGTGCACTGCCACTTCACTTGATCTGAGGTGTCTACAGCGATCTGTCATGCCCCATTAAAGAACGACAACATCTTATTTATTGCTTGAATTTCCTAATAAAACAGACAGAATTTGAAATCTGAGACTCTGTTTCATATCAAAAGTAACAATGCACAAAGTTTAGCCCAGGCCTCCTCAAATCTGTCCTTCTCCTGCAGAGTTTAGCTCTAACCCTAATCAAACACACCTGAGCTTGCTAATCAGAGTCTTCAAGATCGTTAGACAATCACAGGTAGTGAGTTTGATCAGGTTTGGAGCTAAACTCTGCAGCAGATTGAAAGATCTGAAGAACCCTGCTTTAGCCCACTGCGATTGATTAAATTAAGAGGCACACTATATGTTTTGTTCATTCATCAACTGAAAACAGAATCCATTGGGATTTAAGAATCGATGTTGATTCATTAAAATGAGAATCTCTTAAAATCGAGATTTAGTTTTTTACCCAGCCCTATATATTTCATTGTTTTGAGTGTCCTCCGTTGCCACTGCGGTGTTGAACATGAAACGTGATGCAGTCTCTGTTCATCTGTTCTCTTCATAAATAATTACATGCATAAGCCTATATGCTTGTCTGTAGGTCCATTATACAAAATGTAAATGTGAATAAAAATACAAACAATTAAATGTGTTAAGTGTTCCTGTGGCTCAGTTGTAGAGCATTGCGTTAGCACCGCAAAGGTTGTGGGTTCGATTCCCAGGGAACACATACTGACAAAAAATGTATAACCTGAATGCATTGTAAGCGTCTGCTAAATGCATAAATGTAAATGTGTTTATAATAATTAAAATATGAAAAATTAAAATGATAGATAGTAAGAGATTCGAAATGACGGAAAATGTTAAAATCTAACGCACCTCTGACTGGGACATACATAGCTGTTTATCTGTGTGTAAGTTTATTATTAAATGACCAGTAAGCTGATTTTACGCTGATTTATGAGAAATAAATCCATAATTAAGGCATTTTAAGTTTAAACCATTGCTTCCGAGTCCACAATCCATAATAACGTTTACTCCAGTCGCCCTCTCACATCAAAATCCCCTGAAACATTTGTTCAGAACAGTTTTAGACTGTTTTAACGCTATCCAACACTATCTCACGACCAATTAGTACATATTTAATGAGGTGGCTGATTCATACAAATTCATTGACCTCACTCGTGCTATTTTATATGATTTGTTTAGACCCCAGGGATGGATAGGTTTAGGGGTGGTGTTCGGTGTAGGTCATTCGTACAAATTCATAGGAATTGGGTTAGAGTTATGGATTTAGCAAAAATCGTACAAATTATCCACCTCGTAAAACATGTACGAATTGCCACGAGATTGGGTTGTCTGTGCTTATTTCTCTCCTGATTCAGACGAGATGACTTTTTAATTGATGCTCTGGTACTTGTGGATTATTGTGTTTTTATCAGCTGTTTGGACTCTCATTCTGACGGCACCCATTCACTGCAGAGCATCCATTAGTCAGCAAGTGATGTAATGCTACATTTCTCCAAATATGTTCAGATGAAGAAACAAACTCATCTACATCTTGGACGGTCTGAGAATGAGTACATTATCAGCATATTTAATTTTTTTGGTCAACTATTCTCTTGAGGTATTTCAAGAGTGCTCATGTGATTTCATACAGTTACTTAGTAGGTAACTTTTACAATGATGGCAGATTTGATGACAAAACCTTACACTTTTGAGTTTAGTAAAATTGAAATTGTACTGTTGGTTCCATTTTTCTCTAGACATAAATAAACTTTTGACAGTAGTTTGAGAAAACACCATGAAGTTTGGCATCTGGTTTCATTCCACTTTTTCCAAAATCCAGCATAAGTCATGCCTGTGCTATGAATCATGTGCCGGGCTCAGTTTAGACAGCTCTGTCTGTACGGCACAGCATGCCATCTTAAGAGCAGTGCTTGTTTCTTCCTGCCTCTTTAGAAAACAGTTGCTTCTCCTTCTGTTTACAGCGGCGGGGGTAACTCCAGAAAAATCATCAGCTTATCTGTTATTGCCCACGCTGAAGCTCGCTCCGTGAGGGAGGTATTACATGAGTTTAGGCTTCTTTGGGGAAGTTTGGGGAAGAGCTGTGCGTCTGCTGAAATCTGGAGAGGGCAGTACATTTGGATGACTTCTCATAAGTCTGACACTAGCAATTTGAGCCCACTCCATCTGCCAAGACTGTGAGAAAATGGTGATGAGTTACTCATCGAAGGCTTGGGTTTGGCTAAAAATAATACATACAACATCAAGTTTTCTCAATGGCTTGTGAGTAATCGGTGCAGACTGCGTAAACCTGTAGCAATTAATTATTAGTGATTAGACCTAAATGTTAAGATATAATCTGAATTCATATTATATGTTCTAATTAATACAATTTTTTTTTAAATACAATCTAATTAATACAATCTCAATAATACTGAATTGTGAAAGTAATTCACAAGTAAATCCCATATTGTGATGTAATGGAAGTACTGGAAATGTATATTTTTTCCCTTATTTACAATAATACATAATTCACAAGAAGATCAATCACATGCATTTAGAAAATATATATTGTTGTTGACTTTAAGTTATACTAATGGCACAATTCTATTAACAAGAAATTATCGTTAAGTAACTTACACAATATTGCCATTTGCTAATGTATGTTTTGCTTCCACAAAATTTGCTAAATAAAGCCACACCTGCGCTTTAGAGCAATACATAAAACTTTTGAGAGAATCAGCTGAATAAAAGATTTAGTGACTCACTCATAAAGACAGTCGCTTGTTTTCTTCCTGAATGAATTGGCACTTTTGAATGATTCAGTTGAGTGAAAGATTCAATCACTCACTAATAATGACAGTCGCCTGTATTTTTTTCCTGAATAAAGTAGTACTTTTGAGGGAATCAGCTGAGTGAATGCTTCAAATGACTCACTCATATTGACAGTCACTTGTCACCACCTTCTGGTGTAACTATGTAACCTGTAGAAAGATTCCCTCCATTGACAGCCAGAGAACCAAAAAATATGCTCAAGCACTTAGCTCACCATCACAAAAATCCATAACTCATTGTGTTGAGTGTTCTTTAGAAGATACGTCAATTTAATCTTTATTAATGAGCACTATAAGGTGAACCAGTGTGAAATAAATGTGTGATATTTTGATATCAGCTGAGGTTTGTCTGAATTCATATCCTTTGTGCAGTACACAAACACATTACAGCGGTTTATCCATTTGTGTCTATGACATCTCATATTAGAGTATCAGACCCGTGTTTTCATCTCCACTCTGTCTTTTACTGAATTATTGAACAAATATTAATACGAGGTTAAACTGCTTTGAAATGCAAGCATTTCACAATGCATTCATAATCACTGTTAATTACTGATGATCTCAGCATCCCAATGCTTTTAAAGTGCTCATAAGAAGGATTGGGGCTAGTTGTCACCTGGGGGTGTCAAAAGTTTGGTATCTCAATAAATGTATGTCAAATACACAATTACACAAATATGAATTTTTTTAGTATCGGCACTAAAAACTCAAAAGCACAAAATGCTTAACTCATTGGGGTTTGACGATCTGGACCCTTATTTGCACCAGGAGGTGCATGAAACAACTTGCCCTGCCTTTGAAAGTCAAATGTCCTACACAGTGGCATTCCACATTAATATTATAAGGCTGCGCCTGAAAACAAGACGCTCTTAATTACACTGCAGCCAACAGTCAAGGATAATTAACCAATAGGTAAGGTGGAACATTTGTGTCAATTATGCATAGGATTTTAAGTTAAAATCTCCAGCTGGTCATGCATATTCCCCAATGCACGTGGAGGCGGCTGATATTTACAGAAATACAACAGGCAGGGTTTCTCTAAATATTCTCATCGAATCACAGAGGCAAAAGGTCGTAAAGGATGAATCGACCCCCCTGAGCAACAACAAAGTCAACTACTTGCCATTATTAGAATGAATAATGAATCCAATTAAGATATTAATCTCATACGGGCTGTACTATGAATTCATAAAGCGAGTGTTGCTGCATTATTCATCTCTCCCACCAGCGAGGGGTGATTCCTTCATGCTGAGAGATAATCGTCTTGGTGTTTCCTGAAGAGAACAACAACACCGCTCTATCATATTCTATCTAGATCAGGATTAGGTATAACATTGCTCTGCTTATTTGACTTGCACCACAGGCAAACAGTCAGGTCCATCGTTGAGCTATTTTGCAGGTAATTTGCTGTGTACACTAAGGGAATGAGAAAGTGTCCAGTAAACATGATTAATATGCATAAATAAATTGAAATTGATATTTAAAGCTTTGTCAGTTTTTACAAAATAATATCCAAAATAATGTCTCTCATCTTATTAGTCAAGCAGGGTAGCGTCAAGGCATTGCATTTCTCTCTTTCTTTCTTTCTTTCTTTCTTTCTTTCTTTCTTTCTTTCTTTCTTTCTTTCTTTCTTTCTTTCTTTCTTTCTTTCTTTTTCTTTGGTAAATAAGAACAATTAATTTGACACTGTTTGCTATAATGCATGGTTTCAGACAGGGCTTGTTTTAATAGCGTTGCAGGAAGATGCAACCTAATAAAACATTTAAAATAAAAAATTGCTAAAAGCATCGCACCTTGTAGATGTCAATCCTGACTCATTCCCTGTGGCTTATTGGATTAATAGTGCATATGTTATTCTATATTAGAGATATTGTAACTGCTTTATTTTGAATGCTGTCTCCGCTGTATTAGGATTTGTAAATGCAAATACCCTACTCTTTAAGTGAGAACAGTCAGCAGTTGCTATCTGCAATGGTAGCGATTTACCTAGCAACATGATCTAGGAATTATCTACAGGGGTGAATATGGCCAAAAATGATTTAGAAGCGTATAAGTCATGTTGACATTTTGATAGAGCTCACTGGGTTGACTGCTCTTAAGGGCAAATAGCAGTAACAAACACTACCAAAATACACCAATTAATTGTGGTAGCCTAAACAAGACACACAAAGATAAAACAGGAACAATCTGACATGGGATATAATATCTGAAGATTTGACATTATTACAAGAGATAATAATGTCAAGAAGACGTTTACATGTGCACTCCGTGTATTTAATCTTTTCTGTGTTAACAGACTGACAGCAATATCAACAACAACATCGAGTCGTTACAACCATTATTAACTGCAGTTCAGATTGCTTAACTGACCTTATGTATTTTACAGCTGCATGTTTCTCATTATATTATAAATGACTGAGCTGTTTTTTTTTGCTTACCTTATATACCATTTAAATGAATAGTTTATCCAAAAATGAAAATTAGACAATTAATTGAGATTTGTTTTAGGAACAGATTTGGAGAAATGTAGCATTACATCACTTGCTTACAATGGCTCCTCTGCAGTGAATGGGTGCCGTCAGAATGAGAGTCCAAAAAGATGATAAAAATATCACAGTAATCCACACCACTCCAACTGAATCAGGAACGAAACATACACAGATCAAACACCGTTCACAAGTGAAAACAGATTAAAAACATTTCCGATCAAATATGTCACTGTGTTTTGATGTGAGATGGAATGGATTTTTCACTAGAGGACATGTTATTATGGACTCCTATTTTGTCCAGAAGTGACAGTTTAAATTTAAAAAGCCATTATGATGGATTTATTTATTCCAAACACAGCTTTTTACTTCACAAGATGTTAAGTGATGGGCTGGAGTGGTGTGGATTACTTGTGGATTATTGCAATGTTTTTATCAGCTGTTTGGACTCTCATTCTGACGGCACCCATTCACTGCAGAGGATCCATTGGTGAGCAAGTGATGTAATGCGAAATCCTACAAATCTGTTATGATGAAGAAAAAACTCATCTACATCTTGAGTGGTCTGAGAGCAAGCACATTTTCAGAATTGTTTTAATTCCATTACAGGAGCAAAACGAGTTGTGAAAGTTTTACTTTTTTAATCCGTCTAAACTACTTTCTAACTGGCCTCTTCTCAACAATCATTGTCTTTTGCCATAGGAAAAAGCTTATGAAATTAAATTGTATTACATACAAAACTTCATCATGCAGCAAAACTGTATAATCAAAACAGTTTCTGCATTTAAAAGTTCCCAGTTGACCATCTTTAAGCACTTTCCTCTGTTCTGCCCATAGATGAAGCCCTAAGGAGGAATATTATAGCATGAACTGCAGACTCAGTCCTGGGAGCCCCATCACAGATAAATTACTCCACCCACACAGATCAGCATCAGTCCACCGAACAGTCGGTCTCTAATCATACGAGATGAGAAATAAAACAAGCAGCATCTTTAACTCCATCACCACTATGCAGTAAGACTGTTATTTGTAATGATGCACTAATCGCATATTATAGGAATATGCAATTCACAATTTTATCACAATATTATCAGCATAGAATTTGAGAAAAATATAGCATGCCTTTCCTGTGACCAAATACTCATTCATCAGTGTGCAAGTCTGGACTGACTGTACAGGGAAAGAATCGGCCAATCAGAGAAGAGCTGAAGATGACATCACCCGCCCCATCTGGATGACGTTCAGAGCACTGTGTGCCAGACTCTTATACAGATAAACAATGACATTAAAAGGATTAAAGGACATTCCAGAGGGATGCTAAATGACAAGGACAATAATCCCAAATGCCAGTTTAGGATGATCCCCTAACCGTAAAATACCCGCGGTCGTTGTGACTCTGCTGAAGGCAGGGCTGTTCATAAATAACAGTCTGATAGGTTCATGTTCAGAGGTCACTGAGAAGGTTCTCACAAAGAATTGAGTGCAAGGATACTTTATGACTTCACTGATCTCATCTCGAGCATGCCAGTAGTGTCTCAAATGAGATTTGTTTGATTCACTGACGGTCAATAAAGACTGTACACTCCTATATGTGTATGTATTGGAACTGCACAGACTTAAATGCAATATTAAAGGAATAGTTCACTCAAAAATTAACATTTGCTGAACATTTATTCATCCTCAGGCCATTCAATAAGTAAATGAGTTTGTTTCTTCATCAGAACAGATTTAGAGAAGTGTAGCATTACATCACTTGCTCACCAATGGCTCCTCTGCAGTAAATGGGTGCCGTCAGAATGAGAGTCTGATAAAACATCACAATAATCCACAAGTAATCCACACAACTCCAGTCCATCGATGTATCTGTTGTCATTCAAAAAGCTGTGTGTTTGCAAAAAATATATCCATCGTTGTTAACCTCTATCTATAATATTGCATCTGAATGAGGAGAGAAATATACTTGTCTGAATCAGGAGAAAAATATGCACAAATAAAGCACTGTTTACAAGTGAAAACTGTCCAAAACTATACAAATGCGTTGGTGGTTTGATGTGAGAGAACAGCAATTTCACTGGAGGAAGAATTTTTATAGATTATGGACTCATATTTTGGCCATAAATGATGGCTTAAAGTTCAAATGTCTTGGATTTGATTTATGAATGTGTTCCTTTCTTTGAATATACTCTTATCAGCAACTTTAAAACTTGAAAATCTGGAAAAGTAATGGGGCAGTTTATTGACTGTGGGGGTAAAGTACGGTGGCCGAGAGAGCTCAACGCACCGCAACTTCAGAAAACACATGCAAATAGAAAAAGCAGCAGCAAATCAAGAAAACATCATCCTCAATTTGCCAGCAGGTGCTGCACATGCTCACAACACAAATATTATTTTTTGTTTGGTTGTGTTGTGAGCATTTACAGTGCGTGTGTTTTAAAATTGACGAAGTTGTTTTTTTAATTTGCATGTGCTTTTTCTATTTGCAGCACGTTGAGCTCTCTCGGCCACCGTAGTTTAGCAACAAGAGTAAATTCTGCCAGCTGAGAGCATCATTTATTTACACACAATGTGCTGTTATAGCAGAAGAAGAATTCAGCAAAATAGTTAAGGGTGTAACCATTCCCAAAAATCCCTGGTTCTGGTGTACACTGCTCCACCACAGCAACACAAACTCCTTAATCAGCTCTTTGAAATGCCTCTGAAAGTGCGCTCGACTACACTTCGCATCTGGACATATGCCCGATCTTCTCCATGATCATGATTTGATAAATTACTGCTGCCATGAGCATTAGAAAAAACAGACATAAACATCTCTTTTAAATAATATCACAATTAAATTGAAATTGGATTGAATAAATCTCAAACAAATATTGTTCAAGGCAATTAACACATGGTTTTGTGAAAAATAGTGCATTTTAAAAATAAGCACAGAAAAGGCATGATTGTGCAGAGAAATGAAAATGACAATTTAAGTATTCACCAGTTTCAGCTTCCATTTACCATATTTGATGTACACCATGTACAGGTATGTGCGTTAAACAATGTGTATGATAACATTAGTGAACTTCATTAGTTAACATGAAGTATGATGAAAAGTAGTGTCCCTCTGTAGTTTGGGGACCGATTCTTACTATTAACCATGACTTTTGCTTCAATAATCTCCAAATTAGCTGCTTATTAGTTAGTACGGTAGTTTAGGATCAAATAATCTAAAATATGGACATGCAGAATAAGGTATTAAGATGTGCTTTATAAATACTAATAAACAGCAAGTTTGTAATACGCATGCTAATAAACAACTAGTTAATAGTGGAAATTGGTCCCTAAACTAGAGTGTTATACAAAGGGCTTGAAAATAATTTATTAATATTAGTTAATATTATTTTTAGTGCTATCAAACGATTAATCATGATTAATCGCATCCAGAATAAAAGTTTTATGTACATAATATATGTGTGTGTGTACGGTGTATATTAATTTGCATGTATATATTTAAGAAAATATGTTATATTTGTATATTTATATATGATATAAATAAAGATATACATGTAAATAAATGTAAATATTTTCAAAATATATATACTGTATTAGTGTCTATTTATATATACATAATAAATATACACAGTACATATATTTTATGTAAACAAAACGTATTTTGGATGCGATTAATCGCTTGACAGCACTAATTGTTTTCATCATTTACTAATGCATTATCTGTTCTGTGCCTAATAATCTTAATGAATTTAAGCTAACATTAACAATGAACTGTACTTTTACTTATTTTAAAAATGATTAAACACTGCGACAAATGTATTGCTTATGTTAAATAATGCATTAATTAATGATATCTAATGTGACCTTATTGTAAAGTGCTACCTACAAGTCTACTTTAAACCTGTTTATCATATTAAGCGATACTTTCTCTTCAGAAAACTTGGATTAAAAGTACAGTAAGTGATTTCTGTGAAACTGTTGAAAGACGATTGGACCGAAGCACACCTGTAGCCAATCACAAGAAAGGGGCGTGTGCACTCATGATGGGGGAGGTGCTTGTGTTGCATAACATGTTTGTGGATTTGTGGGTGGAGCTATCAAGATAGGGGTGTGACCTGTGTGAGTAGGGGCGTGTTGGTTCTAGTCATTTCAAATTCAACATATTGATTACTTCAACAATCTCGTTATGAACTTTTTGAAACATGGATGTTTTGGTGGAATGGACATTCAGTTGGGAGACCGAAATCTCTCAGGTTTCATAAAAAATATCTTCATGTGTTTCAAAGATAAACAAAAGGGTTTGTGTTTGGAACAGCATGACGTTGAGTAAATACATTCTTGAGTGACCTCCTTTACAAAGCATTTTTCTCTATAGTATTTAATACTTCAGAGTTGCATATTATGAGCGCAGAAACCTTATTTCATAGCATTTTCCCATTTTTCTTTTATGATATATTCTTAGCAAACTTCTAAGCAATTGTAAACGGCAACTAACTGCAGCTTGCACTAAATCTGCAGCAATATTAGCAAACAATGTGCCGACAGCATTGCGGTGCCAATTAGGCACTAATGTAAGTCAAATCTATGAGTGTACCATTATGTCTGAAATTACATAGCAGTGGAAAAACAGCGCACTAGAGACTATTATTGCAGCCGGGGAAAAAATACCGTTAGTTACGGATGCAGGACTGGTCAGGGGAACGAGATGTTGTTTTCCTTCCACGCCGTTTAATGATCTGCTTTGATTAAGCTCATCTAATATAATAAAACCGGCCACAGTCTGAGAAGCTTGATTTGAGAGTGTGGCCTATTTAATAGCTTATCTGTGCTCCCCGACAAAAATCCTCTCCCCAAACCGTAATCTGCTCACATGCCCTGAGCACCGTCTGGGGAAAGGAAAAGATATTGAGGTAGCTAGCGGAGGACGCCCGCAGAAAGCCACGTAATTGCTTGTGAGCGATGAATATGTCTCCTTGCACGCATTTTCCCCTTTAAACAAACCTCACTAAGGCAGGCATGGTGGCAGGTATCACCATCCACAGTTTAAAAAACGCTAGTGTGGCAACTTTGTCATATTACACCAAGTCTTAACACTCATCTTCAAATCGCAGGACCTGTAAACGACCTGGAATAGAAAAGAACCCAGCGCGTTAGACAGATGGACTTAATGCATTTTCATGTAAAGCGCAATCAAATGTAAAGTGCTGTACTTGTGATAAGGACATGTTGTAATGACTCTCGCAGCTGCACACCCATCCGGCAAGGCCGCAGTTTGGGAGGAGATGATTAGGCATGCAACTCCTCAGCATGTTCTGGGAGCAGAGGATCCGGCTGAGTGAGGTGTAGCTTAATGTTCCGTGCGTCTCATTTTCACCTGCTGCTGAATGGAAATTTCAAACAGCACAACTGTGAGAGTAAACCAGTTAGCGCAGACAGTAAATTCAATCAAAAGAAGCTTGACTATGCTTTTTCATTATTTCCAAACATGTGCTGTAACATTTTCATAACTGAGAATTAAGGGAAAGATTTGCTTCTTGCAGACTTCCGAAGACACGTGTGTTTTGCTGCAATTTGTTTTCGAATTATGGCCACAAAACAAGGATAACATTTTCAGTGATTGAAGGTCACATATCTCATGTGTCTTGTAAAGGTTTTTAGATCTGTTTTTATGAAGGATGCAGCTCAGATCGATATTAGCTTTTATTACTATCTAAAGTCTGATTGTGTGGCAATTCGCTCTCTGCGTCTCTTTACTGCGTCTCATCCAGAAACACGAGGTGAATGACAAATGACCTTAACATACAAAAGCTCTACCTTTGAACAACACCTCAGACCAGTGTTCATTTGTTCATTTTAGTTATTTGAGTCTTTCATAGTTTTAATCTAATTTTAGTCGATGAAAAGTCATTGCATTTTTACATTTACATTTATGCATTTAGCAGACGCTTTTATCCAAAGCGACTTACAGTGCATTCAGGTTATACATTTGTATTGTCAGTATGTGTTCCCTGGGAATCGAACCAACAACCTTTGCGATGTTAACGCAATGCTCTAACCACTGAGCCACAGGAACATTTTTGTCAACTTTTAGTCATTACTTTTAATCAAACTGCAGTTACCAACATTTATTTTGATATCTTATAAGAAATTTGAATCAAGGATTGAATTTGGAAAAACTGGAATAATAATTTTTTTTTGGTAGAGATTCAAATTAAACACATTTTTCATATACAGTAGGTTTACTTAACAAGTGTGCATTTAGTTAACATCTTTTGTTGGTTAACATTGATGACACAGGTAGGTATTTAATTAGGAATGCTGTCCCTTTAAGGAATTTCATACTGACTCACATTCAGTTTTCACCCACCTGTTTACGTTCACTTAAGCCTGACACTGTATTTTGACTGTATTTACATGAGATACTCTACACGATAGACACTTGGACTGCTGTGTGTGTATTTGATCACTGAGAACTGATCGCGCACTGTATAGAGAGCACTTCTATCAGCACGATTCCACCTATTGCGCCTTCACTAACTTTAAGTTAATCGACAACGAATTGTGACTCCCGGGAAAAACGTGACGTCTGTCACCCAGTCCCTAGTCTCAGCCTCAAACGTCATGCCCACAAACCATTGGCTAAACGTCTTATGCATATGGTACACTTACCTGGAGACACTTCATATTCGAAATCAATATATAACGAGACGTCTCGTCTTAGTCACTGGAAAAAGGTTTATTGATGAATATTTTTGGTCATTGTCTTCGTTGACTAAATTAGCACTGCCTCATACTGCCACAAACTCTCAAAGAAAAAAACATATTTATATGGGGTTCAGTAAGGTTCATGGTTTTTAAATAAGTCTTATGCTCATCAAGGCTGCATTTATTTGATAAAAAATATAAAAAAAAGTAACTTTGTGAAATATTCTTGCAATTTAAAATAAAAATAATTTATATACTTTAAAGTAAAATGTATTTCTGTGATACAAAGCAGAATTTCATAAACAATTCCTAAACCAGACGCCAGTGTCACGTCACATTCTAATATACTAAAAATATAATGTGATTATGTCTTGGTAACAAACCATGGTAATATGGGTGGAAAATAAGATTTATATTATAATATATAGTTTGCTGATAATTATGTATACACTGTATATTGCACATATATGTTCTCGTATAAATATGAATAGTACATATATGTGTAAATACATATAGTATACACACACACACACACACACACACACACACACACACACACACACACACATTTGTATATATATACACACAAACACAGTGTTTTGTATTTGTAGACAGTATAGAATGTATTTTATCATGTGTATCTACTTTTAATGCATTGCATTATTATTAATTATTAATTAAATATATCGTCAATTTTTTTATATATATATATATGGAAAGCAGCATTTCAATGTATTGTAATATAGTAACAAGTATATTTTTCCTTTTTCACTTACCCCCATGTTGTTCCGAACCCATAAAAGGTTCTCACAAGCCTCCCGGTTCTCATCCAAAATATCTTAAATTCTGTTCCGAAGACAAACAAAGCTTTTATGGGTGGATACATTTTATGAAGTGAAAAAAATAAACCATTTTGGGGTGGAGTAACACTTTAAGCTGAATGGTACTGTAGTATTCGAGCTTAAATATATATAATTTTTTGTAAAGAATTTTGTTTACTTGTTAGTACAGTTATTAATATACAGTTATTATTTATTATATATCTGTTTGAGTGTGAAAAATGTATCATAAATAATGCAATATCTTTTAATAAAAACTTTGCAATGATTCCAAAGCCAAATTATATATAAAATGAGTTATTTCACTGAGCATAGGAGACGTTAATGGGAAAAAAAAGCAACTATAATTTGTCATGTCCTTTGATCAAAGCTTTATGAGAGAACTACAGTAATGACTTAAGGTCGTTGCTTTTCATTTGGTCTGCCACATGCCATATCTCCCTCAAGGTAGCAGACTACATAAAGATGACTGATGGCCCCACCACGATATTACATAACGACGAATAAGCAGTCTTGTCACTAATCGCTCATCTTTAGATGTCACAACAACGCTGCTGAATATCATGATGGGTCTGAGCGCATGCATTTGCATAGCTAATTTGCATGATCATCTAAATATTACGTGTCACGTCATGTCAGGTGAAAGTGTTTGGACCGGTTGGACTTCAGAACTGACTGACATAAGCAGAGGAATCTTCTTCTAGTAGACGTCGCAAGATTGTGCTTTTGAGAAAGGAAATTAATCATTGTGTGAGTCCTGGAGCACCTAGCAGGGGAAATAAAAGAAGAAGGGAAAAAGCCGGCGCTCCAGGGTGTTGGTGAGAAGAGGAAAGTGCCACCGCTGTCACCTTTAAACAGCTCCTGGAAGCTATTTCCCAGATTTGATTTGCCTCACTTTCAGGGAAGTCTTGGCCCCGCATTCACAAAGACATCACTTTACATCCTGTCAGCGCTGCGATTCATGGCAGCTCTCAACTTCCCCCGCTGCTGCTGTTATGGATCGTATTACCTCCATCCCACCAGAAAGAGACACAGGATGATGGACAATGATTTAATGATGCTATACAGTTTACTTGCGTGCGTTTGACCTGATTAAAGCTGAAGTGTCTCATTTCTGCACCACTATAGCGGCATCAAGCCGAACTGCGAAAATAATGACTGTGTTCAAACAGGTCCTGACCGTTGATCCCATCTGCAATGAAGTGCAACAGTCAGGTCGCAGAAGTCGAAACTCTATTCATTTTCTCCATAGGGAAACTAACTTTTAACAATAACTTCTAAAGCTTTAAAGACAGACTCATTGGGAACTCAGAGGTTGTTAATCAATGGCAAAGGCCATCTATTCACGTTATTTTAATTTATTTTTAAAATAATTGTGGAATTCATGGTGAAAAACTACATTACCCATGATTCTATACAGAAGATTCCACCAATCAGAGAGTTGGAGCTAGCAAAACTCTTTAGCTCCGCCCACTTCCATGAAGCATCGTGATGTTATCGAATTCCTGTGCTCTCAAAATAATTAAATGTGTTTGTATATGTGCATACTTTGCAATAAACTTGAAATATATTGTTTTGACATAATCAACAACTTTAAACGAATAGTTTATTATATTTATTCATTAATGCTTCACGGGACTGTAGTTCTTTCCCTCATTAAAGGCATTAAGTACACAGTCTTGAACTTGTGTTTTTGTCCGATTTTCAAATGCTTTTTTTGTTTCAAATCAAAGTTTGTAATGTTGTGCTTCACCATGTAGCTGGTTGGTTTGATTCATGGCTTATAAATCTTAAACAAAGATTTTTTATATCCCTGAGGAAATAAACGATGGGAAAATACTTTTGGAATCAAGGCTGTTGAAAACGTTGGATGGCATGTTGCACTATTGTTTAAATGGATAAACCTACCCCAAACTTACTGGCTAGTACACTTAAAAAATTGTTTAATACTGCAACAGAGTTAAGACACAATAATCAGAACTACAGGCTAAGAAGGACAATTATCCTTTTATCAGTGTAGCGGTGCGTGAGACGCTACTTACACAGAGGTCATTTCCAAACAGCTTTATGATGGCCAATGCAGTGAATTCACATTTTCAATGTTTAACAAACTTCAATCACATGCAAAATCTGCTTAGAGAAATGGTAGATTGATGTGGTAGTTGTCTTATATATTGACACCTGGTGGTGTGGATGCACCATCATGCAAAAATTGCCATCACTGATTTTCACAGTCAGCAATTATTAGTTAATTCATAGATATACTACACACATTTTTCAATGTTTAATTTCTTCTTAAACTTATCCCTGGCAGCTCTGAAAATAAATCTGTTGGCTTATCATAGTGAATCAACAAGAACGTGGTTTTGAACTGGTTTTCTCCTTTAATCAGCATTACATTTCTGTAAAAGTGCAATTTGTTGGCAGGCAAGTTGTTTTCAAGGGTTCAGCCTGCTTTAATCTGTGGCAGAAATCAGGCATAGATAACACGTTACATCTGTAGGAAACTCCTAGTCGTGAGCTGTGAGCTAAGCTCAACTTTACTGACTTAAAGGCCAAGAAAGAGGAACAGAATAACAGACGCATATATCACTGTCACCACTTCACAGTCTCGTGATTGATGACTCCAAGCACCGGAGATCCTAACTTACAGCTCACTAATGTCCTGATCATGCCCGCTACCCCATGTGACTGAACTCTGCTTAGCTTTAGATTATTCAAATATAAACAAGCCTGCTCTCAACCTCCAATAACCAATGAGTAATCCTTAAGATGGTGTTAATGAAAGATTTTACCCATGCGGAGCCGGCTTTCGTGCAATCCATATGCTGTAACCGACTCACCACTAGCAGGAAATAAGAGCTGTCAAGTCCATTCACGTACGTGTCAAAACTCTATCACTGCATATGGGTGCCATGCATTAATTCTGTGGCTCTCTGCAGCCTCAGTGTGGGCGACAAATGATTCAAGCAGGGCCTAACATCATCTGATGTCTTAGTAGGTCACTGAAAGGCAAGGAAGCCAATGCATGTTACTTAACAGTGTTTAGACTCGAGCTCAATGTGAATATCATGTAAGAGCTTCCTGTGACTTCCTAAGCAATGTCTTCATGGCCAATTATTTACATGGAATGTTTCCCACAATCATTTTACATGAACTGGACAAAACAAAAACAAAATGGCACAGGAGCTGCATAAATCACGTGGAAACATTACTAATTAAACTGTTATACATGCAACCGCGAACACTACGCTGTGACAAGGTAATTTTGCAATAATGATCGGCTGGCTACTTATCAATAAATAAGTACATTGATATGAAATATTGATTTGAGTTGGAATTATTTGTATATTTTACTTGTATGATCTTATAACTTGTTTTACCTGGGTTGCATTCATTTTATCAGAAATACAGGGAAATAGAGTTATATTGTGAAATATTTTTACAATTTAAAATAACTGTTTTCTATTTTAATATATTTCAAAATGTAATTTAATATTTGATGGCAAAGCTGAATTTTCAGCATCATTACTCCAGTCTTCAGTGTCACGTGATCCTTCAGAAATCATTTTAATAAACTGATTCGATGCTCATGCAGTTGTACTTCATATTTTTGCTGAAGCTGATACATTTTCCCCCCAGGATTCGTTGATGAATATCAAGTTAAAAAGGACACCATTTATTTGAAATATTAATATTGTTATAACATTATAAATGTATTAATTGTCTTTTTTTTATCAATTTAATGCATCCTTGCTGAAAGTATCAATTTATTTAATAAACAGATCTTACTAACACCTATTTTTAAGCGTTTGTGTGTATGTTTTTATATACAGTTTAAAGGTCAATTTACCCAAAAATATTTGACTATACACCACATATAATAACCAAAATACATTTATTGCAGTATGAGAGGTTTTTGGTGCCATTTCAATCCTAATGACATTCAATTTTATTAGTATTCTGTATTACGACATTCATCTCTTTATGTGTGGGAGGACATACAATTATGATTAATGACTGCACACAGATATTACTGTGTAAATTATAGAGCCAGGAAGATATTGAGTGGGAGAGAGAGAAGGAAGACTCATAAGTCACACAATCTGACCTGGAGATGAAAGCGAAGTCGGCCCGGTGCTACAGACAGCTGGTTAAAATGCAGTCTGTGCTCCTCGTCTTGTGTATCGCTGAATGGATGTTATTTGT
This sequence comes from Oxygymnocypris stewartii, assembly GCA_003573665.1. Lineage (NCBI taxonomy): Eukaryota > Metazoa > Chordata > Actinopteri > Cypriniformes > Cyprinidae > Oxygymnocypris > Oxygymnocypris stewartii. The sequence goes on along the minus strand of QVTF01000350.1, from coordinate 298,327 downwards.
ATTCAGACAAATAGTCTCAAACGCTTGGTTATATTCATGAAACATGTTAAACCCAGATGCTGGGATTCATTCTAGTTCCGCTCAAAAGCAGTTTGTGAAATTAAAAAGACTCCTCAGAGTAATCTTCAATGCTTGGGTAAAACAAAAAAAAGGTTAAAATGATAAGGCAAATGAGGGGTTATTGAAGCACTTTCAGTCCAAATGAGTTAGTCCTGGAGGTAAAACTCAGTTCATTTAACTGTACCCCACAGATAATGCTTTTGCCTAATGTAAGCTAATGGAATATTCATGATAATAGAAATGAAGCTGATTATAGATAAGACACACAGCAATCCAGTATAGAGAGGATTTGAAGCTATACAGCATTCAGTTCTGGAGCTGAACTCAAAGTCTCATTGTCCAGGGTTAGATGCAAAAGGTGTTTTGTTTATTTACTAAAACGCTCTGTATTCAATTCACACTCTCCGTTCCATTAGATGGTATAAATACTCATTAAATTCACTGAGCTGTAACTACAGTCAACTCACTTTTAAATGATTTCTCCCTCTACATAAGTATGTTTGCCCTTGACTTATCAGTTGCTCTTGAATTGAATGAGAATGGGCATCTGTCTGATGTATGGAGATGGAAGGACTAGATTTTAATTTAGTTATGGCCAATGGAGGAAAGTGTCCCTAGAGGACTTTCACTTAATGATATCAAAAAATTGTGTTTGGAGCGTGCCCATGTTTCTCTGTGTGTGTGTGTGTGTGTGTGTGTATATGTATGTGTGTGTGTGCATGCGTGCATGCATGTGTGTGTGAGTGTGGACTGGTGGATGGTGGTCGATGTGCAATTGGGAATGTGTGAAAGGAGATTGAGTCTATTTGGATAAACTGGAACATGCTCATTTGTTTTTATTTTCTTAATCGAAAAACTCAAGTCACATGTACATTTGGCCTCATGTAAGCAAACAGAATTGAGGCGGCTGAATATCTTGGTATTCATTGGCACTGCTAATAGATTGCTTTAACTGCACTTTTCTCCTTTGACGAAATAAGTGAGCATTCAATTTATTTATTTTTTTTACACTACATTTATGGCTCAGGTGATGAGCTCAAAAAAAGTTTTTTTCCAGAATTGAGCATCAATTAGTTTTAAGAAGCCAAATTTAAAATTGCCTCTAGGAGTACCATATGGACATTTGTTTGTCCAAAATGCATTTCAAATATAGCTTAAATATAAGTCGTAAATAGTGTGGCTTGAGGTGTGTGTGTGTGTGTGTGTGTGTGCATGTTTATGTGGTTTATGAGGACTCAAATTTGTATAATGACATAGGTATGACAAGGAGAAGGTAATTTATGAGGACATTTTCAGTGTCCCCATAATTCAAAATGCTTATAAATCATACAGAGTAAGTTTTTTGGGGGGAAAGTAGAAATGCACCGTCTCCTGTGAGGGCTAAGTTTAGGTGTAGGGTAGGTGTAGGGCAATAGCACATACAGCTTGTACAGTATAAAAACCATTACGCCTATGGAGAGTCCCCGTAAACCATAAAAACCAACATGTGTGTGTGTGTGTGTGTGTGTGTGTGTAGCAAATACAGATAACACTGTTTTTAAAAATGTTCAGAAATCATATTTGTTCATAGTGCTTTCCAATTCATCTTAATCAAACTGCAGTTGGGTTATTTTGACAAGGTTAAACAACCGCTAACAGACAAGAAAAACAACAAAGTATTCTGTTTTTGAAAATAATCTCTTCGTATATATATATCTTTACAACTTAAAATGGCAAAATAGTTTACAACAGGTACATCAAGGGGTTAGCTAGAAGATACATTTCCCATATTAAAATACATTTTAGGATATGCATTTAAACATGCATTTAAACATGTTTTGGATAAAATAAATATATTTATTTTGATGATATAAGTAAAAAAATATATATACATATTTAAAAATCCATATTAGCAATATATTTTTATAATATACATTTTTTTAAGATATATTTTAAAAACACATATATGAAAAAATTAGTTTACTTAAACAAACATGTCTTCTCATCCCAGTGAAAACATGATTTGATAAAACGTTAATTTAGTTTTAGATAAAATAATAATTTCACCAAAAATAAAAAAACTACTGGTTTAGAAACAATTTTCTCTCAGAAATCGCTAGTAAATTTTACAATTACAGAGAAATGTTACAATGATTTTCAATTTTACTTGAAAGAAAAGTTGAAACAATGTGTAATTTTTTGAATATCATACAAGATGAGTGAAGGTTGCATTGGACAATTACACAAATGCAAATCCAAAATCTAGCTAGCATATATGGCTCACGGTCATCTCCTCTCACATCTTACCTTTTTCATGGATGGAGAGAGCACTTACGGTTGGAAGCGAAGATGAATGTGATTTAATATGAATGTCTCTTATAACCCAAATCATCTGTTTGAAAGCAGATCTTCTGATTTAGTTGCTAAAATCCTACTGTAAGTACAACATATGTGCATATAAACTATAACAGATCAATTTTAGTCCTTCACAAAAACACCTTCCAGTCCGTTTTCCTCTTACTCTCCATCCATAACTGAAAAGAAACTGTAGTGAAAGCTCAGCGGTTTTGGCTTGGACTGACAGCGTCATGAGTAGATATGATGTGCGGCGTGGTGATCGGTGATGTGGTGAGTTCACAGGGCAAACAGAGAGACTGTCACATCAATGAAAAATACTCTGCTTTAAACAATGGATGGAGTTGTACTGGGACCTCGACTCATCCTTCTCAAACAGCTCCCACTATGAAAGCATATACGTTATGTGGGAGTGAGATGGTGGGAGAAAAACAAAACACCTTGTGGTGCTGCAGACAAGAAAAATAATGAAGGGAGCGCTACATCGGCATATACGTCTTACCAGACAGCATCTTATTGCATATTTTCCACCTGTAAATGACTACAGTTATAAATGGTTGCATTGTGTTGTTTATCTTGTGGATGCTTGAACTGATAGAAGAGAGCCGTATTGACTCTGTACCAAAACCTGGTGAGGTGCCTTGCTTTCTGCTGCCTACACGAGCAGCTGGGTGTTCACGACAACAGCAGTGACCAGAAGTCATTCGTTTCAATGACATTTAGTGTCTTCTGGAAACCTCAGCAGCAGCGTTTGTTAGAGTAGATGAGTACTTTATGTAAATGAGAAGTGATGCAGACACTGAGGTCACATGACGAACCACCTGATACAGTTGAGTCGCAGTGCTGCTGCAATCAGGATTTACAGCTACTGTAATTACTAGAAGGCAACCTAGACTTTCTACCTGTAGCCGTTTATGTCCTCGGATTCAGAATTGTACATTTCTGTGGCAAATCTATTAACACTAAAATGAATGTGTGTACTTTGAGTAATCAATAAGCAAAGCCACAATGCAAGAAGTAACCGTTGTTATGCAGATGCATTATTAAATACATGCATTTCTAAGGCGTCTAAATTATCTAAATAATATGTTGCTGAAACACATGTTACTACATGCCTTGTCATCTGTTTGATAGTTTATGTTCTTTAAGATAGGCTTTTTGGTATAATTACAAATCTATCCACCTTCAGGATATGGTACACGTCTTTTGGCTGTAAAATCTTTACTGATTTTTATACAAATAACCTCTGATGAACACTCATTGAAGAAAGTTTGCTTTACTTGATTATTCATAGATAATAAAAAAAATTTAAAATTTAAGAAGTGAGTATCAAAGATGCAGGCTTTCGAAGGAACGTTTATTTGTACATCGCCTAATCATCATCATAAAAAACGACAGAGATTTGATAATAAAACTGAGTATTAAAATATCATCTTACTAAGACATTATATTGGGAAATACAGAGTGATGCCTGATTTACATGCATCTTATGTAACTAGGATGCTACACTGTGATAAAAATCTCATTAATATCAGAATATGATTTTTAGCCATATAAATATGAGCAACTGCACTAAATTGCATATTTCTGCACAGTTTGAGCCTCTGAATAAAACCGAGGCACTTTTCCTCCTCGATTATGGGCACCATTTTCTCCTAAATCATATTATATGAGCCATATAAATAGAGAGAGAGAGAGGGGGGACTAAAATTATTAAATGTTTCATATGTATGTCTATATATGGTATTTGGGTATGTATAATGTGGTTATGCAGAATATGTGCTTTATAAAGCACAATATGTTAATACTTGGCATGTTAATAAGCAACTAGTTAATTGTGAGAATTGGTCCTTGTACTAAAGTGATACCATATATATATGATACATAGGGTAAGATAATTCTGACAAGACCTGAACAGCCCTTAATAACCGGCAGCACAGGCGTATGAGCTTTATGTTAATATATCGCTAAGCTAACAATGTAATAGACTTCAGCTTCACACTGCACTGCCAGAAACTGACCCACGACAACAGACACGGTGTGGGATGATTGAGTTATTAGCGCCGTTGGTCGACTTCTGTTGCAGTGTGAATTAGCACAATACACAGCGCACATAAAGTAAGTTAAATAATCAACACCTAAACACCTCTCACTACAGCATCAGTGTCCACTGTCTTGAACAGTGCTTGCTGCGGTGCATTCTGGGATTTGCTTCTGCAGGCTACATTTGAATTTGACCCAAAAGAGCAGAAATTATAAATAATGTTTTTTTTTAATGCAATGTAAGCAGTGTGTAAGCAAGTATTTTGTACTGCCTAAGCAAGCAGTACACTAGGAACTGAGTGATTATGTTTAAAAGTGGAGGTGTGCATTAAAATGAAATATTATAAATATAATTGCATGTTCTTTTACAGCACACTGAACAAGTTTAAAGACCGGATATCTCAAATAATGAAGGACACCCTGTCCATGTTCACTCTGATAGGAGATATTATGAACTTCTTTTATAACTCATTTAAGTTCTAGGCCTCTATAATTGGCATTTACCTTTTTATCTTTCAATTTCCGCTCCGCTGCCTCTTGGACGTGCTCCATATGCACCAAAGGTAGTGTGCATTCAGCGTGAAACAGTGAGAGATTCACACTGGAGTGAAGTGTTATCAGTGAATACAGTGAGACAGAGCTGGCTCTCATTAGTCTCTCGGACAGCCAGACACTCGCTACTGTATGTGAGCTCTTTAAATCATTAGGGCTATTACAGGAGTGAAAAGATCACTAGTTTTATCTTCATCTCGTTTTAATATTTTCATTTTCAATTACAGTTTTTGTATCTTTAGTATCTTTAGTATTTAGGTTTTATAGCTTTTTATATAATTGGATAGTTAATTTTTGACAGATTGTTTTGTATTGGCTTTAGAGATTAATTACCAACTCATCATCCATTGATTGTATTAAAATTATTTATCTGAAAACTGAATAAATAAGCTTTCCATTGATGTACGGTATGTTAGGATAAGACAATATTTGGCCCATATACAATTATTTGAAAATCTGTAATCTGAGGGTGCGAAAAAAAAATTTAAATATTGAAACAAAATCTAAATATTGAAACAAAATCGCTTTTGAAGTTGTGCAACTGAAGTTCTTAGCAATGCATATTACTGATCAAAAATGAAGTTTTGATATATTTACAGTAGGAAATGTGCAAAATATCTTCATGGAACATGATCTTTACATGATATCCCTATGATCTTTGGCATAAAAGAAAAATCTATAATTTTGACCCATACAATGTATTTTTGGCTATTGCTACAAATATACCCCAGCGACTTAAGACGGGTTTTGTGCTCCAGGGTCACAATTAGATTCTCAATGAGCTTTTATTTAAATTTAACTGTTTACTTGACTTTTTATTTCAGTTTTAGTAATTCAACTTTGTAATTTTAATACTTCAGCTTCAGTTTAATTTAAGTTTATGTAGTCCGTGCATCTCTTTATTAAAGGCACGTCCACTGTGGAGATGGCAACTCTGAAAAAGCACGTGTTTATTAATAAATAATTAAAATGTCTTATTTTTCCCCGATGCATTCCCAATCATTACTTTAGCCGGTGCTTTGCAGCAAGCTTTATGTGTGCATTTTATCATGGAAGAATACGTGATAATGCCTATATTAAAGGATGGTTTAGTAGGTTATTATACCAATCAATATAATACAAAGGTGCGACTAGTTGACTAGAAAAATCTTTAGTCGGGTCGGGGGCAGGCCTACTTCAGGGGCGGCGTTTCCGTATGGCAGCTACCCAGTCAGGTGTGTTGTGAAAAAATATCCAAACTTCATATCTCTATTATAATTGTTTTTTATTTTGAATCAGAGGGTTTTAAAAAGGTTTAACCAATGATAAGCATTAAAAAGAGCTTGTTAGTAAAACTTGGTAACGCCATTGGATCATCTCTCAGCGAAACCGGCTGGAATTTATATGTGTGTACAGTGAGACCATCCAGAAAAAAGCACTGAAATAGACTGTTTTGACAAAAACTATTTCTCTATCTATGCTTGAATGGCTCTCATGCCCTCTTTCACAGCTACACGATTCACTGTGTTCAACACACTGTACATCATGCTGCACGACTCAAATCACTGGTGATCACAATGTCAAAACATTACAGGCATACACGGATATAACGCAGCACATAGCTTATGTTCCGGTGGCTGGTTCGGGGCTGTTTTTCAGCCATGTGCCGCCTGCGGCAGTGCTATCATGTCAAAGAGACTGCAATCTGCTCTCCACGCAGGAGCTGAAGCGCTGATACAGACTGCAAATGCACCTGTATCACATCGCTCTCTCTGAACGGGCAGAGGCAGGTCAGGATTCATGGATTTAACACAGCCATGTGGAGCCAGCAAAGCCATCGGAGCCCTTCAGAGAACCACAGGTCTGCTGTTGTGATGAAGCCCTGGGTGGCTGTGGCACAGCGAACATTCATCTACAAGGGCATTGAAGGTCAGGATGGGGTGCTTCATCTCCCACTCTTCCTCATGAATGAGTGCACAATCATTCAGCACTTCTGCATGGCTCGACGCTTAGCATATTACACTTGTTGACTGCTACAGCATCTGCTATGACACGAATATGACATATTCAAATGATGCACAAACAAATTATGCACTAATTTGGCGCTTAACTTCACAACTGTGACACGAAAAGCAGCAAACAGTCTATTTAACACTTTCAAGAGTTCTCCAAAATAATGATCACTGCCAGTAACATAACAAAATATTACATATTATATAAAAAATATATTTTATTAAATCAGACTAGTGTTATTTTAATGTTATTTGAATACCATTATTGTCTTTATTAATATTTGAATTGGCTTTTTTGATATTTTCAGTTTTAATTTGCATATTTTCCTGTCTTTGTTATTTTTATTTCGATTGAATTTATTTTATTTCAGTTTTATTCGTTTTTAGTCATTTAGTACCAATGAGAACGCAGAGATTGTGCTGCCGCTGCTATCCGCCATCTTGCCCGACATCTACGACCTGTCTCCATAGAAATACATGTTAAAACGGGGTAAAAAAGATTGACTGAATTTAAACTTTTTCAATTTAACTAAATATAAAAATGTGCGGAGGGTTAAGCGGGGCTGTTGTTGACTGACACGGTAACGTAATAAGTTAAGGTATTCCTTTTAAAGTATTTGTTTTGTGTACCAGAAAACATGTCATGTACGGTGCTGTAAGCTTGGCTTGTAGCACTCAAGTTAAGTGTTAAATAATAACATATGTTAAAACGTGTGCTCTTATCATTCTGTGGACAAAATCCCGTGAACTTGCCCCCAATTGGGAGCTGTATATACACATGTGCGCTCATCTGTTTTCAGTGCAGCTCTCTTCATGTCGCTTCATATCATCTTCCCACTCATTAAACTATGACAGGTCCTTTACTGCAAAAAGATGTTCACTGCGGCACTCCAATGAAACTGGAAATTTTCACTGCGGCACTCCAATGAATTTTTTTTTTTTACAGGTTTCATGTTATATTGTTGGCTCAGAATAAATGCGCATGCCCAGTAGCCGCAGCTTAATCCCGTCTAGCCATAACCGCAAATCAGATCCGACCAGGGGCGCGGGAACAGGGGGTGCTGAGGGTGCTGCAGCACCCCCTGTTTTTTTCTGTGGGCAACTGTAAACTGTTGTGAATAAAAAAATATATAGGCTAAATTTGTTATAATAAAGATTCATTTAAACATTTCTATGGTTGCTCCGATGTTTATAACATTTAGTATACATTGGCTATTTTGCTATCTATTTCTATGTGATCTGTGACATATTTACCATTTGCCCATTAATTTAACAGTTGTAAGAATTAAAGTTATCAAAGTTATTAAACTGATGCAGGGCTATTTGATGCGCGCGTTGCGCACATCCTGCCAAATCACGCACGCAGCACTGCCAATGCTTGCTTTAATGTTTGTGTTGAAGGATCTGTAGGTTGTGGCTTAAAAGCGGAACATGGAAATATCATGGATGTAGGCTACTGAAAGAAAAAAAAAACTTTTTTTTATTTTTTTTTGTTCTCAGCGATATGAGTCTTTCCCTTCTCCCAAAACAGCTTATAGCTACCTGTTAAAATAGTTCAGTTTTGTATGTAATGGAAAAGTGATTAGACTATGTTTCATTTTTTTTCTTCATAAAGTTAATTTAGAAAAACCTTGGGAGCATTTTTTGTTCGTAATTTTTTTTTTTTTCTTTTAAGCAATGACCAAGCAGCCAGCATCAGAGTTCGCCTGTTTGATTAATTTAGCCTTATCAAATCATCACGACTTGACTAAAATAAAATCGATAGATAGGCCTATAAACAGTTCAAGCATATTACAGTGATAGTTTAAATGTTTAAACTATATAAATGTGCAATATCCAACAGTTTGTGTGGAGAGTGGAAGCTGAAGCGAGCTTTACAGGACATGGAGGCTCCAGCGTGGTCACTTTTCTCTTTACATTTTAAGGGTTTTTAAGCTTGAATGTAGCTTGAATGTAAAACATTGTTATGAATTCATTGTAGCCTATTCCCATTTGTAAAATAGCTAATTGTTGTCTAACACGATCTCATGAAAGTGCGTAGGCTATAGCACGATTTTCAGTTTCTATTTGGCGTAATATTTATACGCAGAAATTGATTACCCCCCCACCCACAGCACCCCCTACATAAAACACCTTCCCGCGCCCCTGGATCCGACAGAAGAGCAGATTAACTTCGTTGGACTTAAACTTGAAAAATGGTGTGTTCTGCCGTTGAAATTAAACACTTTCTGATGTTTGTTCATGTTCATTTCATGCTTTGAGTAAATATGAAAAGACAATCAGTCCACGTGTTTGAACTGAGGCGATACAGTGATCTGTCACGACACATTGAAGAGCCACAAAACAATATTTATTGTTTGAATTTATTTTAAAATGACACAATATAAAAGCTAAGTGTCCAGAGACCTTGTTTCATATCAGAAGTACCCTGCTCTGTCTTCTCTGTCGGTGTGTTTCTTTTCTCAAATCATTGTATTACCTCGTTAGAGGGCAGGTCTTTGATATGTTCAATCAGTGTTTATCGAATCATATAATGTCAAATAAGTGATGCACTATAACTCACTGATTGCTGGCGTTGGTTGGTGATACGTGGATCAGCCTTAGCATCTCCAGCCTGGTGATTAAGATCAGTGCAGACAGGGACGAATCATTTATTCAACACTTGTTTCCTAAAAGATCCCCGATATCATGTCGTTGAGAGTCTCAGAGTCTTTCCATCCTACTTTTGGGTTTTATTTTAGGCTCTCTTTCCTACAGTGGCATATGTTCAACAAAACCATGTAATTTCCCAACACAAAGAGCTGCAATCCATCAAAAACCCGAGAGAAGCAAGAATGTTATGTGCTCTCACTGGAGCTCTTTCCTTCTAGAGTTTCCTCCTCATTCTGACAATGAAATATAAGCTTAAAGGAATAGTTCCCCCAAAAATGAGAATTCTGTCATCATTTACGCACACACAAGTTGTTCCAAACCAATATGAGTTTATTCTGTTGTGCACAAAAGAAGATATTTTGAAGAATGTTTGTAACCAATGAGTTAACGGTAGCCATTGCCTTTCATAGTATAGAACAATAAAAAGTACTATGGAAGTCAATGGCTACGTCAACTGTTTGGTTACCAACATTCTTCAAAATATCTTCTTTTTTGTTAAACAGCTGAAAGAAAGTCATACAGGTTTGGAAAAAATTTGAGGGTTTAGTAACTGATGAGAGAATTGTCATTTTTGGGTGAACTGTGGGTGAACACATTTTTGGGTGTGTTCCTGTGGCTCAGTGGTAGAGCATTGCGTTAGCAGCGCAACCAAAGGTCGTGGGTTCGATTCCCAGGGAACACATGTACTGACTAGAAAATGTATTGCACTGTAAGTCGCTTTGGATAAAAGCGTCTGCTAAATGCATAAATGTAAAAATGTAATTGAACTACCCTTTAACCTGTGCAATGGCCTATTGTACTTACATTGTAATGACGAAATCGACCCTTCACAAGCACAGACACATGCTAATACACACCGTTTTTCAAGTTCAAGTCCACCAACATTAATCTACTCTGCTGTCTGGTTTGATCCGCTGTCAATCAAACTCCTGACGAAGGAAAACTGATGACTATTCATCAAGAAGAAGAAAACATCTTAAGAAAACAAAGGATGTCCCTACAGTGTCTCCGCAAACATACATTTTGCTTGCACGGGGCAAATTCATTAAACAGTAAGACAAATGTTGGACAATTCCCTTCACATACTATCTGGTCATATTATGTTATCGAGTGCTTGAACAGAAAATGGAGGACATCTTTCAGAATTGCTCTGTATTCTGCCCAGAGATGGTGAGATAGAGAGAGAAAGAAATGAATATCTGGACCGCAGCCAAGTGTGACAGTGGCGTTCACATTTCTCCAGAAGCCTCTGCGGGATGAAACTCTGAGCTGAATGCTGAACACCTCACTCGGGGTGCCGCACTGCCGCCTAGATAATAAAAATCAACCTCTAAGCGGAGGACAACGCAATGGCGTCCGCCATGCAGCCCTTAAGAACTGGGTGGAAGATGCTGGTGGATCCACAGCCACCAGTTCTTCAGTGCTTCTCTGCTGGAACTGCTGTCTTTACCCTCAGAGCTTATGAAAAATGATTTGTAAACAATATGACCTTTTCAGAAATCCCATCCTTCACTCAGTCTGATGACAGTCATGTAAAGAGAGGTTTATGAACCGTAATGATAAATACACTGAATTATAAATTACAGAAAGTCTGTTTTACATACATGATGAAGTAGAGCAGGATCAATCACAAGACTGCATCTACTAAACTTGAACACACATCTTGAAGATGTTTTTAATTTCACAGTAAACATACATTTTTATAGTCAATGATCATACATTTTGAAGTAAAAAATAAGGGCCATGCAACTGTCCTGATATGATAATGAAGAAAAATCATCATTCAAATATTTTTTTAAAAAGAAAAGAAAATCTAAAATAGTTTTAAATAAATAATATTGTTTTATAATAATATTAAGAAAACGTCTTCCCTTTTTTAATTAAAACTAAATAAATAAAACCAAAGTTGTGTGGTATAAACAGCATGCAGGAAAAGTTATAAACCAGTAAATAATGTCATATAGATGACACCTACAGTCCCTCACGACAGTTAATAATAATTATCTTAAACTTAACACAAATTTAATTTATTTAAATAAGACTTCATCTATTTAAACAATATTCTCTAAGTTTAAAAAATGTTTTACTAGGTTTTTATTTATAGATAAAATAAATATTTTTTTATTTACTTAATTTAACTTAATGATACATTATTTATTTAATAATGAAGTTTACCCTGGAAAATTATATTTAAAACATTTTTTTTTAAATAATGAAAATACGCATTGCTTCTTTGATGCTTATCAAGAATTGTCAAGTCATAAAATTAAACTTATTTTGAAAACAGTATACAAGTTTTTTGCAACCAACATGAATACAAAGAAAATATTTCTAAAATATCATCACGTGTGTTTTAAACTGCATTTATACTTTTCTTTAATCATCATGTCCTCAAGAAACCCCAAAAACATAACCGGGCTCCACCCACAAATTATGTCATCATGGGTTATTCTGGACTCTCTCAAATGTTTTCCCATGCTTGCCAATTATGTACTGAAATATTTTCTCATCTTTCTAGAATTTATATCTTCTTTCTTCTTCTGTCCTCTGTGTAGCATTAAAACACAATATAATTGTTCACTTTGATGCAGCTTCTATGCAGAGTAAAATCATTCTGGCTAATTTAACCATAACATAATTGGTTCATAACGCTGTGAGGGGCCCTTGCTTATTGGAGGCGGGGGTGTCCCGTGTGCCTGTGCACAGCCTCATAAACGCGCTGTACATAATGCATGTATTATATTGTATGGCGCATTAGTTCGGGACTCAGAGATGTAGCTCACAGGGAGAAGTGTAATCTAATATAGAGAGAAAGATTCGATTTTCCCCGAGCCTTAGGTGTCAGATTATAGCTTCAGTCAAATCTCACATGGTTTTCCCAGATCAGCACTGACTGAATAATTATCTTAACAATGGAACCGAGACACTGTGCTGATGAACATCTGAAGACTATTTTCACCTCACAAAATACACAGAAATCTATAGAAGCCCATTTCTGCCACTGAATACATTTAAAAAAAGGTTTATATCTCGCAATTCTCACTTGAGATATAAAAACTAATTATAGTTAAATATACTTGCAATTCTGATTATTTTTTTCTTACAATGTTGACGTCTTGTCTTAGAATTGCGTGATTTAAACTCTCAGCTGTGAGTTATTAAAAGAATAGCAAAAAAAAATATATACTAAGTTGTAATTGCGAGAAATAATGTCAGAATTGTGAGATATCAATTTGCAATTTGGACTCTATTCACATTTCTTTTTTTTCCTCACAATTCTGACTTTTTTACTCGCAAACTGTCCCCAGAATTGCAAAAAAGTCAGAATATAAACTTGCATTTGCGAGAAATAAAGTTGTGAGAGATAAATGTGCAATTTTGACGTTTTTTGCTTTTCTTTTTTTCTTACAAATATTTTTTCTGCAATTGAGAGTTTAAAATCATTCAGTTCATACTTTATAACTCACAATTATGAGTTTATACTTTATATCATGCAACTCTGAGAAAAAAAATAATAATTGTGAGATAAAAAGACTCAATTATCTTTTTTTTATGCAGTGGTGGAAATGGCTTCGATGGAAATCTTTTCTTTGTTCAGCTTAAAACTCTGAATAAAATGAATTCTCCTTCTCTGCTTTTGTAAATATTCAATGCAAACAATGATATACGAGCAAATGGCGTTCGGTCCGGTTGTGGTGTGCGCCGAGTTTTATGATGTGTACCATTTTGCATATTTCATTAGATTCTCAGGCCATAACGGTATAGCTGGAGGCCAACTGCAGTCCTGACACAGACCATTAAAATGCAAATAAAGCTCCTTAATATAAAACTCAGATCTATATTGCCATAGACCCTTGGAGGTGAACATTCAACAAATCCCCTCTAGGCTCATTTAGCCTTGTGTTATTCAGTAATGTTATCCTCTTCGTTGCTTCACCCAGAAACCCTGCAGGGCCGTGGGTTCAGCTTTATACTCACAGCTAACACTATACTGAGGTGTTAGTTTCACCACATCAGCGTGTGCTCACTGTGCTTAGTGCTGAGATAATAACATGTAGCATGTTTAGCTAAGGCCTGATGCTGTTCTTTTGGGATGTCTGTCAGTTTATTTACAGACTGCCAGTCTGAAGCAGGTGGAAGAGATTGTAGTGTGCGGCACACAGAGACTCTTAATAGGTGACGGTTTAACAGAGGAGTAAAGTGACAGGCAGTGTTCATGGTGGGAAATTAGGCTAATGTGTTCAGCTCTTGCTTCTCCGCCCAGTACGATACATGACATGATTCCACAAACAGCCAGATCATTTGGATAGTTCACCCTCATGTTGTTCCACAGGTGAGCTCTTTAAAGAATATATTCAATATAAAAAGTATATGAGGTCTGGGCTTCTATAAAGCACATATTTTCCAGGATTTCTGAAACCTCACAAGCTTTCTCCAAGAAATAGAACAAAATAGTCATTATCCACTGATCTTGTCATCCACCGTTTGCATGTTCATCAGAGTTCAAGATTATTTATAGATATTTATGGAAGTATTTATTCATATTTGAAATATATTTTCAGTTATAATTTTTTATAAAGTTCACATTTTTGGTCATTTTATTAGTTTTAGTTTTTTATATTTCTATTTAGCTTAAATTATTTTTTGTTTCAGTTTAAGTTTTGGGAATTTTAGTACTTAAAACTTATTTCAGTAACTTGCCATACCAACATTTATTTTCTATTTTTTCAGTACAGTTCGGTTTTTCATCTAATATTTTTATTTTGTTTCATCAGTACTTTAGGATAATTCAATTAACAAAAACGTTATGTTTTGTATATAACTATGTATTAAATAGTTTTGTAACACATAGGAAGCATTATTCGCTGTTAACCAGTTGCTTGTTAGTATACATTTTACTAGCATTTATGACCCTGGACAGCAAAACCAGTCATACAGTTTATGATACATCATCTGAAAGCTGAATAAATAAGATTTCCATTACTGCATGTTTTTTTAGGACAATATTTGGTTCAACTATTTGAATATCTGGAATCTGAGGGTGCAAAAATATCTAAATATTGAGAAAAGTGCCTTTAAAGTTGTCCAAATGAAGTTCTTAGCAATGCATATTAATGATCAAAAATTAAGTTTGGATATATTTACAGTAGGAAATTTACAAAATATCTTCATGGAACAAAAGACAGAAAGACATGAGAGTAAGTAAATGATAACAGAAATATAATTTTGTATAATCAATACGATTTGCTCGTGAATGATTTTGTACTTCATACTTCTGTCAGCTACAGTAAGACTGCAGACAACAGATCTTACAGTTTGTGATTAAGAGTAATACTGAGTGACGTGTGTTGGCCGGTCAGGCTGTGAATGGGTTTGTGAGGGGATATATGGGGTGTCTGCGACCAACGAGACACTTCATAAATTAGTGAGGAATTAACCGGACATCACGAGCAGGCTTTGGTCGAGCCTCCAGACCTCTGTCTGTGGTTTATGAGGCCTGGGGTCATTACGGCGCTAGAATGGCCCACTCTCTCTGTGCAAATAAACAGAGGGCAGGACCATGGAACTGCTGTTTGAGGCAAGATGTGCTGCATACATCATTGTGTGTCTTTTTATGAGCATGCATAAATCTGTACAACTTTGTGGGCTGAATGAACTAAACACCACTTCTGCACAACAGTACTGTAATTCAGTGCAAAAAAACCTAGCACTGAGATCCAGCCTGAAAAACAGGAAACTGTGTCGTGCAAATGACAAAAAGCGTGGATTTTAGGGGTATTTATCCTACATAGTAAATACTATTTTCTCAGAAATTCATAGTAAAAATGCTTTACAATACAAAATTCCACTATTAGTTTCTTACAATATTACAATACAAAGAAAACCATGTAACATTTTTAAATTTGATTTTAATAATTTAAAAATCCTGGTGACTTGGTAAAAACATATTATCTCTTATGTTCAGGATTTTCTTTTTCCTAAAAATTTGTATTGCATTGGACTAAAACTTGACTTTGCTCAAACAGGGTATAACAACTTTCTCATTACGCTTTATGACCACAAATACTGGGTTGAATCTTTTTATTGACTTGTTCTCTTTTAATCAGCACAGGTTTTGTATTTATTTTTGGAACTGGTTGATTATAGGCCTCATTGATCTGAGCTTATGCACATCAGTGTTTGAGTGAACACTGCCAAAATTACCCACAAATATAGCTTTTTCACCTAAAAACTGAGATGCATAAGCTCAGATCAATGAGGCATACGATCAGTCAGTTCCAAAAATAAATACAAACCTGTGCTAATTGAAAATAAACAATTCTGAAAGAAAGATTGAATCCCAGATTTGAAGCTATATAGCATAATGAGAGATTTACAAGCAATTTTTAGAAGACCAGTCATTTCTGGCTGGCAACACCAAATTAGGTATTTTCAGCCCAACACAATGTAGTTGGCATTAGGCTTGCATGGTAGCAGTGTTTCTTCATTTCTTCATTTAATACACAGGCAAAGTGAATATCATTTGAAATGTCTTGCTAATGAAACCTTTTATTAGGTTTCAGGCAGTCAGATGTAATTATGTCATGAAAGATCATAATGGCTTTCTTCTGTCTATTAGCTTATCACTGAAATATCAGAGACAGTTCGATTTGTACCCCAAAGCATCACAAGAGAGATCTAATCATGCTGTGCAATAGACTTTTGCCAAATGTTTTATGAAGACCCATGAATTGAGCTGGAGTTGGAACAAACAGTCTTTGAAAACACTATATTTTTTATGGGTCATGGACAGGTGTTTTATTATTGGCTTCATTTAAACAGGACACTAGAGTGATTAGTCTGTCCCATCATGTAAAATAAGCCATGCTTTTGTGTGAAAGGTGCAAACACAACTATAGGTGTAGTTGTAGTAATTTGTAGTAGTTTGCAGTTTTCATTGATGAACTCATTTGCTTGCTCTGCAGAAATCTGTCATCTGGGTTAACACTGAAGTATTATTGTTATTTCTAGCTTTTACAGATGATGCACTTCATCCAGCATACAGTGGATTATTTCCATACATCTGCATTGTTATATTACATATGGAAGCATGTTTCCACCTCTAATATATATATATATTGAAAAGGTTTCCTTTTTCATTTTTAACGTTTTCTTGCAACTGTGTGATGTAAACAAGCAACTGTGAGTTATTAACTCTACTGCATGCATTTTAATGGTACATGATACAAAATTATTCCACATTATTTTTCGGTTTATTTGGGAACATTTTTTTGATAACACGTTTTTTTGACCACCCCTAACCCATGCCAAAATATTTTTTCGTTGCCTCAATTCAACAATGCGCAACAATGGTACAGAATTCCCAGCAAATTTACTGACAGATCAGAGTAAAATAAAAACAAGTGGGTTGTTTGATCTACCGTAGTGGAGAAACCGCATATACATGGAACAGATGTAAAATTCATGACATTATAGCTTGCATCAGTCGCAGCACAAATAATGTAGAGCAAACTGTGAGATTTATTAAAATGAGCAGGGGACATACGCTGTCCTTTCAACAGGCATACATTATGCATGCATGCACACATCCATTATAGATAAAAAATTAAGCCTGCTTAAAGGGATTCAAAATGTAGTGTCAAAACTGATTTGATCAAAAATTTTTAGCAAAATCCACCACCCATGGGCCAAATCAGGCAAAATGTACTGTGGCAGGGAGTGTGGATTAGATGTGACCATAAATAATAAGGCACTGCTCTGCCCTCCTGGTCATGGCAACTAAACTGGCTGATGGCACAGAGATGGGCTTTAGGGTGTGCTGCATGAGTCAATGCCTAAACACTCCCAACGTCATGCCACGCATGAACTCTAACACACAGTATATGCCAATGTCTGCAGTGGCCTTGTAACACGTTTCATAAACGATTCATAGATTCTGTGCTTGTGTCATTTATTAAGTGGCATATTGTTTATCATGTGTGGAAAGCCTTGGTCACTGAGTGTCTGTGTTTGGACTGTATAACAGGTCTGTGTGTGCTGCATCACATGAAAAATAAACTCACACTGTCTGTCAGCGGCGGTGTCTGAAACTGACGTCAGCTGCCTCGCTGTCCACTTATTCAGCGACTTAGACAGGGTTTGTGTGAAGAGTCTCTGAGAGAAGTTTCAGACAGACTTTCAACCAAATTCAAGAAAGCGTTAGACACGACAGGGACAATCCCGTTAACACTCTTACTGTTAACAGGAACCAAAACTAAAAATCTGTTTGGCAATATCATATACTCAAAATATTACCAATGTCAGCATCTAATGTTAAGGTAAAGTACTAAAATCAGCATGATTAAAATAATAATTAAAGATTATTATTGTTCAATAATATCAATTAGTTGATAACAGTTTTCAATTAGTTGGATAATGTGAAATAATTAGGCTAGAAGTTTAACTCAAATGTTTAAGCTTAAGGTGAAGTGCTAAAATTAAGGAAAAAATGAAATAAAAAATCTAATAAATTACAGACATATATACTAAATTAGTTTAATATTGATAATATCAATAGCTAATACTGACATATATAATATTAATTAACAATATAAATATTAGATTAACATTTCAAAAGAATCATAACTCATTTAACTCATTTAAATAAATTCATTACTCAAATAAAAAGCTTTACAGAAATATAAAAGCAAAAAAACTAAATTAAATAAAATATAAAATAAAATGACTAAAACTTAAAATAAAATGAAAACTGATTTATAAAGTAAGTTAATTAAAAATATGAATAAACTCGCTGCCGAGGATAGAACGGCTGTGGGTCCTAGAGGGGTATGAGGCTATCTATTATTACTATTATTTGTCATTATTATTACTATCACTACTGCTCCCGCTGCTTCCATCCCTATATCTACTACTATTATTATTATTTCTAATATTATTCCACTAGGACTTCACTTTTGTCCTACAATCTTAAATGCTGGCCATCATCTGTCAGTGCTTGAATGCTTGATCGGTCTCCATCTACATAATATCTATGAAATTAGAGCAGTTCCTGCATTAAAGGTTGTTCATAGCACACTATAAATTTCATCTTTCGCCAAAATAACACATGGAAATTTGATTAATAATATTAATAATTACTATTACAATTCATAAAACTATTCACTTACTTCTGTGCCTGTTTAAATGATCACATCCATACATCTAGCATATGTGTTAGCTATTTGTTCCTTGTGTTTTTTTCTCTCTCTTTTTTTTCTCCTGTATGTGTGTATATATTTGTCACTGCTACGAGTTTCATTCCGCTTTAATCTGTTAGCCAGCACTTCCCATTTTGGGACTTACAGTTTCATTCCGCTCAATAAAAAAATTATATAACCACATAATAATAGTAAAAAATAATAATAATATGAAAAGAAATACTAAATTTAGTAAACAATACTCAAATTTAATGACCACAATGCATATTTTTCAATAGAAAATTAAATGGAAAAAACCCTGTTCTATTCAATGTTATCTCTATTCTTCCCAGCAAATAGATGTTGAACAGCATGTGCTTCGATGCGGCGGCAGTCATGTGAGTAACTGAGAGAGATGTCTACTTCTGATGTACATCAAGGACAAAAGGTACACCACATCTCAGTCTGGTGGGACCTGCCATTCCTCAAGGCTTTGTTCGAGAGACATCCTTGAGCTTTCTTTCTTTGGGGTCACAAGAGCCTCAGGAGAGAAAGAACATCCCACACACTGCTCAGCAGTCGAGCAAATATTTCACCCCACCGACATCATATCTGGATTCTCACTCAAGCAGTTTCTGACAACTTTTGGGCCAATACAGTGTGTCACTTACAGAATGTGACCAAGTTACCAGGTCAACTGAAGACTGCCAGTCAAGGTTACGACAATAATCTCATCAGAAAGAGTGCCGAATGCCCTGGAGAGATTCACAGCAAAGGCTTTTCCTTGTAATCGAGTTCCTCCCTTTCAGTTTTACCCTACAGGAATGCTATGAAATAAGGGTCTCCAGCAACTGGCCAGTCTTGGGGATGTAATTTTGTGCTTGTATAACCATGGACCAGTGGATAGTGAAAGATTACGACAGCAACCCAAGGGGAAAATGCTGGTTCTTTGGCTTCCAGGATACTCGCTTCATCATGAAAGATTAGACAGCAAGGGAAAAGCTGATCGGTTGTGTCAAGCACATCTCCACTGCTCTCTGCTGAGTGCGTTCCCACCTAGCGTTATACGTGTTTCCTTTGCACAAACAAAACCGAGGCGCATTACGTGTTATGCACTCACAAGGCCTTTCATTTACATAATGTTCTTTTCCGATATAACTTGACCGTGGGTTCAACGAAGGGATTTCTATCTGGATAGAATACCATTACTTACTCGAGCAGGTGCAAATCCTAAATTCAAAGCACATTCAGGACGGTGAGTCTAGGAGACAGAGGTCAGCAAATGTCCCAGCTGGTTACACACTTCACATTTAATTACTGGACATTTAAACCATTCCTGCTCAATTACTGTACATCTGTTTTGAACAGGAACTGAGCACAAGTGACCACTGCTCCCACGATGTTAAAAGAGTCAAAAGAATCTGTGCTTTACAGCATACTAAAGGAATATCTGACGCTTTTATTCTGTTTGTCTGCTTGACGATGCTGCTTAACAGACGCAGTACAGTTGGGTAAAACTTGAGATCATGGCCACAGTCTTTACTCAAGTAAATGTTTTCAACACCAGTGAACAGCAAGGCCTTTGTAAGCGTCATCTGTCATGCAGAATACTGAAAAATACAATCAAAGTCAGCATCCTCATCTGCCAAAAAAGGAGCTGATATTGCTTCCAATCAGATTGGAAAGCTTAACAACTGTGGACTGAATCACACACTGGATCCTACAGAAAAGAAAAACCACAAATTACATTATTTTATGTTTTTTTCCTAGACTTAAATCGTTTAATTAGAGAGTATGTGGAGGATTCTGAGCTGAATTATGTGATCTACATTAGCAGTTCTCAACCAAGGGGCTTCAGAGTGACTTCAAATAATACATTATTATTTATTATTATTAAAATATCCAAACTGTAATGTGTGTGCGTGCGTGTGTGCGCGCGCGGTGCTATGTGCATAATTTACTAATTCCGATTGAATATATGAAAGTCCATATCTTATTTCACATCATTGAAAGAGACTTTACGTATAATCACGGATAGTTTATTGATCAGAGTCAGCATTTTTTAGCACTAATGTCATGCAAAAAGCAAAATATGCTTTGATGTAGGTTTGCATATGACCCTATAATGCGCTCTGGCCTAATGGAGGAGATTTACATTGCATTTAAATGTATGTCTGAGTGTCTGTATATGTTTGTGTTTAGTGGGAGTGTGGGGAGGGACATTTCAGCTTTAAATAAATCTAAATAGATTTCTCTCTGCCATTTGTCTATTGAGTGTCGAGGCTTTTTTAAGCCACTGCCTCCCTCTCCTGATCTAATGAGGAGTTCGTTCCTGAGTCAACTGCAAAACATTGGATGGATTGAGTCATCCATACGATTAGCCTCAAGTGAAATTCTGTAAATTGGTGTCCGTCATAGTTACTGCAGTCAAAGGGTGTTCACCGTTTCAGGCTTCTGTCTTTTTCAAGGACAAATGGATAATAGTGATGGATAGTTAAGAAAAAAATAGTGCAAGTAAAAAAAAAACTAAGCATATGACAAAACCTTTATTTATTAAATATTTACTAATGATGACCATTTATAATAATAAACAGGCCTGGCTATCAGTCTCAGCAAATACTTATTTTCAGAGAATGTCTTCTTTTTTTTAGAGAGAGAATAAGAGTTTTTATTTATTGTGTTTTATTCTTAAACCACTAACACAAGTTTTTCTTGTTTAAAGTGTAAATCGAACAATACTCAACATTTAAAATTAAGTGGCATTTATGCTTGCATTTCGGAAACAAAAATATGTTGATTCTATTCATTTTTTATGATGTACATTTTTACATGTTGTGACATTTTGCTTATCAAGCAAACCTATCTCCTTGTACATATTTTACTGTATGTTTTTTGTTAGTTTTTACAGAAAGATAAGACAAAAATACTATGTTTAAGCCAGATTCTATGCCATGTAGTTCCATTGAGTAGCGGCTCTTCGTGTAATATGATGATCCACTCTGTGTGGCACTTATATCGATCCTGAGAAATGTCAAGTCTGTGAGGATGCAGTGAGAGAAGTAAGGAGTATTAGAAGATCAACCGACATTTTGCTTATGGAGTATTCATGCCAGTCACCTTACAGCCATCCGTGTGGAGCCTAGAGCAGATAAGAACATTCCCCGGCACAATACAGATAAAGAAGTGTCTCCTGTCCCCGTCCCCGCTTATCAATTAAATTACAATGTACGTCTTGTGACTGTGTGAGCAAATTAGATTTTAAGAAAGTGTCATTTTTCAATGCTGCTGAGATACTGTTTTATTATGATACAGTCACCCTTAAAGTTATTAATAAACTGGTATTTCAGGCTCTTTACATACTCATGACTTTAAAGTCAACATTAAATTCACTTTAAACTTTCTTATTGCATGTTAAAAGTTTATTTATAAACAATGAATTAGTTAATTCTATTCCAAAGCAAAAAAACGTGTTTATATTCAAGAATAAATCTAATAACATTTAACATCAAAATGTAGTGATGTGTATAGAAAAACAAAACATTGCTAATGCAATTAAAAAGCTTAGTTTAAAATATATTTTCTTCAAGCAAGAAATTTACGAAATTATTACATTTTCTTGGTTCTATTTGCATGAAGATGCTTTTAACTGGAAAACAAGACAAAAATAAGAAACTGTTCCATTCATTTTTCATTCAATATTCCCCTTCATTCAATATTCTGATTCACTCAGAAATATGTCAGATTATTATGCTGTTTTATGTTGAATTTTAATGTGCACATGCAGGACCATGACACATCAGTTTTCATTATATTAAAAACACTGGAGATGACAGCAAATGTTTATCTTGGGCAACTATTCTAATAGTTGGAAACACCAGGCATCAAAAGAAGAATCAATTTTGACTAATATTCATAAATATTGACTCAACAAAATCTTCAAATGATGCCAACAAGGGTCTTTTAAGGAAACATGCCTCCAAATAATGTTGCAAACACTGCATCTTACTGACTCGAGATCAGCCCAAATGCTCTGTTGTGGTTCATTAATGGTGTTAGGACATTAAACTAAATCAATGGCTAAGAACAACCTCAATTTCAGCACACAGCAGCATGCCATGAACCCATGTGTGGCTGCTCCAACAGTTTTATGCCTTCACTTGACCTGGGAGTGGGACCTTTGTTACATTACAGATCAGTTTTATTAATGCATCTTGCTTGTGCATCTGATTAATGTTAATTTATTTGACAGTAAAAACCACTTTGTAATCTAAATTGTTTTGCAGGATTCTGTCTTTGCCTGTATTTTTGCTCTACCCGACTGCATTTTTATTCTTTTTAAGCTTGCATATTAAAGGTGAAGTGTGTAATTGTTCAGTATTAAAACACCTCCTATCCCAGCTTAATGAGCAGAGAAAACCATAAGCACAATTTGTAGGCTAATTTCACAGCAGTCTGTAAACACTGGGGCTCTAACATTGATAGCAGTGGGTGGTCCACAGAAACATATTCTCGTGCTGTACAACCAAGACATGTTATTAATCATGTCATGTCTCAATAGCGCATTTCTAGCAATATAGCTTCGCATAAGTGTTATTAGAATTACACAACATCCAAGATGTCCAAGACGAGTGCAATATGAGGAACATAAACAAATGCATATGTATTTCTGAAAATGTCAGCATATCGCTAATATGTTTACTGCACATGCTGCATTCATCTTCTAACGTACTTCTCGATCCGTCAGTCAAATCTTTTGCACTGTCGAGCTCTGATCGTTTGATGATAAACGACAAAACCTCAAGTTACTCAGGAACAACTGCTACACGGCCAATACGACTCACAAATAAATCATTCAATCTTTGCAAGCCGGTTCACCGAAGAATCACTCAAAAGACTGATTCATATTTTTAAATTCGGTATATTAATTTACCACTGTTTTTTGTCATAATCACAACAATCAACCGTTAAAATGTTAACCCAACTGGTTGCCTTGTAATAGAATTAACCCAATAAATGTTAATCATAAGCTAACAAAGATATCGAATATGTTTAATCCAGATACACTTCATCCTGCAGCATCTGGACAGACCAGGGACTTATGTGAGGATCCTGTTTGTGGACTTCAGCACAGCTTTTAACACGATCATCCCATCACTCCTCCAGCCCAAATTAACTCAGCTCTCCGTGCCCACCTCCGTCTGTCAGTGGCTCACTAGCTTCCTGACAGACAAACAGCATGTAGTGAGGCTGGTCAAATCTTCATTCAGCACCCGTATGATCAGCACTGGAGCTCTTCAGGGCTGTGTTCTCTCCCCACTGCTCTTCTCCCTGTACACGAACGACTGCACATCTAAAGACCCACCTGTCAAGCTCCTGAAGGTGCAGACGACACCACACTGATCGGCCTCATCCAGGACGGTGACGAGTCTGCTTACAGACAGGAGGTTGAAGAGCTGGCTGTCTGGTGTAGTCTTAACAACCTGGAGCTTAACACGCTCAAAACAGTTTAGATGATCATGGACTTCAGAAGAACCCCCCACCCCTCCCGCTCTCTCCCCACTCACCATCATGAGCAGCACTGTGACTGCACTGGAGTCATTCAGATTCCTGGGCACCACCATCTCCCAGGACCTGAAGTGGGACAATCACATTGAGTCCATGGTGAAAAAGGCCCTTCCTTCGCCAGCTGAGGAAGTTCAACCTGCCACAGGAGCTGCTGATACAGCTCTACTCTGCCATCATTGAATCCGTCCTCTGCACGTCAATAACTGTCTGGTTCAGCTCAGCTACCAAATCTGACCTCAGAAGACTACGGAGGGTAGTCCGCACTCATCCAGTGAGAGCAAAAGAGCTGAAAAAAATCACATCCAGCACACTCCCTCTTTGAACTGACAGAGCTCTGAGCACCAGAACGACCAGACACAGAAACAGTTTCTTCCCTCAGGCAATCCATCTCATGAACACTTGAACAGATCACAATAAACACGAAACACACAACACTATCATACATGTACTTATTTAACACACATACTTATTACATTTTAATTTGCACCTAACATACCTGTACTAAATAAATTGTCTATTTTGTATATTGTGTTTGTGCTATTTTGCACATTACCTATTTGTATATTATTATTTTTATGATCTGCGTTTTGTCTTGTCACTGTCATTCTGTTGCACTGTGGAGCTTCTGTCACCAAAATCAATTCCTCGTCTGTGCAAACATACCTGGCAATAAAGCTAATTCTGGTTTTGATATTGGGTACAATAAACAACCCGTTATAGAGTGTCAGAAAAAATAATTAACTTTTTTCTGTTTTTATTTATTTATTATTATTATTGTAATTTTATATAAATGTATT
Organism: Oxygymnocypris stewartii; assembly: GCA_003573665.1. Classification (NCBI taxonomy): domain Eukaryota; kingdom Metazoa; phylum Chordata; class Actinopteri; order Cypriniformes; family Cyprinidae; genus Oxygymnocypris; species Oxygymnocypris stewartii. The sequence goes on along the minus strand of QVTF01000350.1, from coordinate 273,157 downwards.
GCCTTAATGGTTTGATGTTTTATACAGTGTAATAAAAAAAAATCTGAACAAAAATCTGATAAAAAGATTCAAGTCATGTGCTCCGCAGCCCCGATCTGAATCCGAAGTTTCGTGAACCAGTCAACAGTTAACAGTCACGAGTGAGTTTAAGTTTGGATCAACCGGAGCGTAAATGACTCCCTCTTGCTTTGCTTTTTGTGCCTTCAGCCATTTTACACGACTACTAGCTTATTTTGGTTTGTATGAGATTAACTGAAATATGCGAGAAAAAAGGTATGATGCTTATTACCAGAATATCCATATTTTCCATTCTGAAGATTGTTTTCCACGTCGAAGACATCCAACACAAATCTACTAAGGTGAGCTAGTGAAAACACTCATTAATCTCTTAACATATTTGTAAGTGCAGAGTAATGCATGTAGTGTATAGATCCCTGCCTCTAGACCAAAGTTATACCAACGGGATAAATATATTTACACTTTAGTGTTTTCCCCCAAATAATGGTCTAAAAACATAATTTCCACCTGTTGCTTAAGCCAGTGTTTCTCAGTTCCAGTCCTGAGGACCCCCTGCTCTGCACATTTTGCATGTCTCCCTTATTTAACACACCTGATTGAGCTCATCAGCTTATTAGGAGAAAGAGACATGAACAGAACTAACGAGTTGATGATCTCAGTCAGGTGTGTTAAATAAGGGAAACATGCAAAATGTGCAAAGCAGGGGGTCCCCAGGACTGAAATTGAGAAACACTGGCTTAAGCCACTACATCACATGAAAGGTGCCACTATTTGTTTGCTTGGTGTGAATGAATACCTATTTGAATTCGAATGTATTTAAATTAATTGTTCATGAACATCCTCTTGTGTTTTTTTCATCTGAATGCATTACAAAGCTGGCTTTCGTTGTGTAAGGTAAGGGTGTTTGTCAAGGGAATGCCTAATGTAGGGGATAATTTGCACATCTGAAGTGAACTTTGTTTTTTTCACTTTGAGGTGAGGTATTTCTGTGCAGAAATGTGGAGGGGAGGCACAGTCATTTTAACTGACAGTAAAATGCCACCACATGGGCAATGCACCTGAGAACGGGTGATTTATTGCTCCATTCTGCTAAAGCCTGCACTGCCTTTAATTAGAAAATACTGAAGAGGCAGCCGAGTGCTTAAGCATCACTTAGATCTCCACCGCCGTTGATGTGCACTTCAGCATCTTCTCTAATATGTGGAAATAAAGATGTAACGTCAGCCTCCAGCAGAAATGTCCATGTGTTAATCAGTCAGGCTCCTGGTGAGTGAACAGCGCCTCTCATTCATGGAGGAGAAATCACGTGAAGGTGTCATAATCAATGAGCCAATGCTGTCTGCAGGTTTATCTTCTGCCACCTCATCAGCAGTTTGTGCCTCTGAACTACAAATATCCTCAAAGCAATACAGAAACCACTTTAGAAGGAAAGCAGAGTACAAACAATGTTGTGTGACGTGTGTGCATTCAGGCCTCAGAGAGTTTCAATGTAAATAAAGTCAACATAAAATATTGAAAAGAGAGAAATAAAAATGTTAATGTGGAATTATAATGCAATAATTTAAAGTTAGACCTAAAAAATATATCAAACTTGTTTTGTATGGGAAACACACTGAAGCAAAAACACATGTTTATTAACTAAAGTAATCAAGTTCTTTCTAACACTGTTAATTAAATGAAAGACTGTTTCTCTGCCGTTTTTTCTTCTGCATATAATAATATTAAGGTCTAATTTGTAATAATATAATGAAACAACAAAACAGCATTGCTAGTAATTGTTCAGTAAGGTTGTATAGTATTACATTTGCCCTGATAAATTACTTTTTACTGAGCCGTTGTAATGCATCACTATTAGGTTTTATTTCTCAAGTGTATATGGAATCTGTTTATGTATCATGATAGGGAATTGTACATGTAAGAAATTATGTACTATTTAGCAACTATATTTATTTACATATCTGAGTGTGTATTATGCAAAGGCTTGCAGAATAATTCCAGAAAAATGCCAAATTTAAATGAATCCATGAATAAATATTTCAGAGGCGTCACATGAAATGTCTGTGGCACAGAGACGTGGCTTAGATTTAATTAAAATGTGATAGATATAATCAAAACATGTGATTTACGTGATGTGCAGACATAAAAGTAAATGCTGGCTAAAGCGTAAATGTTTAAATTCTCTAATAAATCTAGATGGCTTTAGTGGGAATATTTAATTTAGTCTTGCAATGCTACTGTTATATTTATCTTCCTCTGGAAAGAAATGCTTTGAGGTCACACGTATTTGCACATCCTCGTAAAACTGACTTACTTTACCCAATAAAAGTGAGGCATTTTTTGTGAAGTTAATACACCAAGAAGAAGAAAAGCATTCGGTGCAGGCCGCTTTAAAAGACTTGTTTCTTTTCGTGATTGACTGGGGAATTGAGTTAGGGAATTGAACACAGGGCTGAAATTGTTCTTTGATCAAAGAGAAATCTTATTCACTGGATTGATATAAACATAATGACTTAAACCATCGACCTCTGCTGGATGAAGACTACAGCTGTGCAAATAACAAATTGTTATTCTCTGACCCAAATGCTTTAGAAATGTTCCTGCGCCATTCGATTTAGCAGCTTTGCTTATTCATTAATGTTTTAAATGCATGTCCTGTCCAGTATGATAAGTGTTTTTACATGCTTCAACCCAAGGGCATTGGTTTATTTTTACATTGGACATTTTAATATATACAGATGCGCAATGTTTTTGCATGCACCGTGAAACTGTCTGTTTCAGATGATGTTTAAATCTATAAATAATACACCGGCCTGGAGTTTAATGGTTTGTTTTAAAACCCAGGTTCCCGTATGGCTCTTGCTTATTTTTATATACAGTAATGTTAGAAAATGCTACAAATACAGTTTGATAAAAAATCATTTTAAATGAAGCTCTAAAATATAAACTGTTGAAAACATAAGTGCAGTTTAGTTGTTTTCAGAAGCCTCTTAAAGTAATAGTTCACACAAAAAGGAAAATCTGTTGAAAATGTGCTAACCCTCGGGCCGTCCAAGATGTAGATGAGTTTGTTTCTTCATCTGAACAGATTTGTAGAAATGTAGCATTACATCACTTGCTCAGCAATGGATGCTCTGCAGTGAATGGGTGCCGTCAGAATCCAAACAGCTGATAAAACATCACAATAATCCACACCACTCCAGTCCATCACTTAACATCTTATGATGTGAAAAGCTGCATGTTTGTAATAAAATTTTAACTTCAAATTTTTTATAATCCTATGTCAATAATATTGCTTTCTCTAGTGAAAAAAAAAATATTTAGGTCTGAATCATAAGAGAAATATGCACAGATTAAGCACTGTTTATAAGCCAAAACAGTTATAAACATATATTGGTGGATTGTGATGTGAGAGGACAACATGGGATGCACTTTTTCACTGGAGGTGAAGTGTTATTATGGACCGAGCACATTTCAGGTGTTTTGGCCTGAAGAAACGCTTTAAAGTTAACATCTTAATGATGGATTTGTTTCTTACAAACAAGCAGATTTTTACTTTTCAAGATGTTAATCGATGAGTCGCATTGATCTCTCTTACGATTATTGGGATGTTTTTATCGGCCGTTTGGGCTCATTCTGACGGCACCCATTCACTGCTGATGATCCATTGGTGAGCAAGTGATGGGATGCTACATTTCTCCAAATCTGTTCCGATGAAGAAACAAGGCCCTCTACATTTTAGATGGTCTGAGTGTGAGTAAGTTCTCTGCCATTTTTAGGTGCACTATTTGGTAGGTACAGTACATCCAAAAACACCACTCTCTCGATTATAGTATTTATTTCCATGCAACTCTTTTCACCCCCTGAAGTGAATCAAAGTAACCTGCTAAAACACGTAAAAGCTTTTAATTTAATTACAGTTCACAGTAAATGCTAATGTCACAAGCTGCCATTTGAGAATATTTGTGGTAGTGCAGGTCAGTTTTTTTGCATTTTTGCACTAGAGTTCGGCATCAGACGATCATTTACTGCAAATTACAGAGCAGATGGAATAAGGTGGAAAAAGTCTAAGTTAGCTGGTTGCTATGGTTCCAGTATTTTGAGTTGTTTAGTACTTCTGAAGCAGAATGCAAAAACAACTCTGACGACTCTTTAGCGAACCACATGAGACTTAGACATCATTTAGCATACACAAGGCATCCCAGCCACCATCACAAGTCCTCGGCAGCCTTAAGAACAGAGTTTCCCTCCAAAATAAACACCCATTAAATGTCAGTTGGGTTTATTCCTATTAGCTGCCTCAGTGGTAGGCCAACACTCACACTGTAGATGTTTGTGCCTGTGGTGGTTTATATTTGAGGTCTGCAGAGGAGATTTCTCTTTTAGATCTCGTTTCGATTCATCTCTATTAAAACTGTGCTTTGATGTGCTCTAAGAAATCGTACAGTCTCAATGATCTTAGCTGAGCTAAACGACTATTTGTTATATTCAGAGAATCAATTTGAATTACAGCTTCGTGGCATTCGCACAAATGTGTGATGCCACGTTGAAAGAGAGGCCTAGAGACCAGGACTTTGATTGAGTGGCGTGACACTGAAGGCACCATTAGCTCTGAGTGAACCAAATGAGCAAGCGTGTGTTGAGCAAATGTAGCTCTAGACTAATGATGATGAGCTTTTTTCAAGGGCACAATGTGGCTTGGAATTAAATGTTGAGAAACAACAGACTGGGCAGCCATGGAGACAATAGGTTTAGTGCAAAGAAAGCACGAGACGTGACTTCGTTTCTATTGAAACGTGCCATTGTTAACTTATGGAGAGCGGTTTTTATTTTAGCATTCAAATGAATCTTTCATGCCCTCTTTCTGTTGCGAAGGTTATTATCTAGATTCATTATATTAGACAGAATAACGGTTAGGTAAGAGCTAAGTAAGAGTTGGCCTCGTAAGAGAAAGGGAAGAGAGAAAAATGGGAAACGGAGAGAGAAAATAGCAGGGGAGCAGGGTTTTGCACGAGTTCTTTTCACAATCGTGATTTTTATCATTGCTGGCAGAAGAGGATTTCTCAGCCAATGGGATATCTACGGCTGGTTCAGACACCCCATGGTGCTGTATACAGAGATTAAATTAACAACAGGCCCTCTGTATTCCACACATGAGATGCACACAGGGGCAGACTTATGTAATGTGGGACTTCACAGTGGTCACAGCTTTTGATGGAGGGTCTCCTTATCCTGTTGAAAAGAGCCAACCAGCTCTTCCCATCCCCACCACTTATACTGTATAATTGTATATCTGAGGCATAAAAAGTGTGACCTAACAAAAAAGGTCTACATGCACAAAAGTTGAGCTATTTGTGTTAAAGCCCTAATAATGATAAAAATGTGTATTACTTGATCTAAACCTTCATGGCAATGTTAAATGGACTGTGTCATGGGAAAGATGCTAAGCGCACATTGAGTTGAACTGAATGGAGCTACATTTACACAGATAAAGTTAGTAGACAATGACGGCTGTATCAGAAAGTAGACACCTTAAGCAACTTTATTTTGATCAAAAAATGCACTGTATAATGTACTTCAACAAGTGTGAAAAAATACACTACTGTTTGAAACTTTGGGATAAAGAAAGATTCTTAATATCTTAAGGATATTTATTTATTTATTAAAAATATATTCAGCAAGGAAGCATTACATCTTTTGAACCTTCTATTAATCAAAGAATCCCGAAAAAAGATGTGTGCACGGTTACCACAAATAATGTAACAATTATATATTTATAATAATAGTACGTGACTAGTAAATCAGCAAATTAGAATGATTTCTGAAGGATTATGTGACATTGAAGACTGGAGTATTAATGCTGAAAATTCAGCTTTGATCACAGGAATACATTTTTATAATATTTCACAAGATTACACTTTTTAATGTATTTTTTTTATCAAATAAATGCATGTATATGAGTTTATGAACTTTTGAGTGGTAATCCAAAATGGAGCATGGGGCAAGATAAATGTTAATTTATAAATAAATATATTGTTTTTAATAAATAAAGTGTAATACATATTCAATATTTCACTCAACAGAGAAAATTATAAAAAAACAGTAATTTAATTAAAAACCTAATATTCTACCCAGAATTTGTGTGTGACGTATATTTATGCTCATTGAAGTATTGTTTCACTTCTCTTGTGTGTTTCATATACAAAGTGCTGTTTATTTGACACATGGAGCACTTGCATACTGTATGTAGTGTGTCACATCAGTCACTTACTGTATGTGGCTCACTTCACGTTATAGACAGGTGTCTATGCAGACAGCAGGGCAGCTCACTAAGCTCGAGGTTTAGACATATGTAGAGGGGACTGATTTTTAAAAATCAAGAGGATTCATTTAGAGGTTTTATCTTTGCTTATCATGTAAGCTGCAACATAACACTCATCTGTAATACTGTACTTCCTACTATAATATAATAAAAAGCGACATCTAAGTCTTCTAGCCGTCCAATCCATTTCCCCTTCTCAATCCTCCTCACAGCATCTAAAGAGCACGATGTTATGGTGAATATCTACAGGCGACAAACAGCTGAATCATGCAGGATGCCGTGCTTTGAATGTACTGTGTGCCGAGGGCTTCCAGTGGCTTTGCCGTGAGCTGCAAAGCTAATAATTTACTGGAGTCGTCGTCACTGTAAGACCTCTTTCCCACTGCCGTGATGACACTGTGCTGACTCTGTTTAACCGTAGGACAGTGCTCGTTCTCCACGGGGCAGTTTTGGTTGTGCAGGACTGCAGCTGGTCACATGGGTGGTCAACTGATAGATACAGTGCATGACTGGAAGAGATGGCCGGCCCTTAGCACAAATTAGCCAGTCTAGTCTCATGGCAAGCGACGTATAAGACGATCCGTTGCTTGTTCATTAGTGGAGTAATTAACTGGGGCTCCTCCCTGGCACATGCACAGCAGCAGCTGCATGGACAGCCCCCCCCCCCCCTCCACTCTCATTTGTTTAGCATTAGATGGATCGTGAAATCGACACGTAATGGTAGCGGTGAGGGAGCAAATGCAGTGTAGTGCAAGATTTGATCTTCTTGCAGAATGCGATGGCATGTGGACATGAAAGCGTAGCTGTTTTTAATGCCTAGTCAGAAATATCATCAGCACTTTCTGTCTGCTTATGTAAATACTGTCATAGTCAGTACCAAACAATATTAAAGGGTTCAAAAAAATTGTTAAACAGGACATAATGGCAGCTAGAGATGAGCTGTTCTCTCAAGTTCCCCAAACTCTTTTAAAGCCAGAACGCCAGACCATTCTAGGAGACCGCATACCAGTCTGGGCTGGTTTATACTGTTGTTTGTTGTTGTTGTAGCAGGAATTGTATGTTTATATGTTTACCATATAGTGTATATTGTATTGATAATATATTATTATTATTATTATTGCTATTATATTATACTATAAAGTGTTTATGATATTTAATTTACTATTGTTGTGCTAATAATAATAATAATAACAACAATAAAAAAAATACTATTGTTATTTTTAAATGAAATGAATGAATGATCTGTTTATATAGTGTGTTATTGTGTAATGCGGCAAACTCAGAGCAGATATAATTTTGTTGCTCTTTTGTTGATTTTGATTGCTTCCATTGTCCTCAAGTCGCTTTGGATAAAAGCATCTGCTAAATGACTTAATGTAAATAATATATAATATTCAATGAAAACATTAATGCAACAGTGCTTGTGCAAACTGTACGTGTGTGCGTCTGTAAGGGTGAGAGAGCGGGAGATATAGAGTATGTGATTTATGTACATAATGAAACATAATTTTGTTGCAAAACATGTAAATGATCTGTCATTTGTACCCTATTGTTTACTATATTTATTTATTTGTTTGGTCAGTGTCATTGTGGTTTTTAGTAATTTTGCTGTTGTAAGACCTTTGAAATAACTGAATTCATTTGGCGAAGTGATATGGACATGTAATGTGGTCAAGAGCTGAAAATAATTACACACCTTTCAACGTTTGTCAGCCAATCAGATTCAAGCATTCGACGGGCCGTAGTATAAGAAGCAATATACACTGGATGTGTTAGCTTAGTATGCTAAATGATAACATGCTAACCATAGGAAATTAATGATAGAATGCAATTAGCAATAGCATGCTAACTGAAAAACAAGAAAGATACATATTTGACCATGTGTTGTACAGTAATATGTCTCCTACATGATCTTGTTGTATTTCATACTACATATTTTATACCAAAATTGTATATGTCACTGTTAAGTCTATACTTATCATCAAGTGAGGTTGTCTGCTTTCCGATCAGGCATGAATAGAATACCCAAAAATGCTCAACCAATGGTATTGCTTTGGGGTCCTGCAGGGGTCCTAAATCTCGCATTGCAACAACGGAGGGGTGAATTTTTCCTGTGTTCAGCTCCGGCGAGGAAAAAGTAGAGCAGTGCTAGAGGCAATAAATCATTCCCCATCTCTGAGTTTGTGCTTTGTTGTGCTTTTCCTCTCAGCAGGGCCCATGATAAATAACTGTCCTCAGAGAGAGAAGCATATAAAAACAGGAAAATTAAAGTGATAAAATAAAACAATCCTGGCATCCCGGCACAACAAGAGCTTTGGCTGAATCCTGGCAAGGCGAGATATCGCTCTTCAGCATCACAGAACAAAGCCATTGGGAGATTCAGCCGGCCTGCAAGTTTATGAGCCATTAAGTGTTTTCATGCAGCTAAAGTAGTGCTGACTCAACCCGTATTGGGGAGACCTGAGCCATCTCATTCCTTCATCACTCACCCTCGGGGCTTTCCAGGGCACATTCCAATTAAAAGCCCTTGGCTTGATGCTGGGAATAGCCGTATCGCTCCCCTCCCTATGTACTCTCTCTATCTGTATCATGTGTCTGAGCGTGCTGTCACACTGTACCGAACTCGCCTCCAGGAGCGTTCCAGTAAGAGTAATGTATTCCTGTGCTGTCGCTGACAGATTCAGAGTAAAAATCGCCAGTGTTAACGACTGGCTTGTTGCATCTAAATGTATGCCCAGTCTCTCTGAAACAAATGAATCAGGGATAACACCACCCTGGCCAGATGGTGCATCGTATTTGCGTCCGTATTTGTGTTTGTGCTGTTTGCTTGAAGCTTTGTTTCCAAAGCTGCACACATGACTCGCTGGATAAACATTTAGATATGCAAACACTTGGATATGTAAAGCCTGTGAACGGGACCCTGACTAAATACAGTTATGACTAATAGCACACAGTCTTTCTCTCTTTAAGGGCTGCGATGACGGTCAGAGTAATAATGCACGGGGCAAAGTCACATCCGTTGGGTTGTAAACATGGCGGTCATGAAAAATAACTTTTCCTGGTTTTACCTGGCCTTTACGATTAGCATAACGACACGCGGTGTGAGTTATCACCGGTTTGTTTTATGGCGAGTGGAGCGGCTCCGCCGTCATAGCTTCTGCAGCTGAAACATTCCCATCCTATAATGAAGCCATTAAAAATGCTCGGCTGCTGCCAGATGGTTTGTCATTGAGCAGGACGGAGAGGGAAGCCTGCCGCAGCTGAGACCTCGGCTTCTATGAAAGCAATGCTAGGGAGATTAGAAACACCGGATCAGGCAAACCTGATGTATCTGGAAGCTCCTCTTTGCTCCATTTTCTTCATTAGTTCATTCATATGGGAGAGCTGCTGCTTCTGGGCCAGAAAATGCACATGGGAAACCCGCGCATGCTCCTAAACGCGCATAGACAGGCTTTTGTCTTTGTAATATTATTGTGATATGTGTGAGAAGTTTTTGTTGGTTATTTGGAAAAAATTGATTTATTTACTAGTTATTTCATTCACTTCCAGGCATATGCATACAAATGCTGCAAACGGGAAACACAAACTCATCTTGCATTTCGCTGCATTACAAAGTTCACGTTTGGTGAACTCTTGAGCTTCAGATTCGTGTCGGATTGATGCATCTCAACGTGACCCTTTATAGCTGAATTAAATGAACACAATCTTTAAAGTTGCAGGTTTGCAACATTGGTAGATTGTTTACATGAATATTTTTTCTATCTTAAATTGTTGAGTAAATGAATGTAAAGGCGTAATGTATTACCAAAAAAATTATTATCATGTGATTAACCAATCAAAAGAGGGGTAATTTACATATAGACTTATTGGTACAATATTAAAATAACACGATTAAAGTGATAATATGTATGGATAGAGATTCATTTGCACATCGTGTGTATCACAATATGTGGCACTTTATAAAGTTAACACATCAGAGCAACAAAATACATTTTATTAATGAGAAGAACATTTATGAGAAGATAGCATGGATGTGTGTGATATTAAAAAGAGTTATTAAGATCAATAAGAAATAAACGTGTATCGATGAAGATTTTGCTATCGTGTACTGTATATCACAATATAAATCTATTCATGGGACAAGTTATTAACATATTAGAACAATAAAGAGATTTTGCTATATTGTGTATATCACGTGTATATATGTAAATATATTTGAGGGACTGCTTAAAGTTATTAGTATGTTAGAGCAATAAAAGATCATGCATGAATGAGAAAATAAATCTTGATATTGAAATGAATTTTTGAGCACAATAAGCTGTGAAAATAACTTGCGATGCTTGCGCAAAAAAAAGTCAATTTCTCAGACAACATGTGATAATGAATTTAGTTTTCTTCATGGCTTATTCTGATTGAATGGTCAGACACACACAATTGTCAAAAATGTAATCTAAGTTATTGTAAACAGTTGGGAAAATTGTGAATGTATATCAATATATTGGATCCGTGCATTATGTCTGAAAATGACAGGAGCCCACATATCGTTATCATGAAATAAAATTACTCCTATTGTGTAAACCCCACAACTATTGTCATCATTTAATCTCACTCATGTCGTTGCATGGCATGTTTTCTTCATGTCTTCTGTGGATACAAAATATATCTTGAAAAAAATGTCTCAGTGTTTCACACAATTAAAGTCAATGGGGTTCACAGCAGTTTTGGGTGAACAATGCCTTTAATTCTGAGACCAGACCTACATTCCTGCATTAAGTCAAGAAGACAAGCAAAACAGTTGGTTAGGACATATGTGGTGTTTCCTGAGATGCTGGGAAACTCGCCTTAATAAATGTCAGTTAAATGTCAACCGTTTGACCAGACGTCACCAGTTATTATCAAGTGAGCTCTGCTTTGTGCCAAATCACTGCGCAGCTATTAGCGGCGCCATTAGTAACGCTTGAATGGCCCACTGTAAAATATAAATAATGGAGTGATGTAACTTGTTAGTAAAAAAAAAATATTTTATATTTAATTTGTGATCTCAAATCAAGGCTGGTTAGTGAAGTCAAATGAGGAATGGAAGATTTAATGGGTCCATATCAAAAATGTCTCTATAGATCCCCAGTTTCAGATTTTAAAGCACAGATGAATGGAAGCGATCTGTAATCCCTTCTCCAAACAGCTCTGAATGATTCGCTTCTGTATCTAGTCTGCTGACTCTTTTCTGACTGAATGCCCTGTCGAGACTTTCACTTTCCTTTATTCATCTCCATCTGTGGCCTAAATCTCACATTCAGCATTGTATTAACACATATTTATACATGTAAAGCGAGGTGTAAATCCTACAAATCCAATAAGGTCTGTGAACTTCAAATCTCAAGCAATTCCCGTTCTGGCACAGAGCAGAAAAATCAGCACTTTTGTACAACTCTGATAGAAGGATTCTGCCACTATCGCTTTCTGATACATTATCCTGGCCTGAGCTTGAGGGAGAAACAGTCATTTCATCTGGATTAGAGGTACTACATTTAGCACCTTGTACTGAGCTTGTTTGATTGTAGCACTCAGAGACTAAAGCTACGATCCGTTCCCATTGTTCCTCAGCCGATGGCTGGTATGCAAGGTTAAACAAGGCCGCTTAGTCCCAGTAAATGGAGCTGCACTAAGTTGTGTCTACAGCAGAGATCTTCTCTTTATGTCAGATCTGCTCTGACCTTTTGACTCGTGAACGTTCCAGTGAAGCGTGCTGATTGGACGATGACTGCGGGAAAGCAAGTGAGCCCAAGACAAGCCGAGCTCTGCTACAAAGAAAGTAAAAATAAAGCAATGGAAACTGGAACAAATGGTTCAGGTCTTCTGGGAGGGACAACCAGTTATTTATCCTTCACTTAATTTGACCCCATCTGTGCAAAAACAGCGGTTTGTCTTCTTTCCCAAATACCAGTTTTTTTACTGTGGACTCGTGAGGTCATCGCATGCAAATGATATGCGATTGTTATAATGTTACATCATCTAAAGCTGGTTTTAAATGGTTTTAAAATTTTACGTTTTTTCTATATTAATATTTTTGTATGTGTTTTTTGTCAAATAAATGTAATACAGTACAAACGGTAAAACTGTGAAATATTGTTAAAATTTACAATAACTATACTATTTTAATATATTTTAAAATGCAAAGGCAAAGCTGAATTTTCAGCAGCCATATTCTGATTTGCTATTCAGAAAATATTTAGGAAATTATCATCTATGTTGAAAGCAGTTGTGCTACTATTTATTTATTTATTTGTTTTGTGGAAACTGTGGTGCATTGTTTTATTTCTCTGATAACTGTATTATGAATTTTCTTAAAAATTAATTTCCTAAAAACTGTATATGTCTTGCCTTTATACATTTTATATGACTTTTTATGATCTTTAACCTTCTTTCTTTTCACGCAAATTGTTGCTTAATCGATATTCCTTAAAAACGAAATATTGAATATACAAAATATAGTTTTTGATCTTCATTCACTCTGGGACCTTAAGGTCATTAGGTCCCCAGCAAATTGTGTAATTTGATTTACATTTACATTTATGCATTTAGCAGACGCTTTTATCCAAAGCGACTTACATTGCATTCAAGTTACAGTTTCTACATTTTATCAGGTCTTGCTTTCCCTGGGAATCAAACCCATGATATTGGCGTTGCTAGCGCCATGCTCCACCAGTTGAGCTACAGGAAAGAACTGATTTATGTACAGTTCATTTTATTAACTTTGCAGTACAAAATCACTCTATTTTACGAACAAATCAAATAAGTTGCCATATATATTCTCCATTATTTCTGGATAGAAAATTTGTTTTTGAGAAATGCTGTGTGTGTGTGTGTGTGTGTGTGTGTGTGTGTGTGTGTGTGTGTGTGTGTGTGTGTGTGTGTGTGTGTGTGTGTGTGTGTGTGTGTGTGTGTGTGTGTGTGTGTGTGTGTGTGTGTGTGTGTGTGTGTGTGTGTGTGTGTGTGTGTGTGTGTGTGTGTGTGTGTGTGTGTGACAAATGCTCTCAAAACATGGATTAAAATGGAATTCCTTTCAATTGCAAAGATTTCCAGGTCTATTTACTGAGGAATAACACCTCAGTAGCCAACAATCATAATGAGATACATTCTTCAAGTCAAACCCTGGTCTAGATGTCCTATACACTGGAACGACAGCTACCAAATGAAGCTGTCACTTATGCCAGGACCAATTGAAAATGTGTGCCGGCTTCGCTCTCTTCCTGGAGCTTGTACAGGAGCATTACGCAGAAGCATTGTGCAGCTGAAGGTTTCATAACCTAATGTGCGTGTATATATGTGAGATAGAAAGAAAATGACGAAAAGAGAAGTGAAGAACAGAGATGGGACAGTGAGAGAGAGAGGAAGGGAGGGAGAGAGATGGGCCAGCACAGCGACTGAATTAGCAACTTACTCCAGGCGCATTGTCAAAACTGCTGCATGAGGACATGACCTCCATCGCCACCAGAATCTGTGTCTGCCATGCTGGGCGGAGAGGGTAATTCCTCATGCACTGCTAGAGGACGGAGGCCGCCGAGCACACATGCCACACGAAATCCAGCGCCGCTCCCCTTGAGACGGCTCTGAATGTATATAATTACACATAGTGCTGAGCTTTGGCCAGAATCTATTGTGCACGGCCAGTGCGACGCTGCGTCTGAGCCAGCAATCCCTGCTGTAGATATGCATTTAAAATGCACATGCAGTGAATAACAAGCCTGGCTTTTGACAGAATGATTAATTACCTGCAAAGGTGCTGCAAAATCTTGCCATCGATGGAATGATTAATAAGCCGCGGTGCTCTGAATCCGACGGAAATGTACGAATTTGGCTCGATCTCGAAGCCAATTGTGCATCTTTCTGTTTTGAGTGTGGCTGTGTTTGGGGTTTATGGATGTGTGTGGGGTGTTTATGTGAGTGACGGACGGAGAAAGAGAGAGTGAGCGAGCAGAGGTACATGTGTGTAAAGGGAGAAGAGAGTGGTTGTGTTGTGGAGGATTGCGGTGGGAAGAGTGAAAGAGCGCTAAATGAGACCACAGAGAGTCCAGAAAAAGACTGTATGAAATCTCTTCTTACAAGGAACACCATCATGCAGAGATTAAAGGCCCCCTGTGGAGAAAATCAGGTTTTTATTGTTGTTTACATGTCTGTCTGGTGTTTTTAATATGCTTTCAGACAAAGCATCAGTCAACCCCATAGCTGTGCATTTTCTCTTTAAAACTGCAGTGAACCAAAGACAACCAGTTGACATTGTCTCAAACAGCCAATCCTGTCAGTTTAAGGGGCAGGGCTTTTCATAACATTGGCAAAGTGTTTCTACCCACAAATGTTGGTTTTTAGACGGCTGTTGTCTAAGGCTACATCTACATTAATCCAGAGACATTTGAAAACGTCTCCGTCCACATTAGTATTTTAGCATTAGCACTGTGTAGCATTTACTACTTCAGTTAACCAGGTGAAAGAGGAGCTTGTCGTCCAAGCTGGTGCGTTTTGTAGATAGTAAATGAGGTAAGGGTGTAGAGTTCCAGTCAAGTCGTTTTAAGGCATGAAGAAATTAACGAAGTTCCTAAACGTAAGTTAGGGAGGAACGAGACCATCTAATCTTTCAACCAACAGCCAAAGTATATACACAGCTGCTTACCTCTCTTCAGCGTCCCTCCGCCTCCCCAATCTCCACCTTGATCTTAGGCCCTTTGTAATCATCCTATATTAAGTCTCTGTGTGTGTATATTAGAGCGCGAGTTGAAGCTGCTTCATCGAGCCCCTCTTCAGTGGACAACAAGCCAAATAAACGTAATTTCCTAAAGAATACATGGGTAAACAAACTCGTTAAGTCACGGAAATACACTTTTGATCGTTATTAAAGATGAGTTTTAAGGGATAAAATGAGTGACTGCAGGGAGACTTGGATGAACATGCAATATTATTAATGTTTATTGCTTGACCTGTGTGTTTTTATGGACAAATTAAAAATGATTTTTTCCTCATCCTTGAAGGTCACCGCCAGAAGGGGATGCTATTATTTGGCTCCATCCAAACTTAAATGAGCTGAATTGCTTCATGAAGAACCCTGAGGTAATTTAATTTAATTTAATTGCTCATTTTTTGTCTTTTATTGTGATTGGACAGAAAAAGCATTGACAAGAAAGAGAGAAGGTAATGTGATTTAGCCAGAAGTCACCTGAGATTTGAAAGCCCAAAACTCAATTTCTCTCATGCACTTAAGGATTATCATTGGATCATATTCTTTAAACCAAATGTATACATCACTTTTGACGCGAACGCTTAGCCTCGGTGTATCCTTTTACAGGCCCTCGATGTATGCGCACTAGAAAGTGTCTTCCTAAACTGCCGTGTTCAAATCTTGTGTACGATAAAATGTCTTTGTACTCATTTAACCTAAACTTGCAGTTTGAGCTTTTAGATATTTACATAATTGTATGTTTGTTTGTTTTTGCTAAATGCTACATGGAGGGAAATTGGGCAGGTTGGACATTTTTTATTAAGTGCACAAAATGTTTTCTGTAATATATTTTCTCTCATCAAAATAAAAAATGCACTTTAATTTAATTTAAAAGTCTTATCTCTTGCTGTTTTTACACATCTAAACTTTAATGCCTGATATATGAATATTTGATTACCTTTCCATGCCTTATAAATGTGTTTTCCACCTTTCATTACACAGACACTCGATCTATTTAGATACTACCGAGATCTAATGGCAGCCCAGTCCCAATTTACTTTATTGATTAAAAAGGGTTTTAGCCACCCAACTGAAGTCAGCACTAAAGCAAGTTCATTTGCATACTAATTAAAGTAATTCAAATCAGGCATTTAGGAAAAGATGGGGAATTCTCAATGCTGATCATTTCTGCTCCTTCAGATTTCTAACTCACACTACATTGCTGTGCATTTTACTCACTATTTATTTACACGAGAGCCGTTAGCTTGAGAGAGTCCACTCTTATGACAAATACACATGATGAATTTGATTATGCCACATATAACTGAAAAATAAAGTGAGTTACACAGTCCCAGGTGGCGGTCTAATTAAGTTATCAGGCACCTTTAGGGCATGTGGTCTGGTAGTGAGCCAACGGATGCATCTAGTCCAAATGACGACTGTTTGTCGCTTTCCTGGACATCAACAGGCTGCCAGTCTTCTGATGAAAACTGAATGACATTATGACTTATATCTGCTCTATATTGTGCATTTAAAATCTTTTATGTAGTGATACTTGAAACAATGTTTTAACCTTAATTACATAGCTCTGCATATACCATAAATGCATTGTTACTTTTACTTAATGGTAAAATATATTCATATATTCAACATATTTTTGATTTTCTACATATATACATTTTTTTCATATTTTCAGCGTTGTACATAGGGCTGGGTAAAATTATCCCTTTTCCTATTCATCTCAATCTTCATTTAATCCCAGTAGATATTCATAAAATCCCTGGATTGATCTTTCACTTTCACTTTATTATGACCATATAGGACTTCCCATCCTGCAGATGTCTCTGCGTTCTGATTTAACTAATCAGCTACATCGTTTGGAGCATAATAATGTACCAAGGTAAAACTTAAGCAGTGGTGCTTCTTTATTGGGTTGCAATAATAGAGCGGGACCGCAGCACAATGATTCATGAACAAATTACTTGTTTGAGACTAGTTTTTGTTATTTCTAAGTATACAGCATTACCAGTGTAGCTGGATTCTGGAACTTCATTAAGTCAAATGTTAAAACAAGA
The DNA here is from genome assembly GCA_003573665.1 of Oxygymnocypris stewartii. Taxonomy (NCBI): domain Eukaryota; kingdom Metazoa; phylum Chordata; class Actinopteri; order Cypriniformes; family Cyprinidae; genus Oxygymnocypris; species Oxygymnocypris stewartii. The sequence goes on along the minus strand of QVTF01000350.1, from coordinate 256,035 downwards.
GCATGTGAATCAGAAATTGTAGCATGTGAATCATACAATGGGAATGAGTAGTATGATTCATGAGCAAATGATACTTATAATCTGATTATTTTTGGTGAAAAATAGAACGTGAATCAGAAACGAGTGCATGTGAAATGCTATATTGACTTGCAATTATTCAACAAGACTGGAGTAATTAATTTCACAAATTACTCTTATGAGCCATTTTGTGTGTGTGTGTGTGTGTGTGTGTGTGTGTGTGTGTGTGTGTGTGTGTGTGTGTGTGTGTGTGTGTGTGTGTGAGAATCGTATTTGAGTGAATTTCGCAATAAAATCAGCAACATACAGTGTGACCAGTGTACTCCGGTTCAGGAATCAGATCAAATCAAATGGAATAAAACAAGAACATTTGAATCAGACTCCAGAGCATATGAATCTTTTTATTAAATTACAATCATACAAAGGGAATGAGAAGTATGATTTCTGAGCAAATGACTCTTATAAGCCAATTCTATTTAGTTAAAAAAGTCAAAACAAGAGCATGTGAATCATAAAGGAGTGCATGTTAATTTTTTTATTGATTTGCAATTATACAACAAGAGGAGTTCAGTTGATGAGTGACTCTTGAGAGAAACTTCTTTAAGTGAATCAGATTTCAGTGTATTTCAAAACAATGGAGTAAAAACAAGAGCATGTCAGTCAGAAACAAGCGCATGTGAAACTTTTTATTGACTTGCAATAATACAATGGATACTGGATTGGTTTGATTCACAAACAAGTGACTCTTATAAGCCAACTCTTCTTCAGCGAATTAGATTTGAGTGAATTTTACAATCAAATCAAATGGTACTGAGATGAAAGCATGGTTTAGATTCAGTTGAACTAGGACGCTGTGTTCATCCATGTATTTGTATAATGTCAAATTCATCTGGTAATTGATATTGTTGCAGATATTTGGCCAATTATACTAGTTGTGTCATCTGAATGAGTTTCTACTTTTTTTTTTTTTTGCAGAATGTGAAAGTTGCCTTCAAATTCGGATTTACAATAGCCAGGGAAACAAGAGAAACTTGCTCACACAAATTATTAACGAAAGTGACTTGTCACTACATGACTTGATTAACACCCATTGGTTTTCATGTAAACACTGAACAATATTGACTGTTAACCTATCTAGCGTCCATGACACTGAATAATTTAATAGGGCTGCACAACATGAATTCATTTGCCACAGTGCTCAGTGTCAGTCCTGCTCTATTATTTTGGAAATCACAGCTTCAGCCGTAGAGAGACTGTGAGATGCCAGTGTGAGTCTGAAAAACAAGACGCGAGCCGAGAGGAACGGCCAGACAGCACCTGCAAAACCCCTGACAGACATCCGTGGAATCTGTCTCTGAAGGAAATAATTCAAATGCTTCATATGTGTTCATGCTCACAGTATGTCCTCAGACAGGCACTCCCTCACTTCAGCAAACAGGCCGTCCACGAACATCTGCCATATTATGTTCAGACAGCCTTAAACTGGCAATGTAATGTTCAAAGCGTGACCAAAGACTACTGAAGCTGCTACACGCTCATATTGTGTAAAACAAATGGTTGAAACATTCCTGAAATGAGCAAACAGTCTTCATTTGTCTGTGTAGTTATCAGAACTGCAGGAGGGAAGATTAAACTGTTTTACCTGTTTCTGCGCGGCTTGCTTGATCAGTATTCAAGAAGTATATTCATAACTACATGTTTCAAAGCCTTAGAAACAAAAGAGCAGCTCTTACAAAGGTTGACTTTTCCAGAGGCTGTTCTTTGTTCCCAAACAAGATCCAAATAGAAAAAGTGAAAGCAATTTTTTATTCTCTTTCTTTAAAAAAAGACCTGTTCTAACAAACCTACATTTGGAAAAGAACACTAAAGTGCTTACTTGCTTTGCTTAAAAAAATTAATATCACTCTTGCTTTAGCAAAATAAACTAGCCTCACGGTATTTTCTATAATGAACAAGCTGGATCACAGCATTCACCAAAAATTAGTTGTCACTTCTTTGCATGCACTGTCTGTGTTGTTTAAGCACCCGAGTCACTAAAGGAATTATGCAAATAATCTAACTGTGCAAATATTCCCCCACAAAAAACCCTGTGTTGAATACAATTTATATGCCGCAATTCCCCCAGCTTACAAACTGGTTCTGAGTGCTCAGTTGTGGAGGATGAAGCCGACTAAAAGGCATGCGATCTCTTCTAAATAAAATACTGGTTTCCAGAAGTCTAGCTAACACAATATTTCTTTCCAACATTACATTTTGGTTGCAGTGCAACGTTTTAAAATGTTCAATAAACAAGTTTTGTGATTGAAACAAAAGTGTGATGATACGCCGTTTGCAATTGAGAATTACCAGAAATGTACAGCACTTCACTTCAATTTTGTAGCATTTTAGCCACAAATATGAAATGTAGAATTACTACACTTGCTCGACAATGGACCTCTGCAGTGAATGGGTGCCGTCAGAATGAGAGTCCAAACAGCGGATGAAAACATCACAATAATCCACACCACTCCAGTTTATTAATTAATGTCTTATGAAGCCAAAATATGTGCGTTTGTAATAATCAAATCCATCAAGGCATTTTAACTTTAAATCATTGCCCCTAAGTCCATAATCCATAATAATGCTTCCTGCAGTGATAAAAATAATCTACCGTTGTCCTCTCACATCAAAATCCACCCACATATTTGTTTAGGACTGTTTTCACTTGTGCATATTTCTCTCCAGATTCAGACCAGATGATGCTTTCACTAGAAAAAAAATAAAAAATTCTGGATAGAGAACTTATTTTTAGCTAAAAGCAATGGTTAAAGTAAAAAAAGAAAAAGGAAAACAGAGGGTTGGATTTATTGCAAACATGCAGATTTGCTTCACTAAATGCTTGCTGATGGACTGGAGTGGTGTGGATTACTTGTGGATCACTGTGATGTTTTTAACCACTCTCATTCTGACGGCAGCTGTGGTGTAGTCTAGTTTGTTGTAGTGAGTATACTGTGATTCTTTCCTTCCCAGCCTCGTACTCATCCGTACCAGAGCAGCCTCTCATAAGCACCACCACACTCACTCAACAGGGCTCTACACTTACTTTTGTTTTTAGGAGCACATGTGATGCTAATTTAAAAAAAATAATAAATAAGGGGCACAGTAAAAAAAATCAGGAGCACCTTCTCCTCAATAACAAACATTTGCCTTCCCATTACGAAGTAATATTGGACTCCTTAAAATGATTTGCAGGAGCATTTATTTCTAACTTTATTTGAAGTGTTACCTTTCATATCAAAATAATGTGTTTTTTATTTAATTTTTTTATTATAAAACAATGCAATAAGAAGAATAGGTTATTGATCAAATAAAGTCATTATTAACTAAATTAATTTGCACTACAGAAGAGGCACAACACAAACGTGGCTTGTAGGTATTTACAGAGATTTAATGAGGCTCAGAGAAATTAACTTTCATAAATTCATGTTTTAAATATAACATTTTGAATATAGAAATATTCAATGATTTAAATAACTGAAATTATGCTTAAAAAAGTAAACTAAGACTGCCATTAGGTGGCGGCAAGTTACTGATTTTATCACTGAATCATTAATTCAATTGATTCGTTCGAACAGCTGATTCATTCGGGAACAAAGCAAGGGACTCAGGCAGTGACTGTCTTTATGAATGAGTAATTGAATTGACTCACTAGATTCGTTTAAGCGTAGATTAACGCATAAACGATACAACGCTGTGTTTGTGTTGTGAGTTTATTTGAAGCTATTTTAGTTGACGAAATAGAGCAAAATAATGCCATACTGTTATAGTCAGACAATGTAAATCAATAAATATGAACTTTTTGTTTATTGAAAGCACTCATTGTTCTTATATGCTAATAATCCCCTGCTGTTACAAATAAGTTAATGACAAGGTATACTCTACCACGAACCAGGTAACGTTACGATAGCATCGGCCTCGTTTTCTGTACCGGGCAGGATAGTATCAGCCTTCAGGCTCATTTTCTGTCATTTCTATAATGTTATCGTCCTCGTCATCTGATTGCAGCTTCAGGGGCAGGCTTACGAAAACACTGAAAGGTTGTAGTTCGATTCTTATCTCCTTTATTAGTTCATTTCAAGCTTACCAATAGTCGTCAACAGAAATACGGTGTGATTATCAGAAAAGACGGTGCTTCACAACACGGACTGGGTGAATTTATGAATGAACTTGTGAAAGGTCTGTCACAAAACTATGTTTTTACATATCCGCATGCTTTTTTAAGTGGGTATACGCAAATTCTTGACCTTCCCTAGCGGATATACGGCGTATACCTGCGTATCACGTCGTGGACTACAACACTGGGCGGCACCCATTCACTGCAGAGGTCCATTGGTGAGCAAGTAATGTGGCCTGAAGGTGAGTAAATGCTCTGCAAATTGTCATTTTTCAGGTGAACTATTCCTTTAAGTAGATTTAAAATGCCAGCTTAAAAACATTTTACTACAGCAATAAAACTGAGACAATTAAAAAATGTAGTGAAAATAAAACTTTTACATTATTAAAGAAAAATGCATGTTGTGAAACGGTTGAGGTAACATTTTGTCCCAGGCACCTTATACAACAAATATCTGGGCTATTATAACATGATAAATATGTATTTTCACAATGTTGCAGAAGCATTATTATGAGGCATGCATGTCCCCCTAGTCTTATTAGTCCTGGGCAAACGTAACACAAACAGTGAATTCGCCCCACAGTCCTGTAGGAAGATTGGGTGAGCCGAATGTGGCCGACTCAGGCAGTATTTCCAGAATGTGCATTTGGGGAATAGGGAACACGCTGACAGATTGACATCAAGTAAAAAAGTTTCCAAATGAAGTATATTCATACAGCAGCATGTTCAGCAGAGAATCTGATGGCAATAAACCTGAGCCTGTGACAGTCACAGCACATAGAATGTAAATTTAGCTGCAGTACAGACCTACATAGATTGAATGCAGCAGTGCAGCGATCGGGACGGGCGGAGGAATGGGGGCGGGGGGCAGCTCGCTCTCCAATATGTCCTCAGACCTTTATTTACAGCATCTCTGTAGTTAGTGCTCAGAATTTGCAGTCTCTCACTCTGACAGCCTTGGCCACCAAACTAACGTGAGCGAAGATGTTGAATAATTTGGAGTGAGTCCTTGCTATCGATAACAGGGTCACCAGAAAAGCTGTTCGGAGAATTGTATTCATCTTGGCCTGCCGTATACCACAATTCATCATGATGCGAGGAAGGATATGGCTTGCAACTAAAGCCTGTCCCAGACCAAATGAAGTCATAAAATACACACCTCTGTGTTGAGGAAGCACCCTCCCTTTTTTCTTCTTCCTGGAAGCACTGTCTTGTGAGGAAACGCGTTCTTTCCTCCCCGTTCTGTCTTCTTCTGTCCTTAATAGAGCACAGCAAGACCTATCAGCAGTTCACAATGTGATCATACATCCAGAATCGAAACTTCATAAAAGATACATGGGAGAATTTACTGAAAATGGTGTGTGTGTGTGTGTGTGTGTGTGTGTGTGTGTGTGTGTGTGTGTGTGTGTGTGTGTGTGTGTGCGTGTTTGTGTGTGTGTGTGTGTGTGTGTGTGTGTGTGTGTGTGTGTGCGTGTTTGTGTGTGTGTGTGTGTGTGTGTATGTGTTGTTTTAACCCCCAATTCACTAAAGGAATTATGCAAATCAGGCAAGCATGCATGCAGAATTAGTGCTGAATGTAATTTGAAAGGCTGGTTCTCCATCTTTTGGGATCTGTTCTGAGTGCTGGAGTAGGAGCATGATGCATGATCTGCCTTGCTTTTCTAGGAATGTACAGCATCGCTCCGCTGCAATCCAGACACCTGAATCAGCTGTTTGAAATGCCAAAAGTGCATGTGAATGAACAGTACATCTATTTATATGCCTGTTACAGTGCTTTTCTCCATCATTTGATTTCTTTAAATGCAAAACTTTGTACACAACAGTTATAGTTACATGTTAATTCCAGTCCTCAAATTTGATTGGCTGATCTGATATTGGGGTTTTTCTGTCTGTGAGTTAGTGATGGAGATCTATTGTTTTTCTATTTTATTTTACAGAGTTACACCAGTAGGTGGCAACAGCTGATTGTCTTTAAAAAAAAAAAGGTTTTCGAGAGTCACTGAATTATTCACTCAATCCATTTATTCAAAAATACAGATGCATTCACAAACGTGTATTGCTAGATTATATTGTATCGTTCTAAGTATTTGTTATACTGTATTTATTTATTTACTTATTTAGAAATAAATTAATATTTTAACTGATCATGGACAAAATGTGACAGTAAAGACATTTATATTTACTCTACATTGTTAAAAAATATTTATTCTTCAAATGAATGTTGTTCCTTCAAATGTTTAATTAATCATAATCCTGAAATCAAATTAACACAGTTTACACTTATAATATTAAATAGCACAACTGTATTCAACAGTGATAATGTTTAAGCAGCAAATGGGCAAATTAGACTGATTTGTGAAGGATCATGTGACCCTGAAGACTGGAGTAATGATTATGAAAATTCAGATTTTGATCTGAATCACTTTGATCACAGGAATATAAATTACATTTAAAAATTGAATACAATAAAAAACAGTTGCAATTTAGTATTTCACAGTGTTACTGTTTCACTTTATTTTAATCAATAATAGCAGCCTTGCTGAAAATAAGAGAATTTCAAAAACATAAAAATGTTTCAGACAGCAAACTTTTAAACGGTACTGTATATGATTCATATAATAATAATAATGCATTTTATTTACAGGTGCCTTTCTTGACACTCAAGGTCACCGTACATCATTGATTCATATAAACAGAATCTGCAGAGCTTGGCTTGTTCGTTTGATGTCCTAAGAAATTTAACATGCTAAAATAGCTTAAGATGCATTTGTTTGCCACTAAAACATCTCGCTTTTTGGCTAAATTCTCAACAAACATTTTATTTGCCACTGTGTAAGTCATGGGAAATGTCTCAAAGGGAATCTTCCTCTAAACTAACTAGAACATCATCTAACTAATGCAGGATTACTCATTATGACTACATGCCTGTGAGTATTATAGCTCTGACATGTCGGAGGATATACCACAACGAGTAACACTGAGTCACGAACGGACTTTGCATCCCAGATTCAACTGCATTACTCTTCCTACATCTGACCTTCCACGTGACCACAAGACATGCAGAATTTCTAATCAAGAGGCAGCTTGTGTTGCAGGCAGTGAGAATCCATCATTCTCAAACTGCTATTGATGTGAACGTCAAGTCCAGTGAGAGACCATCACAGAGAGCAGAACTGCAGATCGCACAACAGAGCACTCAGTGTAATTAGCAGCAGGGCCCTTGCCTCCATCCTATGAAATCACGCTGATGAAACCAGGAGTGACGGTGCACTGAATCTGAAGCACGACCGAGCTGAGATTCGTTTCATGTTGTAATAGTACCGCAGTCCGAAATACAAGCTGGGTTATAATCTCAACAAGGGAACTTGTTAGCAATGTTTACCGTTTGGTCGTCTGGGAAGATTATTGTCCACTGAAGTCCACTAATTGTATTATTCTTTTATATACGCAGAGCAATAGATCTCAGTCAGGATAGTAATCAGTATGTAATTTGATGTGAATGAAAACAAGGTTGCAGAGATGTACAGTCTTTTCAGTAGCTTGTATTGTAGCAGCATGTTTGATTTTCAACAGCCCATGTTGTTGTTTTTTTTGCTTATTAAACCAGAATGATATGGAGAGAATGAAAATAAAAAGCTAGTTGTATTTAATTAAGCTTAAGGCAAGACACGACAGGGAAAGAAAGAGAACTTTTTTGATGCACATATTTGTCTCTTCATACGTTCCTTCTCACTAGTGGAAAGAAAACATGGAAAGTATACTTTTAAGTGTTCATTTTATTGCACTTTATCTGTTTGCATCTGTTCAAATATCATTTGGCTGATTTTATATGGCTTTTTATTCCTAAAACCGTCAAATGAAATGGAAAAAATCCCCTATATTAGACGTCTTATATGTCACTTTCACTGCTGATTATATTCTGTATAATTTTGTATGTGACGAATAAAATCTTAAATATGTCAACAAAATGAAAAAAAGGGTTTTGAACTTGGCTTTATACAATGTTCTGATTTCAGTTTTGCAAATGTATTTAGAAAATTTAGCATATCCAATGCATCATTTGCATATATTTATGAATATTGTAATACAATAATGTGTGCAATTCATAAATGTAACCAATCAAATAGGGGAGGATGGTGATACTATTCAACTGTGGTGTCTCACCTTAAAACGAGAAACAAGTCACACTGTGGGCATTTGCAAAATATGATGCCATAATTGTAAGATGTAAACAAATTTGTAACTGCCACTATTAAAAAAACTGCCAGAGTTTAAAGTCACATTGTAAGATATATTGTAGCATTGTGATCATTACTGGATCACTGTAAAAAAATACAATAAAATAAAAATACTTCTGCTAGGAAATGATCCAGTAATTTTGCAGACATTTATTTTAACCTATTCTATAAATGATTATATAATGTTAAATGTTAATTAATGTAGTTAACTGACGTTAACAAATTAAACTGTAAAGTGTTACCAATAATCCATAACCTAGTTTGTGATGTATATTCTCAAGAGTGATGAAAACGTAATATTTCAAACTCTCTTGTATCATTCTGAAGGAGTGGGATTCATTACTGTGAAGTGTTTGCTGCTGAATTTTTACTAGAGCACTAATATTGACCTCTGGAAATTATAAACATAAACATAAAAATATATATAAACATAAAAAAATAAACATAAAACCATCTGAAAATAGACTACTAATTATGATGACATTGAAGTATGCTGTAACACTAAGGCGTAGATAATATCTGAAAGTGTGAAAGGCATATGAAGTTTGCTTCCGGTCAGCGGCTCCATGCCAGGAGCAGCTTTGGTCATGAATATTATTTGACATTCCCCTGAACTGATTTCCTGAAAGGCGAATGTTGGTACAAGCGCTAAACCATTTATCACCTGTGCTTTCACTCACTGCCAAAGCAACCAGTTGGCAAAGTCTGCTGCTTAGCTTTTAAACTGGTCATTGTATGTGCCCTGCTATCATTTATTGTCCTTTACACTGCAGACAAGCAAAATAAGCATTTTAAAATATAATGATCATCTCCTGAAACGAACTAATTTAGTCCTTTTTGTGGAACATCGTGCAAATCACTCAGTAATGTGTGGGTGTGTACATATGTACACATGTACATATATGTATGTATATGGAAACGTGAAGCTATAATTTTTTGGTTTTTGAAAACTTGCACAAAAGTCTGTTCACAAGCTGCTCATGCGATAATTTGTTATTGATTAACAAGACAATTTGCTATTTTTATTTCCTACAACAGATTGTTGGCAGATATCCACCTCATCCAGCACTCTTATTGTTTCCATTCATATAAAATATCTCGTTACTGTTCCAGTTTGAGAAACCACTGCAAACGATTCAGTGCATGAGTGAACTGTCCGAATGAATCAAACTGAATCGCAAACCATTTCTAACCTTTTTCAAAACCGTTTGAATCAAAAGAGCGATTGATTCGCGAATCTGGCATTGCTAGTTCTGATTCTAAACAGCTGATAGAAAATATGCATGACTTGATAGCTGAAATATTATCAGAGAAAATTATTTTCAGGTCAATCCCATCGACACACAAGGATTTATCAGTGATATTACTGGAACCCGTGCCCCAAAGAGGTCTAGCGATGCCCATGCTTTTTATCCAGTCTATTTAAGCAGCTTCAAGTCAAACAAGAAATGTTGTACTTCAGCTTTCCGTCATACGAAGCTCGCTGCTAATCACTTGTTCATATATGCCTTTCATTAAAAGCTCAAGTATTGAGTCTTGGACTGCGTTTGCACAGAGAGCTCTACATGTATCCTGCCATATGACTCATCAAGTGCTGTTTGATGCTTCCGACTTGATTTTGCGGCACACGGCTTTTGCTCATTCCAACTTCCTGCGTGCTGCATCTGCTTGCAATGCCCTCTGGGAATACAGCTGGGCCGTGGCCTACATGAAACAATACTATGAAAAGCAGCAAGGAAATATTATAAATGGCCAGTTGCATTCTTCTATTTTATTTTAGGAGCCAGTTGCAATTTCATGTTTGCTTCCATTCTATTTAGACTAATTGCATAATCACCAATCATGCACAACATGTCATCGGTGTGCTTTCATAAACAGCACTCGGTAGGTAAACGAGAAGCTCGTCGTCTAAGCAATCAGTGCCCTCAGAAATACTCATTTGTTTCTTATGGGATGTCGAATGCAGTTGTTGTACTGCGAATGCGTTCTCCAGAGGAAGATGCGGAGAAGACAGTCGATGAATCAGAGTTGTCTCGGCTCCCCGGATCCCTTGACTGGCTGACTCTCCTCTCTCGGGCAAGTCAGATCTGTTTGATGGTATTTAGCGGGACAAGCAGATGTCAACCGCTGCTGACCTTGCCAATTATTACCCCGACAGAAAGCTAATGACAGCATTTCTATTCACTCCTGCTGGGGAACCTGAAAGCTGCCATTATGCTCCTTTAATCTATATGCATTCTGATGTCTGACGACCTGATAAAGAAGGGTGTATTCATTGCATGAATGACTCGATTTTGGATGGATTCTTCAGATTGACAACTGGATTATGCAAACTGTCTTTCTTTGAAACATCAAGGGAGACTGTTTTCAACAGCCTCTTTGGCATTGGTCAGCACAGGGGCGTTTGCTGATCAATGATGTTAATGCAGAAGATGCACAATGCTTGATCTAAGCAGACGGTCAGGTTCATCGATCGGGAGATCGCTCACATGCTCGGTGTCCTGAATCACTGAATCTCTATATAGAGATTATATAGAGTATATATAGAGAGAGAGAGCTATGGAGAGCCCGTGAAATCAAAACCGGACTTTTCTGGCTTTTGGTTCATGTTGGCTTTTTATCTGTACACTATATGCTTTCGGCTACTGGGTCACGACCCAAAAATTACCTTGCAAAAATGGTTTAGATGGAGTTGAAACAACAGGGGAAAAACACAATATAAGATAATAAAACAATTGAAATGCATACTGTAGTTAGGATATAAATAAATAGCCTTATCAACTTTTTTAAAGAGTGTAGAAAACACCATCTATCAAAGGATGGGTTAATTAATCTATGTGGTGTAAATGTATCTGTCATTTGATGGTAGCAGTCAAACGAGGTGCCAACATGGACAGCCTTCATCCAAGATGAAGAACAAAGCTCAAATGCAAAAGATAATACAAACCTAACTAGATTAAATAAAGGTTCACTTGCAGTAAAGGTAAACAAGGTTTGTGCCAACCAAAAAATGTTGTGCTGCTGAGAGCATGAAACCATCATTTCAAGACATTAAGAAATCAAAACTTTTTATAATGTGGAGTATATACAATTCATGGTAACATGCTTGGCATGTTAAGCCTCATTAATATGACGAGCTGCACCTTAAAATGCATGTTAGATAGAAACATTGTGCATTATGGCTCAACACTATATTTATAGTTTGACCACTGCAATTCAATTGATGACAGTCAAATAGGAAATAAGTTGAAAGCATCCAGTCATCTCACACCACTGAATGTTCAATTTATCAGTTTTGTAATAAATGTTTGATCAATTATTGTAAGTCTATATAGAGTGATGGTCAGGCTAAAAAGAGCAAATGGGAGAAGCAGATGAAGACAAAACAGCAAAACAACATAAAAACTTTATTATTCAACTGAACTGCACGAATGTTTTAAACACTTCGGCTACCTTACATGTTATTACTCCACACATGCATTAAATGTCCGTCCTTGAAAGCGCACATCTCGGGTAATATCCTACCTGGTCTCATGGCATTTATGTACCTGGGTGCACTTTTTAAAACAACTATCTGATCTTGGCTAAACAGTTACAGTATGTCTCTTTTTCACTCAGGACACTTCACTCCTCACACATGAATCCTCCCATACACTATAACTTTAGTTTAGTTCCCAAGGGACGTGTAATTGCATTCGTCTCAGAACAACAGTACAAGCAGACAAGACTTATGCATTATTCAATCTGCATTCCCTTTTCTGTAGTTCAAATTGGAGGTCATCGTCTAGCAGTGGACGGGGGGATATTACACTAGCCCACTGGAAATAAACTCATACTGTGAAAACTTGCATTTACAAGTACCCCCATGTGGTTTAGGTACCTTACAAGGTTTTTTCTGTCCAGCTTTATCTCTCTCTCTCTCCTATCTCTCTCCTCTCTCTCTCTCTCTCTCTCTCTCTCTTCTCTCTTTCTCGCTCTCTCTCTCTCTCTCTCTGTGTGTCTCTCTCTCTCTCTCTCTCTCTGTGTCTCTCTCTCTCTCTGTCTCTCTCTCTCTCTCTCTCTCTCTCTCTCTTCTCTCTCTCTCTCTCTCTCTCTGCTCTCTCCTATCTCCTCTCTCCTCTCTCTCTCTCTCTCTCTCTCTCTGCTCTCTCCTCTCTCTCTCTCTCTCTCTCTCTCTCTCTCTCTCTCTCTCTCTCTCTCTCTCACCTGTCATAATCTCCCCACCTTGACACACTGCAGGAACTCTCCCTAATCATTGATTCTGCTGAAGAGGTAGAGTGCTCAATAACTCAGCAGGCTCACCCTAACATCTTAAGAGCACAATTAACGACAGAGACACTCTCATTTCTCTTCTCTAGAATAAAATTGATCATTGACATTCATACATTGGGTAGTGGAGGCTCGGATATTATCAGTCAAACAGATAGTGGTGTATTACAAATCTGTTGGGCTCTTCATAAACACACCAAGAAGAAGTGCTGTTATTTGGCCTTATATATATATATATACACAGGTGCATCTCAATGAATTAGAATGTCATGGAAAAGTTTATTTATTTCAGTAATTAAACTCAAATTATGAAACTTGTGTATTAAATAAATTAAATGCACACAGACTGAAGTAGGTTAAGTCTTTGGTTCTTTTAATTGTGATGATTTTGGCTCACATTTAACAAAAACCCACCAATTCACTCTCAACAAATTAGAATATGGTGACGTGCCAATCAGCTAATAAACTCAAAACACCTGCAAAGGTTTCCTGAGCCTTCAAAAGGGTCTCTCAGTTTGGTTCACTAGGATACACAATCATGGGAAAGACTGCTGATCTGACAGTTGTCCAGAAGACAATCATTGACACCCTTCACGAGGAGGGGAAGCCACAAACATTCATTACCAAAGAAGCTGTTCACAGAGTGCTGTATCCAAGCATGTTAACAGAAAGTTGAGTGAAAGGAAAAAGTGTGGAAGAAAAAGATGCACAACCAACCGAGAAAACCGCAGCCTTATGAAGATTAACATAATTACACAAATGTATTCTGATAATATATTCGCAATTTACTTTGGTGCTATGCCAATTATTTAATTTTGCAAATAATTATTTAATTTTGTTCTCAATGTATTATCACACAATCACATTTAATATTTTAGCTGCTTTTATGATTTAAGAAAGTCAATCATAAATACTTTGCAAACATCATAATAGTTGGGGGTCCTTGGTCTCAAAATCAAAACCATTTATGACAATTATGACAAATCTCAAAATCATTTATGACAAATATGACACATTTCAAAATCATTTATGACAATGAATTCATTCTAAAATCTTTGCATTACAGGAAAACAGTTAATATAGCAAATCTGGAAATATCATTGGCTACTAATGACGTCAGATGGGCCCCCGTGATAAAAGTGTCCCAAGTGGCCCCTGCCTCAGATTTTCAGATTCCCTGTGATCACCCCAAGCGTTCATATTCAGAGGTCTTTGCAACCTCAAAACACGCATCACTTGTATTATTTTTGAAATAGGACAGTGCTCGTTTCAAGGGCAGTCAATGCTGGGACGTAACACGCTGTGGCAGTAAAGCACCAGCCCTGCGATTTATCAGTCTGGCTTAATTAAGGAGATTGCAAAATGTGGTTCCCTGTGCGAATATGAACAAATGCGGCTTTTAATGTGATTGCCAGAGGTGGTTGTGCCATCAGTCAAGGTTGAGGTGAAATATCACCTGTTAAAATTAATGAGCCAGCTCTCCTCCCTTCATATGCATGAGATACTTCTGAAGACATGATGGCACTACTGCGTCAGATTACTAGAAGCACACACTCACGTCCAATACAGAATGCGGTAATTTACTCTGGCAAGTTGGTAGAATCATTCATAAGCCACTCGGTTAACACATAAATGAATTTGTCAGAACAGACAAATAATCTTGCATCGGCTTCTGCCGATTTGTCACACGGCATCAGCGACACGCGCTCCCTCTGATCATTTTGAGCCTGGATGAGAACCAGAGGATGTGCTCTTTCACTCCAGAGACAGGTGGATTTATCACCCCTATAACAAATGCTAGACACATAATTCCCCTAAAACTGAAGCCAGATGGAGGAAGGATTCATAACTAGCAAATCGACTCTGCTCCATTTCTGCAGCAGGGTGTTTCTTCTAAAGATGCAGCAGTGAGGGTTGAAAAATTGCTGACAGTTCCCAGAATAGGCATGTGTGACCTTCGAACATTGGCTCTCCAGCGTGTCCTTGCTCCTGGACGCGTGATCCCGAGCACAGGTGTGCCCATTCAGCATGAATGATCAACGTTATGTGCCATGCTGTCGTATACAGAGACTGAATGTGTTTCCCAGTTGCTAAAATGGCCCTGTTTTAATATGATAAGGATAGACAGAAAGCGGGGGAAACCGCTTGAACAAAATTACATCTACATTTTACTGATGGAAAGATAGTTCCTGCTCACTTTCAATGGATGTAAACACAGGTGCATCTCAATAAATTATAATGTTGTGGAAAAGTTCATTTATTTCAGTAATTCAACTCAAATTGTGAACCTGGTGTATTAAATAAATTAAATGCACACAGACTGAAGTAGTTTAAGTTTTTGGTTCTTTTAATTGTGATGATTTTGGCTCACATTTAACAAAAAAAACACCAATTCACAATCTCAACAAATTAGAATACTTCATAAGACCAATACAAAAATTCATAAGACCAATAAAAAAAAAATATTTAGTGAATTGTTGGTCTTCTGGAAAGTATGTTAATTTAATGTATATGTACTCAATACTTGGTAGGGGCTCCTTTTGCTTTAATTACTGCCTCAATTCGGCGTGGCATGGAGGTGTTTAGTTTGTGGCACTGCTGAGGTGGTATGAAGACCAGGTTTCTTTGACAGTGGCGTTCAGCTTATCTGCATTTTTTGATCTCTTGTTTCTCATTTTGCTCTTGACAATACCCCATAGATTCTCTGGGGTTCAGGTCTGGTGAGTTTGCTGGCCAGTCAAGCACACCAACACATGGTCATTTAACCAACTTCTGGTGCTTTTGGCAGTGTGGGCAGGAGCCAAATCCTGCTGGAAAATGAAATCAGCATCTTTAAAAAGCTGGTCAGCAGAAGGAAGCATGAAGTGCTCCAAATTTTGTTGGTAAACGGGTGCAGTGACGTTGGTTTTCAAAAAACACAATGGACCAACACCAGCAGATGACATTGCACCCAAATCATCACAGACTGTGGAAACTTAACACTGGACTTCAAGCAACTTGGGCTATGAGCTTCTCCATCCTTCCTCCAGACTCTAAGACCTTGGTTTCCAAATTAAATACAAAACTTGCTCTCATCTGAAAAGAGGACTTTGGACCACTGGGCAACAGTCCAGTTCTTCTTCTCCTTAGTCCAGGTAAGACGCCTCTGACGACAACTGTAGCCAAATTCCTCGACACGTCTGTGTGTGGTGGCTCTTGATGCCTTGACCCCAGCCTCAGTCCATTCCTTGTGAATCACCCAAATTCTTGAATCTATTTTGCTTGACAATCCTCATAAGGTTCTCTTTGTTGGTTGTGTATCTTTTTCTTCCACACTTTTTCCTTCCACTCAACTTTCTGTTAACATGCTTGGATATAGCACTCTGTGAACAGCTTCTTTGGTAATGAATGTTTGTGTATTCTCCTCCTTGTGAAGGGTGTCAATGATTGTCTTCTGGACAACTGTCAGATCAGCAGTCTTTCCCATGATTGTGTAGCCTAGTGAACCAAACTGAGAGACCATTTTGAAGGCTCAGGAAACCTTTGCAGGTGTTTTGAGTTGATTAGCTGATTGGCATGTCACCATATTCTAATTTGTTGAGAAAGTGAATTGGTGAGTTTTTGTTAAATGTGAGCCACAATCATCACAATTAAAAGAACCAAAGACTTAAACTACTTCAGTCTGTGTGCATTTAATTTATTTAATACACCAGTTTCACAGTTTAAGTTGAATTACTAAAATAAAATAACTTTTCCATGACATTCTAATCTATTGAGATGCACCTGTATGTACTCTTAAAAAGGTTGTTCTTGGCATTGATGGTTCTATGAAGAACATTTAACATCCATGGAAACCGCTCCACTGAATAAATGGTTCTTTATAGCGGAAGGTTATTTTGGAACCTTTGTTTCTATATGAGAGTCCGAACAGCTGATAAAAACTTCACAATAATCCACATGACTCCAGTCCATCAAAAAAGGTATTGTGAAGTGAAAAGTTGCATGTTTGTAAGAAATAAATACATTTTTCCATTCTCTAGCTATAATATTACTCTCTCCAATAAAAAGACTGAATCATGAGAGAAATCTGCAAAGATCAAGCACTGTTTACAAGAGAAAACAGACCAAAACACATCTAAACAAATATGTCTGTGTATTTTGATGTTAGAAGACAACAGAAAATGGGCTTTTTCACTGGAGGAAGCATTATGGATTATGGACTGGCAACGGTTTACAGTTAAAACGCTTTCATGATAAATTATTTATCATAAACATTATCTGTTCTAATAAAGAAACAAACTCATCTACATCTTGAATTGCCTAAGAGTTGAGTACATTTTCAACAAATATGTATTGGGTTAACTATTGCCTTAAGAGTGTAGGTCAGTCTGAAACCAGCTGTAAAGAATAGCATACCGCTAAAGGTCAGTAAGTCACATCACTCTCTTCACATTTTTTACCAGTTTAATGAATAGGCTGTAAATGCAAGCAGAAGATGTTTTATTGCTGCTGAACCACATGTATAGAGATGATTACCAGCAAGTTGTTTCATCAAAAGAGAGATAATATGAGCATGCTATGTTGAACTTATGAGTTTGTGCAGCCTTTGTGTCTCCTACTTAAAAAAGCTTCTCATTTATGAAGCATACAACACATTCTCATCTTTTCATTTCATGGCCTTTCACAGGAGGAAACACATCCTTGATTACACTGAGAATGTTCCCCATGTTTACTACGTAAAACTCTATTGGGCCGTGTAAGTCTCAAGACCGTCGTAAGTCATTTTGATTAAGTCATAGTGATTTGCTGGCCGCTACAGATGCCTACTTTTCATTTAGGTAGAGAGGTGGGCTTGGGCTTACGGAAATGCCTTAAAAATATTCACAACATTAGCCTGACTAATTCATCAGTTATAGTAGATACTAAATAGTACAATATCTGCATCAATGCATGCATACAGAATTTATATGCATTGTGTTTTCATAAATCACAGTATAATTATTGTATAAAATAATAAAAAAAATCAATAAGATCATCTGTCTGTTGACATGGCTGATAATGAGGACACATTTTTATTGAGATGTAGAGAACATGTATTCAGATTTGCATTTATATATTTAGGATTTAGGATATATTAAGAATGATATCTTTATTTACTCAATATTTATAAATATGCATTCCAATTTTGTTTAGTCAGAATTATAATTATACTGTATTTACAATTTCCATTCACGTATATTCAAAATTATAGCTATATTTTTGGATTTGCTTCTACATATTCAGATTTAAGATATATTCAGATTATGCATACACTCACCGGACACTTTATTAGGTACACCTGTTTAATTGCTTGGAAACATAAATTGCTAATCAGCCAATCACATGGCAGCAACTCAATGCATTTAGGCGTCTAGATGTGGTGAAGACGACTTGCTGAAGTTCAAACCGAGCATCAGAACGGGGAAGAAAGGGGATTTAAGTGACTGAACATGGAATGGTTGTTGGTGATAGACGGACTGGTCTGAGTATTTCAAAAACTGCTGATTTACTCACACACAACCATCTCTAGGGTTTACAGAGAACGGTCCAAAAAAATAAAATATCCAGTGAGCGGCAGTTGTGTGGACGAAAATGTCTTGTTGATGTCAGAGGTCAGAGGAGAATGGACAGACTGGTTAGAGATGATAGAAAAGCAACAGTAACTCAAATAACCACTCGTTACAACCAAGGTATGCAGAATACATCTCTGAACACACAACACATCGAACCCTGAAGCAGATGGGCTCCAGCAGCAGAAGACCACACCGGGTGCCGCTCCGGTCAGCTAAGAACAGGACACGGAGGACACAATTCACACAGACTCACCAAAATTGGACAATAGAAGATTAGAAAAACGTTGCCTGGTTTGATGAGTCTCGATTTCTGCTGAACATTCAGATGTAGGGTCAGAATTTGGTGTAAAGAATATAAAAGCATGGATCCATCCTGCCTTGTCTCAACGGTTCAGGCTGGTGGTGGTGTAATGGTGTGGGGGATATTTTCTTGGCACACTTTGGGCGACTTAGTACCAATTGAGCATCGTTTAAACACCACAGCCTACCTGAGTATTGTTGCTGACCATGTCCATCCCTTTATGACTACAGTGTACACATCTTCTGATGTACTTCCAGCAGGATAATGCACCATGTCACAAAGCTCAAATCATCTCAGACTGGTTTCTTGAACATAACAATGAGTTCACTTTACTCAAATGGCCTCCACAGTCACCAGATCTCAATCCAATAGAGCAGCTTTGGGATGTGGTGGAACGAGAGATTCGCATCATGGATGTGCAGCCGACAAATCTGCAGCAACTGCGTGATGCTATAAGGTCAATATGGACCAAAATCTCTGAGGAACGTTTCCAACACCTTGTTGAATCTATGCCACAAATAATTAAGACAGTTCTGAAGACAAAAGGGGGTCCAACCCGGTACTAGCAAGGTGTACCTAATAAAGTGGCCCGTGAGTGTGTTTATATTAATATATTACACTTTGTATCTATACATTCCGACTTTTTATCTCTATATTCCAAGAATTATAACTACATGATTTACATTTATTATTTACTGTATATGTTCATAATTAGAACTACATACTCACTACACTATATATATATATTATATCCAGATTTTACGTATGAGTTCTAACAATACAGTCTGATATATTCAGACTTATAACTACATATTCAGATTTTCTTCTAGATATTCAGGTTTTACATTTAAAATTTTATTTATATATCCAGACTTATCTATATTCCAGTTTTCATTTATATATTCAGACATGTAATATATACATTCAGATTTACATATATGCATACATATGTGAGTGTATTAAAACAATGATACAGGCTAATGATCACTACTGACGCAGTTAGCACTATTGAAAGTTCATTTCTAAAGTAAAGTAATCTCACAATGTATGCCTACCCAGATACATAAGAGAGATTCAAAATAAATACAGTATGTGTTGTTGGGGTACTCCATGGCCCGTGGATTGGGAAATACTGATCTAGATGATTCAGTCAGATGAAAGTAAGAGCTTTCTGTGCCTGAACAATAAGGGACGGTGTTTGCAAAGCACCATTGAAAATCGACATTCGTCACATTGATCATATGAAACCAACTGGATTAAATTAGGAGCATTTTCTGATTAAATAACAATTAGATACAGTATATTTTAGACATTTAGTCACTGGTCTCCGACTAATGCGGTTTTATGATTTATTTTATGATAGATCAATGCCAGAATGGGGAAAAAAGTGCAAGAATCTGTTATTTTAATCATATATTAAATGATCTGGCTCTCCGGTGGGGCACAACACAGGCGTGTGGATGGAAATAAACATTTAAAGCTGTGTTGTTTTGGATTAATTCTGTCATTCTGTCAGCTTGTTCAGCATGTAACGCTTGCGTTAGCAATTTTGCATGGTAAATAACTTTTTAATCTTAACCTCCTATTCAAAGGTTTAAATACAGTATTCAAAGCAGTATTGAATTCTGTCAGTGTTTTGGCCCACTTACAACAATGTCAGTGTGAACAATGCAGAACGGGCGAATCTACCTCTGTCTCAGCCGCTGTGTTGTTGATGTCTTTAATCACTTCTTTCTGTTTGTGTTGTCACGGATAACAAAATTTAACTGAATTTCTAGACTCTTTATTCATCGTGAAATATTAGAGCTGTCAAGGTGTTATAGTTTGACCGAGATATACAGAGCATATATGAGTCACAATTCTGTAAAAACATATATCAATCTGTATTTGATCACAGATCCAAACTGATACAGTGAATTATTCTGTGCTTAAACAACATTTTTAGATATAATACATTATATAACATTTAATGAAACAAGTCCAACTTTACTTTTTATCAAAATAAGAGGCTATGTCTTTCTCAGGTATCGTATTCATTAGTAGAAAGACAATGATGCTGACTGTTACACTGTGACAGTGTTTATTCGAAACACATGTTTGTTAGGATTACGTCATGTCTGTTTTTACAGCAGCTTTGTGCAGGCAAACATCATGCTTGTTATTATGCCTGCAGTGATGTGACATTGAGCTGCAGTGAGCTTCACTCCTGATGTGTGTTCAGGGGAGGCTGGGGCTAGTTGTCACAAGGGATATATCTCAGTAACTACAATTTTGACTCATATGTCCAATTACACCAATGCATGTTTTCTCTAGCGAAGGGTTTGTGATTTTGTTATAAATGTCTAGTTCAAAGTTTGAACTAGACATTTGAACTATTGAACTATGAAATTAGATTTTTGTGAATTCTGTCTTCTAGATTAGAATTATGAAGCCTGTTTTTGTATGTTTTGTTTGGCAAGCTCATAGCTCATTGTAATCATCTAGTTAATTGTAATTATATGAAATCTGTGTTCTCCCCCCTTTTTTAACATGATGTATGTCATTATTCACTAGTGTATTGAAAATGTGCAGTTTTATACACCACTTCCAGATAACTGTTAAAATTCACATGTCATTTTTAAACTCTTGGAATGCTGTACCTGGAATGTTGTGTTGATAAAAATAAAATAACTTTTGTTAACCTTAATGTGTTCTATTAGAAACTAAATACATTTAGTTGAAGATACATTTAAGGAACATTGCACTAATCTTTAATTCTGTTAACATTCAAGAACCTGGACATTTTAGTATTTTTGGAATGTTCCTAGAATGTTGTGTTCCCATAGAATTAGGTGGAAAGAACATTGCATGAACACCATGTAAACATTAAATAACGTTCTACCTGCATAGCTGGAAAATCATTATACTGATTTTTGCCTTTAGTTATACAGGGGGGCTATTAAGTATTTGATACACTGCCGATTTTTCAAGGTTTCCCACTTACAAAGAATGGAGAGATCTGTAATTTTCATCATAGGTACACCTCAACTGTGACAGACAGAATATAAAACAAAACAAAAATCCAGAAAATCACATTGTATGATTTTTAATTATTAATTTCCTTTTTATTGCATGAAATAAGTATTTGATACAATAGAAAAATAGAACTTAATATTTGGTACAGAAATCTTTGTTTACAATTCCAGAGGTCAGACGTTTCCTGTAGTTCTTGACCAGGTTTGCACTCACTGCAGCAGGGTTTTCGGCCCACTCCTCCATACAGGTCTTCTCCAGATCTTTCAGGTTTTGGGGAGTTTCAGCTCCCTCCATAGATTTTCTATTGGGTTCAGGTCTGGAGACTGGCTAGGCCACTCCAGGACCTTGAAATGCTTCTCACGGAGCCACTCCTTAGTTGCCCTTGTGTGTGTTTGGGGTCATTGTCATGCTGGAAGACCCAGCCACGACCCATCTTCAGTGCTCTTACTGAGGGAAGGAGGTTGTTGGCCAAAATCTTGCGATACATGGCCTCATCCATCCTCCCATCAATACGGTGCAGTCGTCCCGTCCCCTTTACAGAAAAGCACCCCCAAAGCATGATGTTTCCACCCCCATGCTTCACGGTTGGGATGGTGTTCTTGGGATTGTACTCATCCTTCTTCTTCCTCCAAACAAGGCGAAAAGTTCTATTTTGGTTTCATTTGACCACATGACCTTCTCCCATGCCTCCTCTGGATCATCCAGATGGTCTTTGGCAAACTTCAGACGGGCCTGGACATGTGCTGGCTTGAGCAGGGGGACCTTGCGTGCGCTGCAGGATTTTAATCCATGACGGTGTAGTGTGTTACTAATGGTAACCGTTGAGACTATGGTCCCAGCGAGTTCAAACAGGTGCAATTAATACAGGTAATGAGTGGAGGATAGGAGGGCTTCTTAAAAACAAACTAACAGGTCTGTGAGAGCCAGAATTCTTGCTGGTTGGTAGGTGATCGTATACGTATTTCATGCAATAAAATGGAAGTTAATTATTTAAAAATCATACAATGTGATTTTCTGGATTTTCTTTTAGATTCTGTCTCTCAAACCTACAATGAAAATGACAGATCTCTCCATTCTTTGTAAGTGGGAGAATTGAAAAATCAGCAGTGTATCAAATACTTATTTACCCCACTGTAGAGTTAGGTGAACTTAAAGGGATAGTTCACCCAAAAATGAAAATTCTGTCATAATTTGTTCACCCTCAAGTAGTTCCAAACCTGTATGAATGTCTTTGTTCTGCTGAACACAAAGGAAGATATTATGAAGAAAGTGGGAAACAGAGCAGTGTTTTCCTACTATGGAAGTCAATGGTGCCCCAAAACAGCCTGGTTACAAACTTTCTTCAAATTATCTTCCTTTGTGTTTGGCTGGACAAATAAAATAATAATTCATCATAGTAAATTAGGACAGAATTTTAATTTTTGGGTGAACTGTCCCTTTAAAAGCATTTGTTGAGAGCAAGTTATTACACGTGCTTATTTTTTTCTCAGTTTTATTGGTATACTTGTTTTGGTTTCATAATTGTTGTAGTGTTTATATTTAGCTGAAAAGCATATAAGGCTATTTATGGAGAATTGTGTACCCGGTTGACATGCCATGCAAAAGGTGAATGAATAAAAACGAGTTCTTGATTATACTTCTGTTGCCAAGATTTTAGTGTTGTTGAGTAAAAATAAACAAACAAAACCGAGTTCCTTTTTGAGGTACAGTCTATCTCTTCAACGATCTAATAAACATAATAATTGGTTGGTTCAGAATGCCCCAGAGGCACTGCAGCTCTCTGTCATCCAATGTCTTTTTGTAGTATGTTTCTGAAAACGTAAATACATATACATATACTGCCCCAAAACAGCGTTCAGCATATGGCAGTGCCCATCTCCAATCCGAGGAGGAGGCATTTGTCTGGAGTGTCGTTCAGACCAATGACAGCAGCATGTGGGCGTGTGTTGAGAGTGTGTGAGGTGCTTTTTGAGTTTAGTAAATGACTGCAGCAAGAAATGCTGTGCGGCTGAGGGGCTTGTGAGCGATGGAACAGGCTCTGTGTGCCGAAATATCAACGTTCAGGCTTCTCTGACGAGGATTCAAGAAAAACGTTGAAACCCAAAATGAGCAGCGTCTCCTAACTGGACCAGACAATGGACGTAGCTTCATGCAGCAGAAACAATTCACCCCTGGGAAACAAGTACGTACTAAATCAGACTAGCTCAGCCAGAGGTAGCTAAAACTAACGCGGAGCTCGAAAGCGGCACATATCTTCATTGGGATGCGTGGAGGAAAAGAGCAGACGCGTTTGTGTAATTTCCCAGTGACTTAGGAGACGTTCCGGTGCTCCGAGGAGATATAGTGCATACTTTCGGTTGTTTTGAATGTTTGCGATGGAGCGTCTTTGAATAGTATACATCTAATGCTGCTGTGGATCGTCCGGAATGAACATCTGAATTTATCTCCGAGTTTTTTCACAGCGCTGTTTCTTCCACCTGCAATTTCGCGACCCGCTTCACCTACACAGCCTCTGTCGGGGAAATGACCAGCTCGTTTGCATGCTCTTGAGATTTGTTTGGCCTTTTTGGGAATCCGAAACAAGCAAAGGACGAATTGTTCACCTCAGAAGTGAGAGAAGAGGGAATTGTAGGGTGCACCGAGCTGTAGCTAACTACATCCACTCATCTCCAACCTGACACAATGTTCGCACTCGGGATTTATTTGTGGGAAACTATTGTATTTTTCAGGTACGTATCGCGCTGTTTTGATGCTAGAGTGTTTCTTTTTTACTCTAACATGCTATTTTGTTCTGTTGCTGCCTATGGATAGGTGGTGTCTTTACTTTTGCTGAGGATGTTGTATTTAGGAAAATGGCTACGATCATTTCAAATAGTAGTAATGATTGACTCGTTGGCCTGCTAATTCATCTACTGTAATCTCATGTCTGCTAATTAAAAACAAACAAAGTCATAATTCCGTGTCATTCAGCTATCCGAGTCAGAAATGGCAAGGATTCCCTTTAAAAACCGGCTAAACAGCGAGCACTAGTGGCGATTAGACGAATAGAAAGTTATCAACAGGCATATGAAGGCGACTCACTGCCCATAATGAACTGGGCAGTGTTGTTAAGTTTATTTCAGCAGAATTATGTACAGATTTACTTTTAATAAATAGTCATTTCTGTCAATATTGTTCTGAGATTCGCCTTGCGTTGCTCAAATGGTCTTTATGTCAACACTGACGTGACGTCGTAGTTAGAGATATAGTCAACTGTCACAACGACTAAATAAAGCACTAAAGTTATTTTTATAATGTGTTTGGGATGTCTAAAATCTATAATAATGTGTAAATCGTGATAGATAATGATAATGTTTATGTTTTATTGTCGTAAACAACGATCGGGAAGCTGTTGCTATGTTACGTCATAGCGGAGTTGCGAACTTTTGTTGTTGATGTTAATTAAAATAAATAATTATGTAAAAAAAACAATCCTACTTTTAATACCCCAACCTAATTAGCGACCCAGAACATTTAACCCTTAATAATTCCTACTCTAAATTAAAATATTTATTTATTTATAAATATGTATTTCTTTATCTTGCCTATCTGTCATCCATTCTATCAATCCATTTCTTTTCTATCCATTCTCATTCGTTCATTCAAGGAACAATACATTAAATGATAGTTAGTTGTATGACAGTTTAATTAAACAAGAACTTGATTTGATAATGCAATTTCAGG
Organism: Oxygymnocypris stewartii; assembly: GCA_003573665.1. NCBI lineage: Eukaryota > Metazoa > Chordata > Actinopteri > Cypriniformes > Cyprinidae > Oxygymnocypris > Oxygymnocypris stewartii. The sequence goes on along the minus strand of QVTF01000350.1, from coordinate 230,727 downwards.
CCCTAGGTTAATGATCCACATATGGATTATTAACACAATGCTGATTATCTCAAATGTAAGAATCCTTTAACAATAACTGTATCACAGAAGGATTCACCTTATCTAGCCGGTGGTTTGCAGTAATTCTTTTGCCTTCTGTGGCCAGTGTTTAGTTAATGAACTAGAATCAGGATATTGCAGTCTCAGCTCTTGCTGCTGAACTTTGGAGAGCATGTTAATTGATATCTCTTTCCCCGTCTCAGCCTACACCCCAGCCTCATTTCACATGCAGACTTATTACTAGACATTGATCACTCTGTCAATGCTAATGCCACTGACGAATACAAATTGTACACAATTTGCTCCATGATTTACATCTCTCTAATTGATTTCCATATTAGCCTGCACATTTTCCATGCGGCAGTTGTCACGTGAGAGTCTGCCGTGTGCATGTCACTGAGGCATAGCTATTAAAATACAGCACATGCATAAAGCAGATAGGATGTTATGTCATCACACTATCACGTTAAAATATGCAGGTAAAGCCATGATGAATGGCTAATCCAATTAACGGCAGAGGCAGCGGTGTGCGTGTAGTTTATCTGCACTGTGAAAAATGTGGTAACATCTATATTCATTAGTTTAAGACAAAAACATTATTTAATACGACTAAATATTCCTCAATTTAGCATAACGAAAGCAACATATTACAAAATAGCTAATTGAAGTATTACAAGATATAAAAATATTCGATAAAACGTCCTAATAATGCATAATACTAAAAAAAAAAAAAATTAATAATACAAATATAATACAATATTTAATATTCAAAAATGTCTGTAGTTTCAGTACAAAATAAATAAAAGTAAAACATGTATATTGTCAAATCCTATTAAAACAAAACATAAATAAATGCTAGGTTTGTAGGTTGTTAGAGCGGAGTCATAAATAATATCTGGACAAGGACTTGTCTTTAGTGCTGTGCATACGACGCTCTGTTGCCTGTCATTTTAATAAATTACATTTGTACAATGTCATCTCGTCTGGTTTGCATGAAGACCCAGCTGTGCCCTGCACTCACTTTGAAAGTGTAGTTGCATTGTTGTGGGACATTACTGCATATTATTGTTCTGTTCAGCATGCGATTAAAAATTGCACTTGCCTCAAGGGTTAATATCTGCTAATAGAGATTAGTATCAGAGTTTAGTTTCGGTCTCTCTGGTAATTATATATGCACAGGTAGTGACCGCAATGAAACAAGCAGATGCATAAATGCTCTCAATTTTGAGTTCTTCTTTACAGCTCTTTACTGATTTGGAAGTAATGAGATGAAGTATAGCTAGCTCAATATCTGAAGATAAAGCCTATAAATAGTCATCTTTGTAAACATTATTTTTAATGCATCATTAATAATCCAAGACAAGATGGTACCACAAATAGCACTGACACATCACTAGCCATACTCCTTTTGGTTTTGGATCCACCACCTTTCATTTTTGTATTTGTATAGGTTTGTTGTATACGTGAAAATGATTTGAAGAGCAAGTATTTTAGGCTTATTGTGATATGTTCTCTTCTGTCCTTCAGTTGTGTAACCACACAAATTAAGAGCGGCTTGAAGACGTGGCATTTTGGTGCCAGAGAGGCCTTTGATTTCTGGAGTGTTACACGATCAATACGGATTGTGTTCATCAGTGGTCCTAAGAACATAATGAGCTACACTTAGGGCTAATGATTGGATGCTCACATTAAAGTATGCAGGTCTTGGGGTTGTTTGCATGTATTTTCTGGCAGGATGCTCTGCTTTGGTTCCTGCTGCATCAGCAGAAGGACCAGACCCTCTCCAATGCCTCGATCAGCATCGATCAAGTTCATTTGTTCAGCGCTGCCTTGATTAGTGAAACCATTCATTACTAAAGACGCAGTCTAAAACCCACATTACGTATCCAGCTTACTCCGTCCTTTGTCAGCTATGGTTGTGATGAGATAGAGAAGCAAAACTAATCGAGACTATATCCTCAGATTTCACACTGTCACACTGATTTTTTTCAATGGCGCGTTCATGTAAAGAGCCCATAGTGACAGAGAACGGCTCTGGAAGAGACTCGATAATCTGACACGCTGTGACTAATCTTATTATTTTTGCATTTCAACATTTTACAGTAAACACAAAGGAATGTGTTTCTCACAATGAGTGAATTCACACGTTTTATTTATATCATATATATGTTAATATTTGACTTAAGTTTTAAAATAAATTGGGTCTGCAATCTCCTTTTTTGTTTTAGGTAATAAAACAGGCTTTGGGTTTTAAAAACAGAAATACTGTGAAATATTACAATTTAGAATAACTTTTATAATAAAATGTTTTTTATTCATGTGATGCAAAGCCTTTACTCCAGTGTTCAGTGTCACATGATCCTTCAGAAAAAAATCTAATATGCGGATTTGCTGCTCAAGCAGCATTTATTATTATCATCATCATTATTAACATTAAAAACAGTTGTGCTGCTTGCTTTTTTATTTCTGTTTTTTTGTGGGAACCATGATTTTTTTTTCTGGATTTCTTTAATAGATGAAATATTTAAAAAAAACAATTTGAAATATAATTCTTTATTATATTCTTTTTACATATTTATTTTCTACACCTCTATCCACAGAGTTGAGCTGTTGGGTTTTTATTGCAGGATTATTATATTTAACTAAAACTAAAACCATAAACAAAAGTTACTTGAAATGAATTAATAATAATAAAAAGCTTCATAGCAGCTAGTTGACAAGGCAACATTTCTCGTTTTCTCAACTCAATGTACTAAAATAACATGAATACAAACTAAATGGACATTTTAAACACAAAAACTAATAAAAATGACAAACACAAAACATCACTGAACGCTTACCGCAAATTAACATGAAAGCAAAAAATCTATATAAACAAATCTATTTCAAAATAATAAAAGCTGTAATAGAATCTCAATGATACTAAAATGGATCCGCTTTATTGAAATTAAAGAGTTTGGTTAGAATTAATTAATGTGTTAGTTATGTGTTTTTAGGAAAAATCACACATTTCTTCCTCTAAAAGAGAAACGTGGAGCAGTACATCCAAGAGAAGTTTTTCCTTTGATGGATCCGCATTTAAATGCCAAACACTTCTCCAGTTGAATAGTTACCCGACACCAGTAAATGTTAATGAGCAGAGAGAATAATGATGTGCAAGAACAGAAAAAGCCTGGCTATTGGTTACTCCGAAAACAAAGGATAGATGGTGACACAGAAAGTCAAGGGCTATGAAAGAATAATGGATATGCTGTCAAAACAGTTAGACTGGATTCAGTGGCTGGTTAAGAAAATAGAGCAATTCCACAAAGAAAGACCCATGAAATTGGCAAGAAGAGGACCATGTCTCAAGGACTTAGATGAAATCAATATACCTCAGGCTATTTTATGATTATTATCCTACATTTTTGTCAGACACACTGATGCTGTAGATTACAAAAAATGTCCTGTGAGTCTTCTGCTGTGTGTGGGAGGACCTGAACAAGTCAATACATATTAAAGTCCATCATGTAGGGCAGATAAAGAGCCCTATGGAGGACGCACTTAAAAATGCAACTAATCAGCACTAAAAAGCCCGTGGGATGTTATCATGCGATTCGCAGGCCGGTTAGTGACCTGAAATTTAGTGTGAACTCGGGTTACACTGAGGTGTCAAAGCAACAGACATGCACCCTATGATCACTAATTAAGGTCTAACAGCTTCCAATGCTAATGAAGACACAGATACTCGTGTATGATGAGGTCTCGGTTCATTTCCATGTTCACAGCTCTTTCGTGGATGTGTCTTTGCACTAAAAGCATATATTGACAGCATATATTTACAATACATTTACATTTAATCATGTAACAGACGCATTTATCCAAAGCGACTTACAAATGAGGATAACAGAATCAATCAAAACAACAAAAAAGCAATATAATAAGTGCTGTGACAAGTACCGGTTAGTCTAATGCAGTACACATAGCAAGTTTTTTTAAATTAAATAAAACAAATGACAAGAAGATAGAATAGAAATAGAGCTAGTGTTTGAGTTTCAAGTTATTATTATTTTATGTAATACATACAAAGAAAACAAGTAGATCTAATAGAAATTGAACAGAGAGTGCTAGTGTTCGAAGGTTTGTTTCTGGGGTCTGAGGGGGTTTTGGGGCCCTGGAGAAGTTTTGACACACCCTGACATTTGTGCTTTTTTCAGTTTCTTAAAAACATGGCAAAAGTCTGATTACACTGTAATCAGCACAAACTGGGCTAAAATAATATGTAAGCAACATGTATGTAAACCTTTGTATTTCTGAGAGAATAAAATACAATTAAATAGATTGAACAGAAATAAAATAGGGGGTACCAATGTTAGAGGATCAAGGTTTTTAAATATATAATAAAAGAAAACAAAAAGTAGATGTAATAGAAATAGAATAGAGTGTAAGTGTTAGAGGGTCATTTTACAATAAAGAAAGCCAGTAGATTGAATAGAAATAGAATAGAGTGCAAGTATTAGAAGGTAAAAAAATTATAAATAGAAAGAAAACAAGTAGATAGAACAGAAATAGAGTGCAAGTGTTAGAGGGTCAAGTTTTAATAAATAAAAAGAAAAGTAGATCGAATAGAGAGTGCAAGTGTTAGAGATTCAAGTTTTTTTTATAAAAAGAGAAGTAGATAGAATAGAGAGTGCAAGTGTTAGAGGGTCAAGTTTTTTAATAAATAAAAATAAAATGAGAGAATAGAATAGAGAGTGCAGGTGTTAGAGGGTCAAGTGTAGATGAAGAGATGTCGCCATCTTAGAATTACACGGTTCTATCTGCAGTCTGAGCAGTTTGGAGATATAGAGCTTCAACGTTTTTAGATTCCATATACTTTGTGAATAGAACCTTTTTGTTTTCTTAATAAAAAACAACACAAAATATACACAACTTAAAAACAAAACAATCATACTATGTAAATAAATTGTCACAGAATAAGAATGTAAAAGTGACTTGATTCAGAGATATCCGTTTGCATCAGGACAGTGAATGTAATAATCTAAGAAACAATCTAATAATGCATAACCCTTGTCCAGCATCGGCTGCCCACTGCTCCAGGTGTGTGTGTGTGTGTGTGTGTGTGTGTGTATGTGTATGTGTGTGTGTGTGTGTGTGTGTGTGTGTCCACTGCTCCAGGTGTGTGTGTGTGTGTGTGTGTGTGTGTGTGTGTCCACTGCTCCAGGTGTGTGTGTACTTGGATGGGTTAAATGCAGAGAACACATTTCACTGCTGGTTATACTCTGTATAATTGTGTATGTGACAAATAAAAAAAATATTCTTCTTCTTCTTCTTGTCCTCCTCTGTTCTTTAACGCACCTGTCTTTGTCCCAATCCACAGCTTGGCAGCGTCCCAACAAGCAGCGGCTCGGAAAGCTGCCACCCCAATGCCTCCGTCAGAATTCCTGGACAAGCTTATGGGAAAAGTGTCTGGTTATGATGCAAGAATCAGACCTAATTTCAAAGGTAGGTGCATCCACCAAGACACTGCTGGATATCACAGGAATGTAGCCAAGCACTAAAAGATATTTCAGTGCAAAAATATATGCGATAACTACATATAGATGATTGATTATTTGTCAATAACTAGAAACAAGTGATATATTGTTATAATAATCCAACATGTTTCCTAATAATATGCTATTCCCAAAATTGTATTATTCTCTCCAAAGGTTATATTTATCAAAGAACAGCAGCCTGCTGGATAGCTCCCTGATTTACTAAAGATAACTTGTGCAGTTGTTATATTAAGAAACCTGTTCCCAAGCTGGCTACATTCCTGTTTAGGGTCCATGATCGTGAATCATTATCCTGAGTGAATGTCTATGGTGCTACTCGGTATCCTGTATATTATAGTGTGTGACGTGTGCTGGCGATGTTAGAAATAGCCACTGCGAGATACATGTCAGAGGTTTCCTTGTATTCAACAATATATTAATGTCAATCATTGCAAATTATATTCTGCCTGTTCCTTAGCTATTCCTGGAAATACTCTTTTCTTTCAAAGGCATATCAGTAAAAAAACAAATCAGTTTTAAATGCAACATATTTTCTTTTAATACATATAGAAATGACAATAAAAAAAATAAAATATATATACATATAAATGCCTTGCAAGATTAAATGGTAGTTACTGCTAATGTATTATGTTTGTGTATATATTCAATTCAATTTGAATATTTACCCAAAAAAACTATGTTTGAATCTGTATTCTTTTTATTATAGCCGAATGTATTAGATGTTTGATATTTTGCATGTGTGTTGACCTGTAACACTTTATAATAAATTTAGCAAGCAACATATATTATATATTGCTTAACAAATCATTATTGTGCATTGAAATATGAACTACTGATTTGTTAAGCTTTATATAAAGGTTGAATTATTGATTCATAAATTATTTTAAAGTGTTCCCTTTGACCAAGTATGTAATGCAGACACTTATACCAAGTAAAATGTGTACAATCTCACTCTTCCTTTGAAACTATAGGTAGGTAAAGCATTACTGAATGATAGAAATGTGTCCTGAGACTGTTAAACCTGCTTGAATGCTTAAACGCAGAGGGCCCTGTCTGATTTTGAGGCTTTGCATCTTAACCTTGCTCATGGCAGTGGATTTATTTCTTTTATTTATTTATTTCTGTTAACAGTCAGTGCTGTGATATGGTGAATGAATTCTGACATCTTAAATTCTGCTGTTTGCTGAGTTTTGCTGCAACCTTGTTTATGGTGAATGGCGTCATATTGCAGAGTTGGCTGATTGTTTTCTCACTTCAATTTACCCTGAAGTAGCAGATATTTCGACGTCGCAAACTCCGCATTGCCTTTAGGGTTTAAATTACACATTGAAACCCTATCGTTTAGCCAGAAATCAAAATCATACATTTTTATATTAACGGATATAAAAAAACTAAACGAATCAATAGCCGCTATCTGAATAAACACTTGCCCTCTTTCGTGAACTGATTATGTAATTCATTCAGTTCATTTCATGAGGGCACATGGGCCCTGTGGTCACATGACCAGACCAGACATTATGAAATACAAATGTTCGTCACAGCTGTCAGGTCAAGCGTGTAACTGCACTCTGAGCCGGAAGCTCACGCATCCTCGGCCAGTTTTCTCCATAAACTCCAGAGGAGAAAGCAGAGCGAGAACATTTAAAGGCTCCTGCGTAAACATCATGTGATGTGAGAAGACATTTTCTCCAGCTCATGCCGAGGATTTGTACACCTCCTCTGATTACTCGGCCTCTCCTGCTAATTTGGTCGTACAGTGATAAAAGGAAGTGAAAAAGAAAAGAATTGCCTGAAGCAACGAATGTGCCGCATGAGAAGAAATGACTCTGATCACGACTGGGGCTCACTGGGAAATCCTTCCAACTGATTTAGTTGCGACCATTTGAAATGGAAAGCTCATAGCCTGGCATATTTGGGGCACCCCATGCATCAAGAACCGGGGGAGAGAGATTTTCAGATCTTTCACGTGTATCTTTTCAGTCAATGAATTATGCAAGATTGTATTTTAAGGCTAAAGTGTGTCATTTTTACATTTGGTAACACTTTACAATAAGGTTTAATTCATTAATATTAGTTGATGCATTAGTTATCATGAACTAACGCTGAAAAATACAGGATTTATTAATCCAGGTTTATGCTGATTTCTATATACACGTTTAATAAGTTGTGTAAATGAACGTTATTATGAATAAATATGAATTTACAATGATTTTTAGTACAGTATTTACACATACACATGTAAAAGTAGGTTTTTTATATATTTTTGAAATAATTATCTTATGCTCACCAAAAGCTGACTCACAAATACAGTAAAAACTTAAATATTATTAGAATTAAAAACGTTTTCTATTTAAATATATTGTAAAATGTCATTTATTCCATGCAAAGCTGAATTTTCAGCATTCAGTGTCACATGATCCTTCAGAAATCATTCTAATATGCTGATTTGCAGCTGAAGAAACATTTCTGATTATCAATGTTGAAAACAGTTGTGCTTCTTAATACTGGATTGAACCTGTCAGGAAAAATATTTATTTTGTAACATGGTTTACTGTCACTTTTTATAAATGTAGTATGCCCTTGCTAAACAGAAGTGTTAATAAGTACTAATTCAAAAATAAAATGTACATATTAATAATACATTTTACTGAACCCAAACTTTTAAATGGTAGTGTTTGAGTTTCAATAATTTATATATATATAAAAGCTTGCTATTATTTCATGATTCTTGATGCATTAATGTTAACTAATTTAACCTTGCTTATAAGTATTACCGTACTTTCTCCTATACCAGTTTCATATGCATTCCCCCCTAAAATATCCATATTGTAGGCATATATATATCATATGCACTGCATCCTGACCAGCTCAGCATAGGGCTGTGAATTTGGTGGTTTGGACTATCGGTCTGTTTGACTAAGAGTGAACTGGAGAGAAACCTGTTTAAAAACGGATCCGCTTGGTACCACAGATATTACACATTTTAGCTTTAACCATACGTTTTTAAAATCATCTTCTCTCGAACAAACCATTTGGTAGCGCTCGCTGACAGATCAAAGTGCTGCGTTAAACAAATTGAGTACGTGTGAAGCTGAGAGGAGCGGGACTGTTCGTCCGCAGACTTGAGCTGTAATCTGCGGCCGCCAGTGATGAACGGTTTGGAGCGCAGCTGCGCCTCCCGTACCCACGTTAACCTTGTCCCTTCTCATCAGTCACAGTGAGACCGACAGCCACGAGGTGCTACAGATTCTGCCCAAATCACACAATCATCGGCTGCTTGCGGTTTCTCATAGACCGACCGTCTCCCTCCCGCCCCGTTTCCAATGAGCTGCCACCGCGCATTATAGTCATGATCAGTTTAATGCTTTCTGATTACTGTGTCACTGCTTCTGAATGGGTTCGATGAGACCAGTGTACATCTGTAAATATACAATCTGCTGCGGTATATTTACTGCTTTTTTCTTTTCTTTTTGGATGTCCTGTATGTCTCTGTTACCTCTTTGCATCTCCTCCTCATTCATGTAAAGTGCAGAAGCGAAGCCTTATTAGCTGGTGGAGCTTGATGTTAATTTGGTGCTATCAGCACATGCTTAATGGGACTTTAATAGGATTAATGGGAAGTCATGGGTGCAGCGTTCACACACAAACAGCAATGGTGAGCCTACAACTCGGTTTAAATGATGTCAGACTGAATTCCTGATCGAGAGTGTTTCTTATGCCATGTCTGGATAACTTATCTGCCGTCTTCAGAGAGCAGCAGAATGTATGTTCCTGCCACAATCTGCTTTAAGAGGCCGCTATAAACGATTTTGTAAGCTTTCTGAGAGATGCTATGAACTGTATTTCCACCATGGGGGTAACGAAGCATCTCAGGATCGCGCTAGATAATTGCGTTTTTATCTCATGGGTAGAGAGAGAAGGCAGTACGTCGATGTGAGCCTCGAGAAACATCACAACTGAACAATCAAATGACACAGAGACCGAAGCAAGGTTAGATGTGATTTTAATTTTTCATACACGTTTTAGCTCATCGCCTACAAATTGTTCCAATTCTCACCGGGCCACAGAGACGATCATCCATGGAAATTTAATTTGAAAACTTCTGTTATTCGCATTTTAACTTGAGGGTGCAACTCCAGAGCGATTCGTCACTGTCTGCACACTGGGAAAAAATGCATTTACTTTAAAATAATTTTCACTCAGAAATTGCTTATACATTTTACAAATAATTACTAAGAAATAGCAAGTTGCGCAGTGATTTAAATGTGCAAACTTTTAAAGCCTGAAATAGCATTTTCATATAAAACATCAAATAACATATATTTTAGTTTTATGTACCATTTTTACAGGATTCAATCGGGATTGGCTTTAGATCATTTTTAATATCTAGTTATTATCAGTGCACTTAATCAATTTATTGTTTCATTTCCAGATTAAAAGTATAAAGAGTGCTTTCTTATAGAATTTTCTCCAATAATCTTTGTGTTATATACAATATTTACAAGATTCAGTCGAGATTGGCTTTAGATAATTGTTAACATTTAGTTATCAGTGCATTTAATTGATTTGTTTTATTTCCAGATGTTTTCAGTTAAAAGTGTGAATAGAAGACTGAAAGAGTATTTTTACATACTTTACTCCAATAGTGTTTTTTATATTCAGTTTTTACAGTGCAAGAGGGCTCAATTGAGATTGGCTTTAGATAATTGTTAATATTTAGTTATCAGTGCACTTAATTAGTTTTATTTCCAGATTGGATTTCAATAAAGTATAAATTGTGTTGTTTATTTGAAACCATTTAATATGCCGTTTTCTTCTCTGACCTCTCTCAATATTAGCTCTGTATGATTGGTGATGGAAATGCACACACAGAAGTGTGCGCCTCTAAAATATTTGCCGCTAATGTCATTTATCTAAGAGCTTTAGATGGGATAATCGATGGCGGGTCATGGGGACTGGGAATCGAATAGTTAACGTAGCTTTTTTCACAAAGGATAAGTCCCTCGGGAAGTCCTGGATTATGCCGGCGTCTGTGTCATTGGTGAACATGCAGTTGGGCCGAGGAAGAACGGCCTGAAGTCCTTAAATCACTTGTCTAATTTCATGTATGTTAATTAGTGATTTCTGTGTAGAATAACACACAAATGGCAACCACCCGCAGTGCTGTTGCCTCATAGGAATAGACTGAAATGCATCCGCTGTGGTGCATTGCTGTACACGATATCTGTGGTGACACATGTGCATGGTAGTATAAGGAGCATCTTTATCCTTGTGATTACCATACAGAACTGCACAAGAGATGCACTGTTGTTGTAGCTTCTGTATGGTTCTGGTAAATAGCGCACTGTGACCTGCCGTATGTTTTCTAGATTCAACATTTAGGGAAAATGCCCCAAAATTGGTTCTCTTTGTAAAAGCGGGAGTTGATTTGTGGTTCCCAAAGTAAGTTCCCATTTTGCAACCCAATGCCAAGCAAATCAATTCGATCTACAAAATAAAGTTTGTACAGCTTGTGCAGAACTCAGTGAAGCCAGTTTGACATGTAGTCTTTGCATTTTCCCTCTCTCTCTCTCTAGTGCATTGCTTCTATTAGTGCATTTTGCCTCCCGTGACCAGATATGCATTGCAACCCCCATTCTTTCTTTCATTTCAGTGCTTTGCCTCTTGTCCTGCCCGCTCTGAAGTTTTGGACGAATAAGTGCATCCCTCCTTACCTGCTCTTGCCCTTAGTATGCCCGTAGCACCCGATATTCCCTGCCACACACTTCAACGCTCAGTGTTGGCAAGTGTGAAGTAGAATACGTGAGCCATGCTGCTTAAGGTTTTTTTCTGTTGTTGGTTCCGCAAAAGAACAAAAACAAGCTAAACATCTTGCTGTTAGAATATCATGTTATTAATCCTGATCTTTTTTCATTAGACCCACAAGGCCCCAAACCTGATGGTACTCACAAAAAAGGTACTTTTCTTTTTATTTATCCGGGATTATACAAGTTTATTGATTCATGCAATCCGGGCGATTTCTCATCTGAGAAACAGCCAAATGATATTATGAGTTAATGATATCTGTGTGTTTTGTTAAAAATTGAGAGTAACCTAACTAATGCAAAGGACATCAGTCGTGCATCTGGTCTTTTATAAATAGCATGCTAACAGATAACGCCAAACATGTATATGGGCATAGTGGGTTTAGTTTACTTTATGGTATAATTGGATATCATTTCTTGACCTTTATTTACCGTTTGGAGGATCAGAGTAATTGGGCTTCAGGCGGGATATTTGCAAAATAGCATGCATTTAATTATTAATTAGCTTCTTTTTTGCTGTCGTTGTGGAAATGAGTATTTATTTAATTTCGTATGTAGCCTCCAGTTGTTGGTTTAGCTTTGGAGCGTGTTGACTGCCACTATTTGGTGCCAGTGCATCCCTTTGTGTAGCCGGGCATGCTTTTTATCTCTGCACCATTGATTCTTCCTCTGATCTGGGCTTAAAGTATAATTACATTGGGGGAGAGAATTTATTTCTACACCTGACTGAACAAAAAAAACGGTTGACACGTCAAATCTTATAAAATTGTGTTACTTTAGATAACAAGCCATGCTTCCAAAAATTGCATTTAAATAATATCATATTTGATTCTGATGTACAGTCGTTCCCATACTGCACGTAATGTTGTTTTTGTGAGTGTTGAGGCTGCAGAGATGCAGTTTTAGTCCTGTGGGCTGGATTCTTGTTACAACCCTGTTATTTAGCTTCATTAAAGGCATTATATACACAGCTCCCTCCCTTTATGTAGACTCATGTGAAGTCTTCTGGATGTTTGTCACGGCGCCTGTGTTCTCAAATGAATGATCATAGTAGGACTATCCACAAATCATTTTATTACAGAATTATATTGCATTTATCACACTATTTCATCATCTTTCATCCCAGCTGAGATTACTTCTAGCTATTGGTGTGCTGTAAAATGTCTGCAGTGTGTTTAATGTGTGTTGTATGCATATATTAACAGTGCATTAAGAGCCATGTTCATAATGTTAGTTATCAGTCATGTTCTTTTGTGTGTATCTCAAACATAACTAGGCATGATCATGTAAAGGTTGCTGCTTGAAGCAGCGGGTTGTAAACATCTTTGAATATGATTTTTAATTTGTTGGGACGCAATGGTTCGGTTTGTGTTTGTTTTTATTGCACACATTTTATTTCAAAGTCATTTTTACAGACAATATATTGCTCAATGTGACGTCACAAGGAAATATGACTTTGCAACATTTAGTTTCCATACAGTTTTATCATTGTTCAGTGTCTGTTAGAGAAGTTATTTTACGCTAATATTATTATTTTAACAAGATAATCACAATTTAATGTTAAATTAAAAGCTATTCTTTTGTAAAAAGATGCAAACAAAGAGTTAAAAGAGCAGTATTAGCAATTATTGTGACAGCATTAAACTGTATCAAACTATAAATATAATCATATAAATAATATATAAACTGAATAGAAAATGGTTAAATATGTATTCAGTATTAAACCAGTGTCTAGCCTTTGGTTTTTTTGCTACAAAGAGGATTTAAATTTCCCTTGAAAATCAATGATGATTGAAATAATAATTTTTTACCAGGTTTATTAAAATAAAAAGTCCAGAAAAACTTTATTTGAAAGCGAAATATATTTCTAGCAGTTCTGTTTGTTCATAAAAACGATGTAGTCTTATGTCAACTACACTGTTTAAAGAAGTGCGTTTTACACCATTTTGAAAATAGAATAATAGTTAAATATTGAAAAATGTGCTGAAGTTAATATTGTCGCTACTTCTAGTTAGTTATTCTCAACACTGGTAGGACTGTAGTGTGATTTATAAATTATGATTTAGTTATGAATCTACACAGACAGATTACTAAATATCGGAAATATGTAAATAACCGAATATAATTGTAATATAATGACCAATGAAATCTGAGTTGGATGAAGTTCAGTCAGTGCCATCGCTAGCCCAGCCGAGATTTTGGTCAGTTTAATAGAGACTCGTCGCATTAATCTAATTTTCTTCTTGTCTCTAATCTTATTTCATACGCATAGCTGCTCTGTATAATGAAACAATTGACACGGTCTCTCATATCATTTAAAACCATCAGTTAACCTCAGTGTGAATCAATTTGACTGCAATATTGACCGTTTTAACTCATGACCAGGTAATCCAGTCTAGTGTAATCAAACTGTAGTCGACTCATTCTCCGTTCTGGACTCGGAGCCTCAGCCCTCATTGATTTATGTCTCTCTTCAGCCTCCCTCCTCCAAGGCTGTCATGTTTCCCCTATCAGTGATGCTAGCCTCAGGGGCAGGAAGAGATCCTGCTAATTTAGCAGTGTGTCATTACTTATAGGCATGTGACAATGCTAACTCAGACACTCTCTCTGAAACTAGCTGTCACTGCACGGGCATCTCTTCCCGTCTGAGCCGCTGCTGTCCGGCTCTTATGAATTTTAATACGATCCCCTTAATGGTTAGGGTCGCCTCTAGCTGAACCGAACCTGGAGTGATGGATGGCTGTGACTCCTGCTCAATCTGGATTTGGTTTTGTTGGAATGGGTTATTTTGAGTAGAAAACACATGGAATATAGATTGATGTTTCAGGCTGGGATCCATATAGCTACTCTCTATATTCATTAGCCAGGCTATTAATTGTTGTTTTGTTAATTCAATGTTATGTCGCAGTGCTTGTCAGGGCATGTTGTGCTGAATTCTTATTTTTTTTCAATGCATGAAATATTGTTTGTTTTTGTATATAGTAACCTAGTAGAGTATTCTGATTTGTTGTATTACTCCATATTATAGAGTTTTTTGTTTTGTTATTTTAGAATTCTAAAAGAGTATTTTCTTTTTTCTTTTTCTATTTTATACTATATTCTCTTTAAGTAATAGTCTAGTATAGCATTGGTTTTGTATGGTATCTATTCTATACCATATTTTGTTTTTAGTATTCTTTTTTTTACTATTGTTCTATAATTCTTTATAGAATCGTTTAATGGTAGTGTATTATAATGTTCAGTTTTTCTGTCATATTCTGTACTATGTTATGTTTTTGTAGCATTCTGGTTTTGTATAATTCTTTACTATATTCTGTGTTTAATTGTAGCATTTGTAGTATTCTAGTGTAGTAATGTTTTAGTACTATTATACTATATTCTGGTTTTGTAGTATTCAAATATATTAATCTGTTTTACTATTCTATATTCTATTCTGTTTTTAATTGTATTCTAATGTAGCATTTAGTTTTTGTGAAGTTCTACACCATATTGTTGTTTTAGTTTTTGTTTGTTTTAGTAAAGTATTCTGTTTTTGCTATGCTATATTTTTTTTATAGTATTTTGTTTTGTAATATTTTATACCATATTGTTGTTTTTGATAAATATAATATAGTATTATGTTGTTGTGTATTATTCTATAACCACTATTCTGTGCTACGTTCTGTTTTTATGCAGTTTTTTACTAATCTATTCATTTTTAGTAACAGTCCAGTGTATTATTCTATTGTTTATTTTTGTGCAGTATATTATTCTGTTCTATTGTACCATTATTTTGTAGTATTATTTTGTACGTTTTTTTCCCATTCTGTGCTCCATACATTTTTTATTTTCTATTCTATAGTTTTTTCAGTAATAGTAGTCTAGCATATTATTATTTTTATGGTACTATCCAATTCTTTATTTTGTAGTATTCAGGTTTGCTCTATATTCAGTTGTTGTTTTCTTTGAAGTTGTTACACTATTTTCTGATGTATTGTAGTTTTTAGTAGTAGTATAATGTTGTGTATAATATTGTTTTTGTTTTGTAGTATTCTTGTATAGTATTGTATTTTTGGTGTTTATTTCTATTCCTTCATTGTCGTATACAGGACTATATTTTTTATTTTTTTGTCATTTTTAATGTATATTCTGTTTTTGTTGTATTCTATTGATTCTGTCAATTTGTTTATATATATATATATATATATATATATATATACACATACATACATATATATTTTATTATATTCTCTTTTTTGTAATAATCTATACTTAAGGTATACTATACATTTACTCTATTATATTCTATAATATAGTACATAGCCTAAATGTTTTTGTGTGTGTTGTTTTTGTTGTAGGTACATTTCTTTACACTTGAAGATATAAACCGCTGAGACCATCATCACGTCAAACAACAAAATCTCAACAGAAATGGATTTTGGATTATGTAGCTACATGTATTTGTTTTCCCCCCGTTCCCCTTTCTAAAGAAGCTCAGCTCCTTCACTGAAGCTTAACACCTTTATTTTAACCATGTCAGTGTAACTAGAGCAGCGCAAATTGAAAATTGCCCCATGCCAATAGATTTACCCCGCATCAGCCTGTATGTCAGCGCATGAAGAGTAAGAGGAAGCCCTTGACATTTGCCCCGGCATTGATTCAGTGAGGTGTGATGGAAATGGTGTGCTAACATGGAAAAGCCGGTAGGGAGCTTTGCTGTCCCTTTGTTGCCAGTGGATCTCACTCCAATCGCGAGCTGCCTTGCCAAGACCTTATTGGTACTGCCGAAGCCATATAAATATTTAATACCTCTGTGCCATTGTATTTCTGCTTAGAGCAGCTAAATTTTTAGCATGAGCAATATCATTAAGCTTTCTTTATTTATATCAGACACTTTCATTTGTGGTGGTCCACTTACCTGGGAGGCATCTTAAGTGCCCGTTGTTTGTAATAAATCTGTTTTTCTCCCGCATTGAGAGTGTCCTCCGGGTACAACATCTCGTACGCCATTTTCCCACCAGCTGACCGGCGTAAAACAGACTAATGGCTTTTGAGGCCGTATCGTTCTCCAGTCGCTGCTAGGTAAAGAGATGGACTCTGCTATTGATCCGTTCAGTCATGGACCTTGTTAATGAATGACTATAAACTGGTTACTGTTAAAATGAGTTATTGGTTGTTGGTTTATGAAGAAGTAATTGGTCTGTCGGCTCACTGTTTTGTGTGTTCGGTGTAATTAATGGGTGTTCTAAAGAGGCTATACTTACCTAAGGGACTTTTGATTTAATTAATGTTTTGTGTATGCATGAAATTCAACCCTCTGAATGTCTCTAATTTCTTCATCAATACAGTACCAAAAAACGCTCATCCCTCACTTTCTCTCTGGGAAAGACGAGGCTGATCTTTGTGATTTGCGTGTCCTGTTTGTGTCCGTGTAATAAAGAGAAGCGCAGTGAAACGTGTGAGGTTTCTAAACTAGCGTCATCTCTACGAGATGAGGGTGGAGGCACGGCTCAGAAATTAAGGTCTGATTCGCTGGAAAAGACAGCTGAGTAAAAAATGTATAAATAACCTGAAAGTCCCTTCGCTGGCGGTTGCTTCCCTCTGCAGTGAGTGGCTCTTAGGAGAGCAGGGCGCAGATTGTTTGGCAAAAACATGGCAAAGCAAATCATTCTTGGCGATGACTCACCCTTTCCTGACAGTTAATGAGCTCTGTCTTTCTCGCTCTTCTCTCCTTATTGGAGCCTGGGCTCACAAATGAACTGCAGTGGGGGTGAGGACATTAGATTTCCTCTGTGCTGCGTCACATACAGCAAGGAAAGCCAAGAACTGACAAATGATTACAACCGATGTTATACCCAGTGGAAGAAATAAGCCAAGAGCAAGAAACTATGGGGCCTGGCACCGTATAGCAGCTCAAATAGGAACTTCCCGATAATGTGCTGCAATTTAAACCGGTTCCAAAACCAGTTAGTCCCCTGAAAAGGTTCAGTTGGCACTCTCTTAAAAATAATGGTTCTTTTTTGGAATCTATGATTCCGTGAATAAATGTTAACATCCATAGAACCATTCCAGGTTCTTTATAGTTGGAAAAGGCTCTTTTAAGAACTGGATACTGAAAGATTCTTTGGGGAACCCAAAAGGGATCTTCATAAAAAAACCACACGCCTTTTAAATGTTTTATTATATATAGGCAGCTGAATTCTCATATAAAAACAGGGTAGGCGATTTGGTTCAAAAACATTTTTTGTGATGCTGGTTGAAAGTCTCTTCACAAACCAATGTTAAGTTGTCTAAATGTATTTGTATTTATCGTCTGTGGAAGGTTCTAGGACCAGAAAATTTTCGTCCAATCATATCACCCCCTGAAGACTGTGATAGGGAGTGATATATCTGTCTGTCTGTCAAAGTATGTATTTGCATACCTCCGCACACCTTGTTCGCGCAGCCACAATATGTCATCAGCAAGTGCCATTACGCTACAGCAGACCGAGCGAGAATGTGGAAGCGTTATGATTGTGATATTATGTGCTTTGTACTGTAATGTTTTCTCCCCGGTGAAGGAGGTAATCTGACAGTGTTGTCGCTGGTTAGCCTCTGCTCTGCCTGTGCGCAGTCATGTGTTTGAAGGAGGCGTGGCGTTGGAGAGTGATTTGCAGGGAGGATGGGATCTTATGCTTTCAAAGCTAGCTTGTTATTGCTACCCTACCATGTGACCTTCAACGGTAATGCACAAAAATGAGTGAAAAAGTACATCAAAGATGGCTGACAAAGCAATGTTTATTTATAAATAATGCTATATTTGGTTAAGTACTGAAAAAAATTTATAGAAAATGGCATATTACATTGTATAAAACCTTTAATTCTACTAAACTACTTGTTTGTTAGAGAATTGTGTCGTTAGCTTAGCAACATCAAACTTTATTGAAATCAATTGCGAGTTGAGTCTTTGTTCGTATGGTACACAGATTGTTGCAAATTAGTTTGATTATGGATATGATCCTCCCTTAAAGGTAGCTGCCTTTTGTTGTTTGTAAGCAATGAAGCTGCTCCCTACGTTTTGAAACTGAGCTGTTTTATACATTAAGCCCTTATGAAAATTAACCATGGTTTTACTACAGATAAAAAAAACAAAAAACATGGTTATTGTAGTTAAATTAAGGCTAACCACAAATGAACCTGTAGTAAAACTGGCCATACAAATTGAACTCAATCTGCCAAAAAACAAAAACAAAACATGGTTACTTCACTTTGACTATAATAAGACCATGGCTCATTTTCATAAGAATGATATAACTCTTAGTCAGGCTACATGCCATATTGAATTTAACTCGGAAGAAAACGATGAAGGGTTGGATTACAGTCTTCACAATTTCATGCACTGTCTTAGATCATGTAATTTTCACAACTTTTTATCAGAAGGAGGTTTCATCAACATCAATCTATAAACAACCATACAATCCATCGAACGCACTGTACTTCTACCCATCACAGCGCTAACTTTCATTCTGGTCAATATGCCACTACCCTGACTAAGGACTATTTCTGAATTAAAACATTTCTTATGGCACAACACTATACACTGTAAAATTTTGTCAAATCGTACATGTAAGGTGGATTTATTTCCAGATAATAGTTTTCTTGTAGATTACACTTCAGGAGGAAATTGCAGCCTTTATAGAATGACTAATACATTTTGCTAGACTTTGCAGATTGCATTATGTTTCTTTGCAGTAATCTACTCATTCAGCACCTCAGGATGCTGCGTGCTCTCGTCAGCAGGCAGAGAAATGGGGTTCAGGGTTTCTCCATGCTGTTCTGCAGCTCTGTATCTAACTAAATCAGAAGTCTGGAGAAGTCTGGCAGGGTCTTTACGAGGCCATGAGCGCCGCGTCACTCAGAATATCCCCTTTCTGTGTTTACAGAGCCATATGTGATGGATCGCTTGGGTCTTTTAACAGCAGAAGAATAGTTTCTGTTCAGCATCTCTATGACTGCAGGTTTTTATTTGTGCACAAGCAATTATAATATTTCTAAAACAGAAATGGGAGGAACAATGGCTTGTCTTTGAAGGTTTATTCTGTCCTGATAATAAAACTACTGGTCTTTGTCTTTACAGAAGACTCATCTCAGTATCCTGTAATATAACTCCATATTTGAACAATCTTTGTTTTGTAAGATGATGCATATATCTTAGTAATCTGATTAACATGATCAATGACAATGTGCTTATGTAGCAGTAAGCAGGTAAGTTTTAGTTAGTATTGGTAGTTTTTTCTTAATAAAGAATATGTTTTGGTCAGATTAAAATTTAGAGGATAACTTGCTTAATATTTGTTGTATCCGTTCACTTATTTGTTGTTGTATTTTATTTCTTTCATAGGTCCACCTGTGAACGTAACATGCAACATTTTTATTAACAGTTTTGGATCCATTGCTGAAACAACAATGGTGAGTATATGGATTACAGTGATGCATATGATATGTAACCTTGTACCATTTTTTTGTGGAAAAAAAAATATATAAATGGGCTTCAAATTTATGAGAAATATTCTTCTATTGTGCATTTTTCTAGTTGTAATACCTTTCTAATTTTAATAGATTTTTGTCAGTACAAATGATTAAGTTAATGTGATTGAGAAGTTTAACTGAAAATTAACAGAAAATTAAATATGCTTTATTCTTTTATAAAAAATATCTGTTCGGTTTATTTCAAGGTTTTAATATTTTGAATCTAGATTATAATTTAATTATTAATTCCTTCCCATGAATTCCCTAGTGAAAAATAAATATGCTAAAATACATTTGACATACATTTCATGCTAAGTATACTACAAATACATTTACATATTTATGTGCTTAGTAAAAATGCTCTGCAATTGTACTTTTGCTATACTAAACTGGTATACTCAGTCAACTAATTATTAATGTTGTGCTTAATGCACTTAAATTGAGCAAAAGTAGTGCTGAGGTCTAAATAAGAAATACTTATTATATGGGATTGTGCTAAAGTGGAAATATTGAAAGTATACTTCAGGTACACTTTAAATATCTTTCTTTTAAAGATCAGTGTTATTCAAAGATCATACAAACCTCATCAATAGTGACATTAAAACTCATTTTAGACATAATATTAAGAAATGTGCATTGTGCAATAAAGAAATACACCAAATAAAATGTCATAATTTTATATCAGTAAGTCTTATGTGATGTCAATAAATGTATTAATGGTTTTGAAGTATGCTTAGTATGAATAAATTATGTGCATAGTTTTTTACTAGGGTAACAAATCATAATGATGCAGAGGAATGATATTGTTGGAATAACTTATTTGAAAATGAACTGATTAACCTTTCTGATTGATTGATTGATTGATTGATTGCTTGATTGAAAGAGATTGAGCATTTAAAGCGGCAGACACCAAAACTGCAGCACAAGCTTATAATAAACAGACATTATCATCCAATGGTGTGGAGAGACTAATACAAATATTATTGGGGAAAGATGGTGGATTAAAAATGTGAACCCATTGATTATATATTGATTATATTAAAATATTAATTATTTGTAAAGTGCTTTCAATGTCCATGAATTTCTAGATGTTTTTTTCCCAAACATTGATCTGGTGAAGGTCATAATTTTTCTCGAGCCTTTATGAGCACAAAAATAAGTAATGCCAAGATTACCTGTTTGGCACCAGCTGAGCAACTCCAAAACTTCAGCGGCTTGCAGAAGCCCCTCAAGCAGAACAAATGCAGCGCTTTCCACCGTTTCTTTCCAACACGACCAGCGGAATTGATCCGAGTTGCTCATGCTCGTGTTCACACTGAGCAAGCGGCGGCGAGGTGGCGGAGCAGGAGCAGGTAACGCCAGCCGTATCGATAAATCTTTAGTGCTTACAGGGCAGCCGAGAACAATGTTTCATCCAGTAATGATCTGACCGTCTCCGGCCACTCCTGAGACCACCGTTCCCCCCGGCCTTTCACTGTCCTAATTGTTTACCCTTTTTGTAAGGCACGGGGCCCATGGGAGAGACTGTTTAATTAGTTTGCCGGCTCTTTCATTTTCTCGAGGAAGTGTGTACATTTCAACGTCCGTCATTTGTTAGCAGAGTTGGGCGCGCGAGAGTCGTGCAAACTTTTTCTAATATGTCACCGTCAGGATAGGATCTGGCCTTGGGCTTGAATCGCATTATGAGTGGGTTGTTGCCATAAATCACTCTCCTTAGCCTAGAGAAATCAAATGATAAAAAAAGCTGATGAATGTGCGCCCACTCCTCGCTTGTTTGCAAAATCATTCTGTCGGAAACTCGCTGTATGCTTGAAGGGGAGCGTTTGACTGCCGGCGTCCTATGCGGTTGTAGTAACGGATGTCGGGTAATCGCAGTAGACAAGAGCAAAAGGTTTTACTAATTTTGCTATATGCATATGCTCGTGCTGTTAAATATGTGTAATTTGCGTTTGCTGAGGAGAACAGATGTGTTTGCATAACACCTGAGATAATGCTACCGGTAATGAAGTATCGCTGTTGTTTTTGCAGGGTTCATTTTGTGTCCGTGGGCTGTTTATCATAAAGGAGAAATATTGACATAGTCAAATCGATGGGACTCGTTCTTTTCCCATGCTATGGTGGCTGCGCTCTCCGAGAGGCAAATCTAATAACCTGAGACCGATGATTCTCCTCCATCAAAATATTTCTCAATTCTTGGGATGAACCGGTCACCTTAAATTAGGATAATTGCCCTGAAATGTCCTTGTATGTTGAAGCTGATTGCCATTGCAAAGGTCATCCACTATATTCTGTGCCGTGCCGATCATCCCAAGGTACATTAGTGCCCAGACAGTTTAATGGTCTCCCTGAAATGATATAATGGCATGCCTGTTTTGGAGAAGAATTGACAATTACGGCAGTGTGTTGGGCCAAATGCCACTGCTTTACGGTGTCTGCTTTAACACACTGGCTATCTCACCAGTCTGCCTGCATGGATAACAATGATCCCAGGCAAAATATATACTGAGATGACAACACATTTACCTGGACTAAGATTAGACATACTAGCGAGGAAAAAAAATGCCTCGCTAGTATGTGCTGGTGTCGCTTCCTCACCTCTGCTCTGTTGACATGGCTGTCTTTGTGCGCTCAACAGGATTACAGAGTGAACATTTTCCTGAGACAGCAGTGGAATGACCCTCGGCTGGCCTACAGCGAGTATCCCGATGACTCTCTTGACCTTGATCCATCCATGTTGGACTCCATTTGGAAACCCGATCTGTTCTTTGCCAATGAAAAGGGAGCCAATTTCCACGAGGTTACAACTGACAACAAGCTTTTGAGGATCTCCAAAAACGGGAATGTTTTGTACAGTATAAGGTGAGAGGACAATATATATATAATCTAATTCTGTCAATAATACATTATACGGTGTGTTCGCACACTTGTAAGGGAGACCGGGGCTACAGTTCATTAAACACATGTTGACCTTTTGGATAACATGGCTTAGTTGCGGGTCATGTCACAGTACATGGTGAAAGATGTCGCAGTGGAGCGACATTAATAAAATCATTATCAATCAGCTAAAAGGTAAAATTCAAAATTGAACAAATTGTAGTTAATTATGTAAAATTATATAATGGAACAATTTGCATGTCTCTTTTAATGTAAAAGACTGTGCTACCATGTAAGTGCATTACATTAACATTTTTAAAGAGATTGTTGCATTTATTCTGCAAAGATGCATTAAATTAATTAATTAATGAAGATTGGAGTAATGATGCTGAAAATTCAGCTTTGCACCACAAAAAAATAAATAACAATTTATGATGTATTCAAATAAAAAGTTATTTGAAATTGTAATATTTTACAATTTATTTATTTTTTTACTGTATATTTGATCAAATAAATGCATTCTTGGTGAGCATAAGAGACTTCTTGCTAACCCCAAACCTTTGAATGGTTTTGAATCTTGTTGAAATCCTAAACTGATTAAACTGCACAGCATGTTTTCTTAATTGTGCAGTATATTTAAAAAGGTTTGTATTATAAAAAAAAATGAAATGGCTTAAAGCCGAAAAGATATGAGTATCCTTCTTTGCATGTTTCTAATTTCTAAATTGACTTAGTCTTCTCGTTGTGTGAGGTGAATAGTCGTGTGGATTGGGAAGCCTCATCTCTTAACTTGACTCGATCAAATGAACCTTTCAGATCAGTTTGGTCTTAGCTGGGAACTCCCTCTAAATTGCACCAGCCACAGCACAGTTAACTTGAACAGTGCAGGTAAATAACCACTATCCTGTGATAGTGACGTGATTACAGCCTTGAGTGAGTTTCAGATCAGAGCTCAGCGCTGGGCTGTTTCTTTATCTCGCTTTCGAATCGTATGAGACCGAGTTAATAAACATAGATTTAATACAGCTTGGTTGCATTTCTTTAAGATATAGCCACCTAAATATGAAACATCTCTCATTATTTGCACATAAATGTTGGTCCAGTCCTGTATGCTGTTATTTCCATGATTATAATTCATAGTGACCACAAGCTGACAAAAGGCACCACAGAAATGGTCTGTATAACTTCAGCACTATATTTTTGGCCATCTGAAGTGAAGAACAGAATGATGTTTAAGTTATTCACTAATAATCATCTCCCCCTCTACACCTCTCAAATCAAATTTGGCATCTACGTTCCAGGTTGGACATCAATAACATCAAACATTATTGGTTCTCCAGTGTCTCATAACCAGGTGCCTCATAAAACCAAAAACGGTTTGCGCCATATTTGATTTGAGAGCTGCAGCGGAGGTGGAAATGATCAGTCAGTCACTGATAATGATGTTGATATTGTTAATCAAAAGTAAAACCATTAAAAATGTTTGTGTTATTTGAAGAAAATTTGAAATCGAATAAAATCAAAATAATATGACACTGCATCCTAACCAGATGTAGCGGTAAAAGGTACTCAGAGTATTATTATTATATTTTTTTCAGCTTTTTGAACGAAACAAGTGTTGCATGAATGAAAGCATGCATGAATAAAACAGGTTTGTTTGTTGATTTAAAAGCAGAGGTTCTTTCTTTTGACATATTGCATGTTCTGATATTAATACAGTACGACAAATATTCTGGGGCCGTTAACATTTTGTGAAAATGATCAAAAATGCTGGTGATGGCTGGCAACTTAAAAGAAATGCTGACGAGGAAAGAGATAAGTATTAAAATCACTAAAACGAATTATGATATTACTACAAATTATGACAAAAAATTAAGGCCAAGTCAAAAGCTTAGTAAATAACATAATGTTATAAAATAATACAAAAAAACTAGTGATCGGGTGAAGTTTTCCTTTAAATCTGAACGTTTGACCAGTGAAAGAGGAGGAAAGAGATAAGAGCGGTGTAATTTGATCTGTTGTGGAGTTTGTTGCTGATGGAGGCTGTTGTTGTTCTCAGAATAACACTGATTCTGGCCTGCCCCATGGACCTGAAGAATTTCCCCATGGATGTGCAGACCTGTATAATGCAGCTGGAGAGCTGTAAGTATGCTCTGATCCTTTCAGCCAGATGGAGAGGATTTATTCAGTGGTGCAGAGATGGATGTTGTACTGTCTGGCACCAGCAGATGAAGAGCGCAGTGATTTAAGGCCACCTTCACGTAGATTCAGCAGTCAGCAGAGAGACGCTTCGAGCACAAGCCAGCGCCGGCCCTTCCTGCATTACAGTTCTCTGTTATTTACTATTGATTCTCAAAATTGCCAAATTATAGCGTGGGTCTGCAGGGGAAACTTGGTTTGATTGAAGCGTTTTGAAAGTTATGATTACCAGGAGTGACGTGATGGATGTGACAAGGTTTTTTGTTGAGGGGAAGAGAGATTTGGAGTGGGTGATGAAGGGGGATATTTAATATTTGAACTAATTTCTCCCATTAAAATCAGTTTTCTACATGTCAAGCGGGCAAACGCACTAGCTTTGATTATGGTCTGTGCTATTTATTTCCTCATTTTGCCGTTATACATCAGTGCTGGGTAGTAATAGATCGCATGTAATCTGTATTAGGTAATCAGACTCCAAAAATGTAGTACTTGTAATTAGAGTATATTTTAAAATGCTCATAACCAAATTAGTTACTTTTTTATGGATTACATATTCACACAATGGTCATAACTTGTTCCTAATTTATAGATTCTACCTTATTCTTGTTTTCTCTTTTAAATTTCCTTTCTAACATTCCTACTGTCATCTCATTTAGTTTTGAATTAGTCTCTCTCTATCTCTCTCTATATATATATATATATATTTGTAAACCATGCTTTTGAATTTGAGAGGGAAAAGCACCTCTTAAGCAATTAAGTGTGAGTTTAAGTATGAAACAAATAATTTTGCAAGTTACTAAACACAGGTAATGTATAGATCTTGGAAGATTTTGGGCATGTTATGTTTTCATGTTTATTATTGTTTTTCATATAATGCAGGGATTTCCAAATGTTTTTTGTCAGCCAATCCCCTTAAAAAATATAAAATATTTACTTGAAATATCCCTGAGCAAGTTAATATTTCAATAATTTAACAACACATTTGCATGTTTACAGTTCTCTGATGTCGGTTTATGGTCACATTGACAGGCAGGTAAACAAATACAATATTCATATTTTTAGTATTAAAATGTTGAAATTATTTTTATTATACAATTGTATGTTTTATTTAATTATTAGCTTTTTATCAACTCACTAATGTTTAATGCATTTTATGATGTATACCAAAAAATCTAATATATTGTCTTTCACTTTTCGTTTTTTATATCAATATGGTAGGTTTAGTGGTAAGTTGATAATAAGTTAGATAAGTAATCTAAACAGTAGTCAGGCCACATTGCCTAAGATTATCATACTAACCCATCATGTAATCTGTAATCAGTAATGGACTACAATCTGTACGTAATCTACCCAGCTCTGAGTGTGTTTACATCATTTCTCTCAAAGTTTGAGGATCCTCTGATGCAGAATCCACGTTTAGACCTGCACGAATGAAGCTCTTGTCTTCTCTGTCATGCACAACACTTATCTATTGTTTCATTGTTCCTCCACTAGTTGGCTACACGATGAACGATCTTATATTCGAGTGGGACGAGAAGGGAGCCGTGCAGGTAGCAGACGGACTGACTTTACCTCAGTTTATAATGAAGGAAGAGAAGGATCTGCGTTACTGCACCAAGCACTATAACACCGGTGAGTGTCGTTCATCTGCATGTGAAGCTGTAGTGCTCAAATGCTCATCACCGTTGCTGGATGTATTGTTATAAAGCACCTGGTACCCACACGGGTTCAATGAAAGGTTGTGGACCACCGCTCTGCTTTGAATCTTCTTCATGAACTTTTGATAGTGATAAATACCATCTGTTCAGGATTTGTTACACTCCAGATAAACTGGAAAATTGCTGAAGACCAGACTAGTTCAGATCGAAAATAGAAGCAAGCCAGAACAGCAGGGACAGTCAGAGCAGATGGCCGTCTCTGTTCTTGAATTATCATCATTGGGATAATGAGAGTTTGTGTTTTCGTTTTGTTCGGTAAAGTTTTATTGGATATACTTTCTTTAATTTTGCTTTAACATTAGGCTGTTTTTTAAAGTAGGTCACATTTATCTGAACTTGTAAGGGTTAAAAAGCTCACTGTATTATGTCACATTACATTAAGCATTATTAGATTACTGTAGCGTTTAGTAAAAAGGAGATTTTAATTTTACCATTCCAACTGAGTTTGTATCAAATAAAATAGCACTATCCCAAATATTCATAGCAGTTGATGCTCAGTCATAAAAAAACAAGCCGAATTAATTTTACATTTAAATATTGAAATACAAATTACGTCTTTAAATTGAATTTACTCAAGAACAAAACAATTACATATTTTATGCTGTCTATAGCAAGCAATTACAGACAACCTGCGATATTAAATAAGTCATTAAAAATATTTCATAATGGAGGAAAATATATGTTAATATAGATTTAATTTCCCTATTTTTGGTTGGTATGTTTGCTTATTTTTTATCCTTTGTTTTTTTCTTTAAAAATATGTATGGAATAAATGTAAAATATGGTTTATCCTTTGCTGACTTATTTGTATTTATTTACAAAACATAAATGATATGAAATCATTTTAATAGACTCTTGCTAATAACTGATGGTAACACTTTATTTTGTTAATAGTTAACTAGATGAATTAACATGAGTTATCAATGAAAAATACTTCTAAAGCATTTATTAATCTTAAATAACGTAAATGTTATCATTACTAATACATTATTAAAATCAAACAGTGTATCTGTTAATATTATTTAATGGACCTGAGCTAACATGAACCAACAATGAACAGTTGTATTTTTATTACCTAACATTATCAAAGATTAATAAATACGGTAACAAATGTATTGCTCATTGTTTGTTAATGTCAGTTAATGTGTTTAGTAATGTTAATTAATAGGACCTTATTTTAAAGTATTACCATAAATACCATTTTAAAAATGAAATGTAAAAAGTAAATGATTTGAAATCATTTTAGGTTCTTGCTAATAAACAAAGTTTAAAAATGAAATAAAAACTATTTACTGAACGTTTACACATTTCTTCTCATGCAGACCCATGGTTTTTATTTAGTATCAAGTATTATTCAGCTAGATATCACTTTCCTCTTGTCTGTATTTACATATGTGACCATGAGGTAATCCAGAACAAACGAATACCAGTCAGAATTCATTACTTTAATAAGGCTCAATATTTGCACCGTTCTCTCTCTCTCACTCCTGTCTGAGGAGCGTCTCATATGCAGAAACGGGTCATATTTATTTGGTTTGCTTGCTTTGCACTTCACCCATCACCTTGGTGTTTGTGCTCCATGGAAGACCCTGAAGATGCCCTGATGCTCTGATCATCCCTCACTGTCTCCAGCGCGAGCTCTTGAGTCCAGCATTAACCAGAAATGAACGTGTCGTTTTTCTCAGATTTATTAGTGGCAATCTATTTTGATTTGCAGAGAAGGCCTAAGCTCTGCAGTCCAGCGTCCTCTCAGTTTGTCTTCCTCGTCCGATTGCATCCTCCAAGTCCCTTGGGAGAAATAGATACTGATGTGCTTTTAATTTTAGAGCTGGTCAGTTACGTCTCTCCTGTTTCTCTCTTGACTGTTTACGATCAACAAAGATCGCAGTCCAAATATAGTGTTTGCTCTCTGTGTTTGAGTCAATACCTCTGTTTGCTTTTTATGCTAGCATTTTTCTTTGTCTTTATTTATATTCATAAATGCAACAATGTAGTCAATATTCCCACGGGTAAGGGAACAATCTAGAGGTTTATGCTGCATCAGCTCAATAACAACGGTGAAAGATCGACAATCCCAGGTCAGCTGAGTAAATGCTGGAAGTTAAATGAACCTTGGCCTTGACATTTTCATCTCAGCTGTCTAGTTATAGTGCTGGGAACATGGATGCATCACGGCCTTCGATAATAAGAAAGGGATTTGACATTCTGCTTACAGTTCCTGTTCCTCATAGCAGTTCTGGATCCTTAATGGACCATTTTTGGGACTTCAGTAAATAGATTTGACGATTCTGCTTCCATTTCCGATTCTTGGTTAGCAGTTCCTCAATGGCTCCTTCTTTTTGTAAATTGGAATTGCATTGTAATTTTAATCATATTTTGCATTTGTACATTTCAGGTCTATTGCTGCATGATCAGATAACTGAAATACATTTTTAACAGTTCTTCCTAAATTTGTTTACATAGACTTTTTACAGATTTTTGCAGGTTTATTCATTTATTGGTTTATTTTTGAGGTGGCATACATTCTAAATAAGCGATACTAATCAAACCAAAATGTCATATATTTAATTTATTTATTGTTATGTTTCCAATTCCTGGTTAGCAGTTCTTGATCCTTAATAGTTAAGAAATGTATACAATTCTATTGCCAAAATAATTTTAGCAATAAATATTTTAAACGATTCTTCCAAAATGAGTTTATAGGCTTTTAATAACCTTTTTCAGATGATTAATTGATGTGGCATAAATGCTAAACAAGCAATACTAATCCAAAATGTAAAAACATTTAATTAATTTTCAAAGTACTATTGACGAGTACATGATGTATCTTTAACTACTTGTCATGTGGGAGAAACTACACTGGGCCAATCTGTAAGCTGTATATATTTCATTCTGTGTTTTAGTTTTAGAAACGGTTAATACAATCGAACATCATTTGATTCTGGTATTCGAGAGTCATTTCTGAATAAGATCCAGTTCTCGCTTCCCAGCCCTATTTAAACCTTAAACCTGTAATGACAAAACACTAGAGAATCAAATGAAACATGAGTTGACAATGACATCTGCATGCTACTTGTGTTTCAGGGAAGTTCACCTGCATAGAGGCTCGTTTCCACCTGGAGAGACAGATGGGCTATTATCTGATCCAGATGTACATTCCCAGTCTTCTGATCGTCATTTTGTCTTGGGTGTCCTTCTGGATCAACATGGACGCTGCCCCTGCCCGTGTAGGCTTGGGCATCACTACTGTGCTGACCATGACCACCCAGAGCTCCGGATCGAGAGCTTCTCTTCCTAAGGTCAGTTGGGTCTCTGTCATGCTCATCACAACAATACAAATCCCTGATGGCTAATGGCAAATCCCTAACAGAGTTCACTGTGTTCAGGAGCATATTATTGATTGCATCACTGCAGTGTGTCATGGGCTGTACTAGACTCAGTCACTGTCTACATTAACATCATCCTGGCCATGCTGGAAGCTCATTAATCGTTTTAAGACTTCAGATGCTCTTAATACGCAGCAGCTTTTTTAACAGTCATGCATGTGCTAGAAAATGGAAGTGTGACGAGTATCTTTGTATCTGCTCACACTAAGCTGGATAAGAAAGTAATTGAAATAAAATAAAACTGAAAATGTCTTAGTGCGATTATCACATCACAAAGGCTAGTTAAATATATATGCACTGTGCAGCCTATGGTTTTGTCAGTAAATGCTGCTCCACACAATCTCCACCTCTGCATCTGCATCTGCTCTGAGTTTGGATCATTGTAACGTTCATTTGGAAATGCAACATGTGCCGACCATATTAGCTAAGCACTACTCAACCAAAGAGAATCTTTAAGAGCACTTATCCATCAAAAGAAAAGTTTGATTTTAGTTGAAATTAAGAAACTACGACCATAAATATAATTATTATTATAACATTTTTCTTAAATACTCCTTTTATATATTTATCCATTTGTATATTTTGTATAAGACAGCCATTCATTTAATTGTATTACATTTGCATTTATGCAATTTATGCATTTAGCATAATAACGTTTAGTACACGATGTTCAGGACGAAAGGGCTGTTTGTCAGACATGCCTCTGAAAAATAAAAAGTCCTTGCCATTCGTGAAGAATAATCAAGTCCGTTTTGTACCTATTAAGCCTGCGGCATTGGGATGGCCAGCATGTGGCTGTACAGCTGATTGTTGATTCATTAATACTTTGCTCTGATAGCTGTTCGTGTTGATGATTTTTCAATGACCTGCTATTATTGTCCATTAATTTACTTATTTACAACTTATATCGTAATGTTATTCTGAAAGGGTTCTGGGAGTGGCATGGCTGTTGACACTTAATTACTTTCTAACAGAATAGAAATGTCCATCATTTCAAATCTCTCTTTGTGGCCTTAAATGCACTTCTCCAGCTTGCTGTAGTACATTGTAAACAAGGATTTTCAGATCCTACATGCTGTGTTATGATGGGAAAGGATAGTGCTGTAGTTTGACATGTTTATCATCATTTACAAGCTTTGTGATTTGGCACACACACACTGTTCAGGTTCAAATAGGTTGTCATCCCTTACATAAAATCTTCTAGCATGGATTTATGAAATTAAAGAGAATTGTATAAGTATGTCCTGAGATATTATTCCCAGTTTTGATATTCGGCAGGTGGTTTTTGAGTCAGACGTGCTTCTTGTTGCAGTAAGGGTGGGCGATCTGACGATCTTATATTGTGATCGATCTTTAAGATGTCCGTGATCTACTTTTCAAGCAATTTGTGGAGATTGTGTTCTTTTATATCCTGCATTAATGTTAAAAATACAGCAATGACTGCCTATAAAAATGATTGTGACTGGCCAAATTAAATCACGCGTCTTCTGTCATGTGTCTTTGAAGCATGATGATGCATTTGAAAAACAACTTCAACACGAGCTAGCGGTACGCCTGTGCGATGAATTCATTTTAGTTTAGATTTTTAGAAAACAATTATTCTGCTGCATTCCTTTCATTTAAAGCAGAGCACCTCTCCTTAAATGCCTAAATTTAATGTCAAAATCAGTCAAATCGTATAACGTGACTGTTATTTTAAGCACATTAACCTGCAAAAGACTAGGCTATATTCAGAAAAGTTTTGATGGCATTTTTCATTTCCTCTTTCCAACAATGCCTGATATTTCTACCGCTCTAAAAGCTCCACCTAGTGGCAGAGGATGAATTCGCGTTTTCAGTAAGCCTGTCTGCTTGTCTACCAAATTGGCATCGGACGATGTCTACAGTGAAACATCGCAATGGACGAAGACATCGCACTAAAAAAACACACATTATGCTGCACTAAAGGGATATATGCCGTTTGCTAGCAGCCTGTTACAGTACATGAACGTTTACTTACCACATACACCGAGTAATGAGAGATGACTGATGGTACAATGGCGAATGATTTGCAGATACTGAGCACCACTGACCAACATCTAATCTTGTAAAATGCATGGTACTGCTGCTCCATAGTATAGAGTCCGTGTGATTGCGTATCTCAAAAGTAATATCAGAGCGCGCATTCGAAAGCGGTTTTAGTGCCCAGCATATTAGTAACGGTTCCCTGATGCCCGAAATGTATATACAGTATAATTACCCAACGATATAATTGCAAGAGAAAGTATTTTTTTAGGATTAAAATTAGGGGGGGGGGGGGGTCACAATGTTGGCTCAACATCATGATGTGGGCAGTCGTGGCCTAATGGATAGAGCGTTGGACTTGAAACCCGAGGTAACCCAAGGTTGTGGGTTCGAATCCCGGCTCTGACAGGAAGTGTCCACGACTGAGGTGAGACCCTAGAGGAAGGCACCGAACCCCCAACTGCTCCCCGGGCGCTGCAATGTTGGCTGCCCACTGCTCCACTTGGATGGGTTAAATGCAGAGAACACATTTCACTCCTCATTATACTCTGTATAATTGTGTATGTGGCAAATAAAGTTCATCTGTTCATCTTCATCTGATGTCTGTCAGTCATCGGCGATGGACGATGGTATCATCTATTGGCCCAACCCTATTCAGAACAATTCGACTCATGTTTTTATGCAGCAAATACAGAGTTGTAAATGTGAAAGAAGCTAATGTGTCTTCTAAAAATCTAAACAATTAAAGGGACAGATCCCCAAAAAATGAAAATTGCCCCATAATTTACTCACCCTCAAGGCATATTAGGTGTATATGACTTTATTCTTTCAGACAAATCCAATCAGAGTTTTAAAAG
This sequence comes from Oxygymnocypris stewartii, assembly GCA_003573665.1. Taxonomy (NCBI): domain Eukaryota; kingdom Metazoa; phylum Chordata; class Actinopteri; order Cypriniformes; family Cyprinidae; genus Oxygymnocypris; species Oxygymnocypris stewartii. The sequence goes on along the minus strand of QVTF01000350.1, from coordinate 197,822 downwards.
TTTTTAAAAACGTCTTGGCTCTTCCAGACAGTGAATGGGTGTTATTTTTCAATAGTCCAAAAGAAGTCCAATAAGGAGGGGAGGGGAGGGGGGGAGGTAGTGGATCTTGGGATCTTTTATTCCCAAAAGATCTCAAAATTGGTAAGATCATGATTCAGATCATGGTTTTGTGTTATAAGATTGGGATATGATATTTTTGGCAGATTGCACTCCACTACACTGCAGTAATTATCATGCATGTTATTAATGTCGACTCAGCCCATGTCATTGGATTTCTGTACCTCCCCTATATCCAGCTACGTTTATCTGCAAAGCTTTGTCTTTTGGCTAAGACACAAAGGACTATTAGGTTTTGATAGTGGGTTTAATTGATGGAAATAATTCCAAAGGTTTCAATTAATGAAGGAGAAACGTTTCAGTAAGAGCATCTGAGATTAGCGGTGAAGATCAGAGAGGAGTATTTCATCAGCGCTGTCTCAGCCCAGCGCGCACCCGTCATTTCAACAATGCTTTGTGAACCGTGCGCTCTGTAATGCCACCTAAACTCCACAAACACTTTGGTCACTGGCTTGTCAAATAAAGTGAGTCTCAGCCAAGCGTTCGGGCCGGCAGCCGAGCTCTCTCCAGGCCAAAGAAGCAGCTCTGTGCGCTTGAATCAGGACACTTTTCTGACGCCGATCACACTCTGAAAAAACACAACCCTGCATAAAGCCTAAATTCTTCAAATTAACACTTTGATCCCCTATCTCAGACTGGGTAGAATAGTCCTTTTAGCTGTCTGAATTTCAGATGAATGGTATTCTTCATTATAATGGGCATATTTTATGGCTTTCTCAACTGCAAAGTTTTGAGCTCTTGAGCTAAGCGAGTGACTCAGTGAGTGAACTTTCAGCCAGGCGATGACTCAGAGTTGTTCTTCGTTGCTCGTTGCCAATCCTGTTGGTTTTCGTCTCGCTGCAGGTCTCGTATGTGAAAGCCATTGACATTTGGATGGCAGTGTGCCTTCTCTTTGTCTTCTCTGCTCTGCTGGAGTATGCGGCCGTCAACTTCATTGCACGCCAACACAAGGAGCTGCTGCGCTTCCATAGGAGGAGAAGGCATCTTAAGGTGAGCCCTACGGTCCAAACACACTTCATCTATAAGCCCTGACCCACTGTGATGAATATTCACTGTGTTGGGGATTCAAACCTTTAATGTTCTCATGGTTGCATTCATAGTTACTGAATACAGTAAATATTTAATCAGGGCATCGAAGAGCAGAGTCTGACGAAAAACAGCATGGTGCCACATTCAGGGCTTTCAAACCCTGGCCTTCAATAGTGCATTATTGCAGATGAAAATACAAATCACAATCTGGATGTACTAGTATACTAGTCAAACTAGTGTCCTCAAGAGGAATGCTTGGGCATCTGCTGAAACGTTTAGAGAAAAAAAGTCAAATACTATCCCTAACATATTCATTAAATATGTTTAATACAATTAATACATTTGAAAAATATTGCTGAAAATAAATTATGCTAATAAATGTTTTGTTCAATAATTTTCCTTACATAAATCAGAAAAAAATTGTTTTAATGCTTAACTTTTTAACATGCTTACAATTTTTAACACAGTGGGTTTATATACACAAACATATTTATTACCGCTTATAAGTTTTGAGTACTTTTTCAAGTCGTCAAAAATATCATTACATTTTAAAGCAACTGTTTTCTATGTTTTTAGATTTTTAATTATGTTAATATTAAAACAGTGATATTGTAAAATATTATTACTGGTTAAAATAAATGTTATTTTTGAATACTGTACAATGTAATTTTTCCCTGTGATCAAAGCTGAATTTTTAGCAACATTACTCCAGTCTTCAGTGTCACATGATCCTTCAGAAATAATTCAATATGCTGATTTGCTGCTCAAGAAACATTTCTGATTATTATTATTATTAATGCTGAAAACTTGATAACTAGAAAGTAAGAGGATTTTTTTTGTAACAATATAAATGCATTTACTGTCACTTTTGATTGGTTTATGTATCCTTGTTTTCATTTATTTCAAATGAAATCTTACTGACCCCAAACTTTTGAATGGTAGTGTATTTTAATAAAGTGATCTTCCATAAGGGTGTCATCATATCTGGAGGCTTCTCTCCTGACTTTAGCATGCTAAGACTGAAACAATCATGCGAGTTGAAGCTGAAACATCAATGCTCCTTCCATTCATAGAGTAATGTGAGTTGGCATGGTGAAATCTTTCAAGCTCAGAATAAATCCTGAATCCCACCGTTGTAATCCTGAGTTTGCCTCTGGGCTGCTTGTAATAGGTGCAGTGAGATCAGTCTCTGGTTCTCTTAGCCCCATACAGGTAAATCCACAGAGACCCTCGCTGATAGCAGTCCTTCCACCATTCAGACGCCGAGGGCAAATGGTGCAAACTGCAAATCCAACTGTTCGGTATAAATACCACAGATTCCCTTCCAATAGATGCCCAGCCCAAGCGGCTAGTGTTTGGATGGTTAGCATGGTGCAGATAGCCCCTGCTGATAGATAACTACCCCATTCTGGGGACAAAAATCATCTCTGTCCAGTGACATAATCGTAAAATAGCTGTTTGTGTGGACACACACACTAATGTTCAAAAGTTTGGGGTCAGAAGGAGTTATTAATGCTTCTTTCATTATTATTATTTATTGTATTTTTGCTCAGCAAGGCAGCATTTATTTAATCATAAATACAGTAAAAACTGTAGTATTATTACTGTTTAAACTAACTGTGTTCTGTTTCTATTTTAATGTATTTTAAAATGTAATTTACTCCCATGATCATTACTCCAGTCTTCGGTGTCACATGATCCTTCAGAAATAATTATAATATGCTGGTTTGCTTCTCAAGAAACATTAACATTCAAGAAGCATTATCAATGTTGAAAATTGGTGTACGGTTTCATATTTTGTGGAAACTGATTCTTTCTATCCAAACATTCTGGGAATAAAAAAGAATATATATATATATATATTTTTTTTTTATGTATACTTATTTTTTATAACATTCGGCAAAATCTTCACTGTGATTTTTGATTAATGCATCCTCGCTGATTAGAGGTATTAATTTATTTCAAATTGCAGTATATTACATATATCTCATTGTTATAATTTATGTTTAGTCTGTCATTGCTTTTGTTCTGAAAAGCTTGAAATGGAGAATTTTCTCAATTTTTGTGCTTGACGTCATGGCTTTGGATAATCGCTAAAGGGAATGCTCTCACAAAGCTCACAGGACCATGACTGCATGCTTAAATATTAGTGTGTATATGTAGTGTTTTCATTTGAGCAGGCGCTGCACAGCAGTAGGTTTACTGCATTATCATTATCACCCCCTGGTTAATGAAACTCCCCGGCCACAGTGATCCACGGCTGAGGTTCAGCCCTTCATTCTGCCTCACTGGGGCTATCAGTCAGTGTCTGCTCTCTGCACTGCAGCCCGGAGCTGTCACCTCCCTGCACTACACAATAAAACAACTCCCCGGCATTACCACAGGAGCTTATCGACCTCCTCCTCCTCCTTCATGTGCCTCTGAGAGGCATGGCGTCGGGTGTAGAAAGAGGATTCCCCCTGCTGGACAGCACAGAGATGTGTGCTCAGCAGTGAAGAGACTGACCCCAGAGGAAGCTTGTGTTGAACATACCTGAATATATATAAATGTTATAATGAGTGCTGGAAGGTAGTGCACATTGGGCAGCCCTGAGTCTGTCTGTGTCACTCTCACCCTAGTCTTGCTTAGCTGACATTAGCTAGCTTACTACTGAGTGCCTTAAACTCTTAGACTGCTTCCAAAATCGCTGTTCATTTAAGTAATACTTTACAACCATAAAAAAATGTGTTCTATATAAAATGAATGTGTGTATCCAGATGTACCGCATTCACTGCCCTTCACGAATCCTCTCCCAAGGCCCCATGGGATAGTAAAGTGTCCATAGAGTGCAATAGTTGGGTTCCGGATGTAAAAAAAAATCCCATTAATTTTCTCTATAGGAGAATTTATTTTAACGATAACTTGTAAACCATTAAAGACAGGCCTACTGTGAGCTACGAGGTTATTATCAATGATATATGATTTTGTTGAAGCCATCAGCCTGCATTATTTCAACATGTTTTTTAAATAATAATGTTCGACCATGGAATTTCTGGTAAAAATATGAAATTATCCATGATAATTAATTTCACCAAACAGAGAATAACAAAACAAGGAAATCATGTCCAAAAAAAAAACACCTGCCAATTCTGGCTCTCAAAATGCTTAAATATTTGTGTGTACGTGCATATTTTGCTATAAATGTAAAATATGTTGTTTCTTTATATACAACCAACATCTTAAAATCAATTTACTCGTTCACAGTGATTCATGGGATTGTAGTTTTTTCCCTCATTGTCTTTTTGTCCGATTTTCAAATGCAGTTTCACTTCATAGCTAGTTTGTTGATTCGTGGCTTATAACATTTTTTATTTATATTTTTCGAAACCAAAGCCACTGAGAAGGTGGACGGACACTGTTACACTTTATTGGATGTGCTCTTCAGTCTTTTTGGGAGTAGAAGGTCATTAGAGTAGTTTTAGCCTACTGTTTATTGTGAATTCGAAATGATTACTCTCTTCACTTATTCATTTTCGCCTGCTATATAGAAGAGAAGTATATATATTTGTATGGAGCCTGAGTGTGACTGGAAGATAAACTCTAGCTGACTTCCGGGAGTAAGAGCACCTAATCAGGTTTTACCTCTGAATTACTTCAGATAATCTGAGCGAATGATGCTAGATCAACAATAAAGCATTCAGAATAATAGCTCATAAAGAAATGACAGAAATAGGAGTCGTGTGCTACCACAAATTTAACTAATGTTCCAGTTTACATTTATGCATTTAGCAGACGCTTTTATCCAAAGCGACTTACAATTGCATTCAGGTTATACATTTTCATTAGTACATGTGTTCCCTGGGAATCGAACCCACAACCTTTTGCGCAGCTGACACAATGCTCTACCACTGAGCCACACAAGGTGCAGAGTGAGTTTTGTGTGCAAAATGCATCAGTCAATGAACAAAGCCAAAACTGAATTAAAAATGCAAATATAATTGATTAATTATTGCATGCAGAACCTTTAGAGTTCAAATGAAAAAGCAAGCTCACTTCCCAGTATGTAATCGTAAAAATGTATTACTCCAGGAACAAGTTAATTTGCATAAATGGACTGTAATTTAGCTCTCACTCTTTAATAAAATGTACTTTTATGCCATTCGTCTAATAGTTCGATTATTTTCTGGAACCTGTCCAGCTTATTGCTTCACCGCGTGAGTTTAACAGAGTACAGCAGACTGTATCAGACTGCATGTCCTGGCAGAGCTGTGTTAATAACTGGGTGAAGCAAAGCAACCTCTGGACTGCAGATGTCTTTGCTTTGCCTAACAATGACAAGAGCGTATTAGTAAGCAGCCTATTGATGGAGAGTAATCACCTCGTTAGGGCTGATTGTGATGCAGGGTGGACTCGTAGGGAACGCTGCAGCTGCTGTTCATACGAGGGAAGACTGTCTATGCAGATAAGTAAACCACTGTCACTCCATCTTCAGTCGGGATGTTAAAGGTGCAGAGTGAGGAGGATTTGTCTTGTGTTATTGGGTTTGGTTATAGTGCAGCTCCGTGTGCTGGAGTGTTTAATAGAGCCAGAGGTGTTGAGTGGACTTGGCGCTGGACTGTAGTGTGCTGCAAAGTACTGCAGTCTTTTGTTGTTGCTTATTACGCCACTCTCTGAAATATTGATTCCTATTGGTCAGTCAGATCATTCAAAAGAGAGGCTTTTTTTGAAGAGTATTTGTTGACCAGGTAACGTTTTATAACTGATTGCTCATATCTGTTTTCTAACAGTGCTGGTAGATTACGTATCAATTGTTGTCTGTTACTGATTACATATTACATGATGAATTGAAGTTGTGGTCAGTAATATAATCTAGATTTCTAGTTCTAGGTAATGTTCTAATGTTTATTCTTTGAGATAATTTTTTGCATAGTTTTAGACATTGGTGTCCCACACTGGGATAAATGCAAGAACTGAAGGTGTTTTATGAGGTGATGAGCTATTAATTAATTAAAATGAATACATTAAATGTGCTTTTTACATTAGAAATATTTTATGACTTGACCTGCATGTCAGTGTGAACATTAACCAGCATCAGAGTTTACTAGTGTTTGTCATTTATTTGTCTCATACATGGTATAATTGACTGAGAGGTGCTTTCGTTCCCAAATTCAGGAGCATGGATCACAAATTAATGTATATTACAATTACATGGCTTTTCTATATTGTGAATATTCAAATCTAAATATGACACAAAGTATATTTGTTTTGTCCTGAAAGGAAGATTTAAAAGGGGAAAAAAATAAGAATATTAAAATTATGAATAATATACTGCCAGTTTGTAAATTAATTTGTAATGATGTAATCCATAAAAAGGTAACTGTCATCTGATTATGAGAATTTTAAAGGGGTGGTTGATTGCGATTTCACTTTTAACGTTAGTGTGTAATGTTGCTGTTTGAGCAGAAAAAATATCTGCAAAGTTATGATGCTGAAAGTTCAATGCAAACGGAGATATCATCTTTTAAAATTCTGGCAGTTTAATATCTACAAAAACGACTGGTAAGGGACTACAACGAGTTACTTCCCGGGTCCGATACGTCACGGACCCAGATAAACCCCGCCCCCGGGAACACGTAACGAAGGGGGCGAGGCCATGCTGCGCGGCTTTAGAGAAGAGGAAGAGAAAACTAGGGGTGCACGAGAAAATCAATTCATATAGGAATCGATTCTGTCTTCTAACGATTCTTATGGATTCACAAGTTTCAATATCATATGTTTTAAAGCAGCAGTACTTAATACTGTTCCTCGTGTTGCCCTGCTCTGTACACGCTATGCATTACTCTCTCTCTCTCTCTCTCTCTCTCTCTCATTCAGATCGTCAGATAAAAACCATACCATTAAGAGCTGTGCTTGTACAGGTTGTGCGTGATCCTCTTCACTAATATCCTCTGCGTCTCATTCGGGCTCAAATTGATAAGCAATATAGACCACGCCATTGTTTACAATACAACCAGAGCACATGCCGCTGAGCTGAGGGGCGGGACATTCAGACGCGCCGTAGAGCCAGTTTAGCCAATCACAACACACTGGACCAGCTAACCAATCAAAGCCCATCACGTTTTCTGAGGGAGGGGCTTCATAAAACCAGGAAATAATCAGGGCGTTTAAATCTTAAAAAATATATAATTGAAAAATTATGTGTTTTTTAAAAAACGAAGCATGAGCACATGTTTGACTGCACCCCATAAACACAATCAAGCCTAGAAAAAAAACCAGTCAACCACCCTTTAAAACGAAACAATCTTATAACAAGTGCTACATTTGGAATCTGATTACGTAAACCAGAATACATGTAATCGTTACTATCCAACACGGTTTGCTATTTTGCTTTTGTTCTTTCTCTCCACAGTCTACAAATGCAATAATAAATATAATGAATCAATATTTCATGTTTATTTATAGTAATACTGATGTTTGGCCTTGCAAACCTCGTTATAACTAACGCTGTTAAAATTCAGCGTAGCATGTCCCACGCTGTTTGTGCTGCAGACATGAGTGACATCTCAAATCATGTGGGCTGTTCAGGAGAGGATTACTTTTCTAAAATGGGTTGAACAAAAATCCCATAGTTACATTGAAGGAGAGACCTGAATCATTTATAGAGACAAAAATAGCACTTTGTGTGATATCTTTTGACTTGTCAGAACGCAACCACTCAGAAGAGCCTAAAAACGACGTTTAAAGTCCCCGACAACCTCTGAAGTCCCATTTAGCCAACTGCTGATAACCACCTTATTCAAGACACGTAAAAACTTCAAAATATCATGTGGGATATGATTGATGTATTTTATGTGGTAGAATAAAACATGAAAATATCTTGAGCTTGTGTTAACCTCTTATTTCAGGCATATAACAAAAACCCTATTCAATAAAATCCATTGATTTTGGATTTTAGGTCTTTTTTCTGTTGCATCCTCTGTTGGGGTGGTAACTTTTGCATGGGCAAGCATCTGCTAATTTTTTATTTATTTTTTTTTTTTGGGGGGGGCAAATGCTTTGTGATAAGGCTAAATATGTAGCCCTATTAATACAAAAGGGAAGTGTTCATTTAGTAAGCATATTTGGAATCAATGCTTGGCCTGAAATGTTGCTCTTGCGCCAGCAGTTCTCGTTATACTCTGGAGGTCAGTGCACAGGGCGACAGGAATCAAGAGTTCAGATGCGGTTGGACCGATGCAGCTGATGTCAGTCTGTTCCGAAACAGGCTTCAAAATGATTCTGGTCATTAAAGAAACCTGAAAGGCATGATATGCTTGCTTGATAGACACCGAGCAAATGCTATTTGTTGGCTTCTCATTTAAATTCCCAGCGTTTATGAGGGCACAGATGTTTATTGGAGAAATATCACATTTTTTTTAAACACGTTCATCCAAGACTCCTAACCATTGAGCACATCAGCACAATGCCTGGATCTGTTTCATACGCAGCTCGTGAAATATTCATTCCAACTCACCCATAGGTGATAAAACAACAGACATATGTAAATGCAATGCATTTTTTATGTCCTACTACACCGATAAATGCTGTACACCATCCCGCTCTCACGTGTACGATAGAGGTGACTTTCACCTTAATATATGCTTTTTATAAAATCATCACTCTCCAGGACATCTGATGCTGAATATTTTGAATATATATGATAAAGGCACGAGGCTGCTACCTTACAGCTATTTCAGTTTCTGTGGTTTATCACAACATCCCAATAAAAGCATCAGTCAAATCTACAGGCTTTGATTGATGAAGGAGCCGAGAGGTCCTGTATATAGCGGTGGAAGCCACACCCCTGATTTACAAACACCGGCGTGAGCTGCATTCTGACGCACGGCCGTAATATCGCACTCCGCTGTAAACCTCGAGGATGCAGGGGAGCGTTCTGCTTTATTGTTTTTTCCCTCCCCTCTAAAAGTCGGACTGGGAACGCAGCTAGCACGCCTAATGCAGTAATGGCGGAGTTTTAATTAGTAAGGGAGGGGAATGAAAATGGCTGGGGCCGGGCCCGGGAGGGAAAGTGACGCAGGACGCAGCGGTGCCGCAGCCTTGCTCCTCTTTACAGCTCCACGTCACGTCTCGGAGCCACCACATTAATCATATGGCAGCAGAAATAAAGCCGAGCATCCGTAATACTTACAAATGGTGAGCCGGTGCAACTGAAGGACAAGGAAAGGTCGTAGCACCCCAGCATCAAAGATAGCGTCATATACAAAAACAAAGGGGCAGTGGAATAACGTTACCCCTCACACACACACACACACACACACACACACACATCCTGGTGTGATCTTCCATTTACCCCAGCACACATTAACAGTTATAAATGGGATGGCTGAAAGACCAGGACAGAAGGAGGACAAAGTGTCCTGCTTAGAAAATGGCTGATCTTTCAGTAAAAGCGAGCGGGATAGTTCCCCGCTCTACATGTTTGCACCAGCAAATTGAAAACATGCATTACGAACATAATGATCCTATTTCGCATCCGCGCTTTGTGTTTAAACAGGTGCAATCATGGTGAAATATCTACGCGCTGAAATGTAATTAACAGGGGTGGTTATTTTGGTTCTGTTTTCATTAACGTGTACGATCGAGTCCATCTGCTGAATCTCAAATAAGAGCGAGTGGAGGTGGGGAGCAGGGCAAGGTCAGTCCATTAACTTTATTATAGCGATATTGTGGCCTCTGAATACACCCTGTGCCATCTTGCTGACATATGTCAAAAGTTAATACTCATAAAAATATGTAATCCACCCAAGAGGACTGGAGGATTTAAAGAGATAAGGTATTGTCTCACCCTCATGCCATCCCAGATTAATATGAGTTTCTTTCTTCAGATGAACACACTGAAGAGCTTTTTTTGGTGACCCAAAAGTTGATGCCTCAAAGACCACACAAAATTATCATGATAGTAATCCATAAGAAAAAAAGTGATATTTAATGGTGAAAACAATAATAGTATTTTTAGCTATAAACAATGTGCTTATGTCATGTTTCACAGTGCGGATGTTTTTGTTGTGTAAACTAATGAATCCATGTTTGACAGTTGGCCTGAAGAGAGGGTCACTGTCTTGCTGAGTTTAGCGCCAACCGCAAATAAACACACATGAGCTCATTTTATCAAGGTCTTCAGACTCAGGAGTAACTTCCAGGCCTGTGTGTTAGTACTAGAGGTCTGAACGGGCTTTAAAATGAAGCCCAAACCTGGCCTGGCCTCGTTTGACCCGACTCAACATGAGTGGTACGGTTAAATTTAGAGCCCAAACCAGCAAAGATACATTATGGATTGCATACAACGGTCAATAAACAAAGTGAGAGCGAAAGACAGCAAGCACAATACAAGTTTCATTTTAAATATATACAGCAAACAGCACAGACACATATACATGTAAGAGATAATCCACGGCTGTGCATTAAATGGTTTGATACTACGGTGTGCAATTATTTTCAGGGAAACACACAGTGAACGTAGTTCCAGGGACTGCATTACGTCCATATCACTTCGCCAAATGATTTGTGTTATTTCAAAGGTCCTTTACAGCCTAAAACAGCAAAAGAACCAAAACCCACAACGACACTGGCCAAATAAATATAGTAAACAAAAGGATAAAAACAACAGATCTTATCCGTGTTTTTGCCACAAAATTGTTTTATGTATGGAAACGCACATACTCTCTCTTCCTCACAGACAGTTTGCATACAAGTTAACATACACGCTAATAGTGTTAGCACTACTCTGACAATTTTATCAGTAACATAGTTTAACAACTTAAAAACTGCATGTCTTCTCAGAAGTGAGGTAACAACAACAGCACTGTTCGTGAAGAAAATGTACTTAAAGTTTCACTATAACTAGAGACATTGCTGCCGAACACTTTTGAGAGACGCACAGACTCACAGAGGTAACGTTAATCTCTCTCTCTCTCTCTCTCCTCTAATAACTTAGTTTCCGCTTCGCATCACCACCTCGGGTGTGCATTATTTTTCTAATAATTAAACGGCCCGTCGTCAATTATTCCTTACTTAATGCACAACGTGGAAGCATAGAAACACCCGACTTGGTGGATAAATTTGATGGGTAAAAATGAGTTATTTAAATCAGCTATGACTCATTCATCCACTGGGGTTGTATATATTACTTTTTTCCCTTTTCTTTTTTTGGAGCAGGGGGGTTGGATCTTCAAAATTGAGGGTTTTATCCACTTGTTTTATATGGACTCATAGAGATGGATTATTTTTCAAAAAGAAAAATTGTGTTTATCTGAGGAAAGAAAGCCATATACATCTGGGATGACATAAGGGTGAATTAATAATTTTTCATTTTGGAGTGTAGTATCCCTTTAAAGCAACTGTATGTAGATTTGTGTATTTTTATGACTTTTGAGCCCCCTACAGTTAAGAGAGTGAAATATGTCGTTGTCACATACACAGTGGATTCCACTGTGGACATTGTTATTGTCGTAAACCAATCAGCCCTTTTCGCTGAATTACATACATTGACAGGCAGGCAGGACAGCCAATCATAATTGGGGATATGAACCGAGGGATCTGATTGGACAGACATGTTATGGTACTATGCCTTCCACAGACGAGATAAATACATTTAGACCACTTAACATAGTGTTTGCTTTTGGGCTGTGAAGAGACTTTCAACCAGCATAACAAAGAAAATAAAATCTGAACCAAATCACCAACCCTGCCTTTAAGAGTGAATCTTAATAGTTAATGTATTTATTTAATCATTTTATAAATTGTTGATTTAATTTAATTAGTTTAAATGACATGGTAGGGCTATTATTGATTAGGAATGTCAAATTGTTTCCCTAATTCAGTGCTCAAATAATCTGGTTTACTCCTCACGATGAACACACTGGAGTACACCATATATTACTGGTTTAAGGGTTAGGGTTTGACTAATGGGTTTCTTGACTGATCGACAGGAGGACGAGGACGGACGGTTTAGCTTCGCTGCCTACGGCATGGGTCCAGCGTGCCTCCAGGCCAAAGACGGCATGGCCATCAAGGGCAACAACAACAACGCGCCCACCTCCACCAACCCTCCTGAGAAGACCGTGGAGGAAATGCGCAAGCTCTTCATCGGCCGCGCCAAACGGATCGACACGGTGTCACGTGTGGCCTTTCCGCTGGTCTTCCTCATTTTTAACATTTTCTACTGGATCATTTACAAGATCTTACGCAGCGGGGATGTTCACAAGCAGTAAAGCGATGCGAATCCAGCCGCCCCCACGTCCCACGTCCCCGCCTTCCTCTCACTCGCTTACGGTGATGACGAGTCCCCGGCAGAGGTATTTATTCCTTTTTTCGTCTCTTTCTCTCCTGTCCTCCTGAATAATCCGGACCTGTGCAATAGCAATGCAGTAAAATGCATGATATATGAATGTGGCAATATATTTACTAAAAAAATGAAGATGACAAAGTAAATATTCAACTTAAGAACTTCTGAACTGATGACTGGGAATCCAAGATGGAAACTTGTAAAACTTCTTTTTCAACTTTGCGACGTACTGCATTGCGAGAATACGGAAAAACATTACTGCTGTAATATATCGTATATTTAAAGATAATACTTCAGTCATTGAAACATTTGTGGGCGTCTCGAGGCAGTTTGGGGCTTCCATGAATACACAATGAAAGTGTTGCAGGTCCCAGAGACCGAGATTTGCTTTGGTACACGTGTCTCGTGATGTTTCATTCTGATATCGATTATTAATGGATCTTGATGAGTGCCAGTGAAAAAAAGATATGTATTCAAGCTATGATCAATGTGTTCCTCTATCTGTGCTCATTTTCAGATTATGTTCTGCTCATGTGCCAAACATCATCCTTTAGGTTGATCAAAAAAATACTTTCATTTATTTATTCATGTGTTCACCATTTAGATATATAAGCTAAATAAACTAATGCTAAAACAAAAAATACAAAAATCTAATTGCATATTAGTATATTTAAAATTAAATATATATTTAACTCTTTGCATTACCTTGGTTTTGTCAATTTCATAATTTCCGAATATGTCAGAAACGGGCAGAAAGAACAGCAAAGGGACCTTTAATAACTCATGTTTCATACAGTGTTATTTTTCTAAACGTGGTTTAGCCATACAGCCAGTGCCATGATAATAGATCTATATTTCCAACTAAATGTCTATTACAGTGATTTTTCAGTCTATATGTATAAACACTGCATTGTGCAACAGAATAAACAGTGCACAAAGGTTTAGTTTATGATGCATCTTCATCTGGCTTCTCTATGCAATAATCGGATATGCAATTATTTTCAGTGTTCATGTTGAATATGGCCATTTTATTCTGAATGCCCCCCAAAACATGCTATTTCATACTTGTACAATTGTCTCTTCCAGTCATGCTCATGTGCTGTCTATGCATGGCCAGGGTTTCTTTGTTTAGTTTTCTGTGGCGCAGATGATATAGATGTCATTTTTCACTTTTGTAATGTTTTGTTTGACTGCCGAACTGAAGAGAAACTCCATTATATAAAGTGAGCATGTGTCAGGCTGTGTGATAGATGCTCTGTGCAGGATATGCAAGATTTTGCCATGCGTTACATACTTTGTGTGTGTGTGTGTGTGTGTTTAACACTGTTTGTTTAAAACCAAAGAGCAGTTTTGTTACTCTGTTGTCATTGCCTTTCGGGTTTTCAAATGTGACCTTTTTTGTCTTCATTTCATCCAGTTTGATGTGACATTGACCAGTTTTGTAAGGCCTGTAACATTTGTAATTTATTGTTTTTTTCACACGTATTCAAGAAAAATGTCTTTATACACTGCAGCTAGTTAGACATTTAGTGACGATAAAATATTACCAAGAATTACAAACTTCCATTTTGGTCAAAATAATGGTATTATAATGTTTTGATGAATATGTATGATTTTGGTTTAGAGTGAAGCTTGAAGTTGACAGTTAATTGATGGCACATTTTATTTATTGGTTATATTTTTGTAATTTTTTTTTTTTCTTTGAAAATGTATTAATTTAATAATTGAAATGACCAGGCACCATGGTAGATTTGAAGGGCTACTTTTGATTATTAATGTCAAATCTTCTCCCTCAAATGACCTGGCTTGTGACGCAGTGCTCTGTAATCTGGTTGACCCTGGATTGCACGGCCTAGTAGACCTCGCTGTGAGCAGAAACTGAATTCTCCTCCGGTTGCTCTCCGGTAATTCGAGGAGGAGGAACATTGTAATGTGAAACGCTATCCACACGCTTACCTCCACGGGCAGCACAATGTAGCAGGAACACATTTCACACATCATTTGAATGTTCACACATGATGAATCGTGCTGAAAGGAGTGTTCACGAGCGGATCTGTAACATTGCAAACAATATTAATCATCGTTGTTTCAAACAGTCACCAAGCTAGTCGTTCTTCCAGCGGTTCCACTTCATCTGTGAGACTGATAGAGGCACACGATGTATAATATACATCTCAGTGTACAGCGTGGAAAGTGATAAAGTTGCTTTATACACTTGATGTGCTCATTCTCGACTCAAATATGTAGTCAAAAACACATTTGTAGAAATATGTTCAGCTTCATGTTGCTGTTAATGACTGATTTCGTTATTATGAACCCTGCTTAAGACTGTCCCGTGTGTAAATGACAGCAGTGACGCCCGCCCCGGGCCCTCACACACTCCACATGCTAAACGCAATATACAAGACAACTTATGACAAATAATAATACTGGCTCGGGAACACAAGGACAATGTGATGTGAAATATGTGCTATATGCAAATACGATTTTGTTATTTGGCATAATCATGAATATATCAATTTAATGTCCTGATGGTTTTAGAATGTTAATTTGAAGCATGATGTATTTATTTTTTTAAGCATTCACTTCTTTTGTTATTTAATGATTTTATAGCAGCTGCCCTGGAAATGATAAGTGACGATGGACATGGCGATCATATGTAAAACTGTGGGTAATTTTTTGGTATGGCCTTAATATTTGGGTTTATTTGCTTCTATTGTGTATTGGCACAAAGTGCATCTCATCATTCGCTTCTCGTCATAATTCGAGTGCACTTCCAAGCAGTGAAAAGAACTGCAAATTCTTACTTTTATGTTCCAATATTAAAACATGGAATTTTGCATGAATAGAATTAAATGGCAGATATTTTTGGCTTGTACAGAAATGTGAGCAATTTGAAGAAAAAAGGAATGTACCATTTCTGCTATATCTGTATATAACACAATATTTATTGAAATATGTCATAATGCTAAATCTAATTCTACTATTAAAGGTTTTCTGAACTAAAACATCTGAAGGGTTTGTGAGGATTGTTGACCTGTGGGTAAATGATGTGTTGTGTGTGTTTCTTGAACTTCATTTATTCCAAGAAAAACATTCCTTGCCAACAATGACCTGAATACACCTCTGATCAACATGTTTTCAACTTCTGAATTAAAATCATTTTTATACTTTTGTGGGAAATGCATTTTAAAAAATGATAGGGTTGCTGTGGTGATGAAAAGGTGGTGAAATTCTTCACAATATTTCAATATTTTGTTCTAAAGAGCTGTATGTGAAGCAGCTGTGTTACCGCTTCTGCTATTACTCATAATATATTACAAAAGATTGTCTGCCAAGTCTAAGACAGTATGATATACATAATATACCACATGCAGCCAGCCATAGTTCATGTCAAAGTCATAGCTGTAACAAAAACCATAAACCCAGCGATATCAGAGAAGAGACAAGGTCTGTTTGGATTATTAGTCAATATCACTAAAGTGCTCCGTAATATTATGGTTAAGCAGGAATAACTCTTGTATTACAATTCTTCCCTCTTTCAAAGTGTAGAAGTCATTCGTGTTGAAATAATTTGTAATATTCTTAATTTGAAGCATTTGTTTGTTTGGAGCTTTATACACCCCAACCCATTTTTGGAGGAAACTCAATTAAGCAGATTCAGGAACTGGGAAAAGTACACTTTGCACAAATTTCCCAGAGGCCCCGTGTGGCTGCATCTGAATACATCCATACTCGGCCTTATGGCCATCCTCGCTTAGGCTTTTAAATTATGCAAGTGGATTATGAACCACAAAGGCTCAGTCAATTTTCCCCTCGCTTGAGTAGTTTGGAGGAGCGCCCTCCCCCCTCTCCAGACCACCCGGCCCTCTGACTGCCGGCTCGTGCTTTACGGTGGGACTGGAATTACATTACAGCTGACACTGAACACCGCCGCGGGGCCCGGAGCCAGTGAAACATGAAGGCTTTGACAGAATGTTTTTTACTCTCAATATATGAGAAATGAATATTTTCAGTCTGAGCTAGGAATTTTTATCATTTTGTTTTATTAACAACTTTGCAATAAAATAAAAACTCTGGAGGTAAAATATTTTTAAAGGGATAGTTCACGCAAAAATGAAATTAAATCTGTCAATATTTACTCACCATCACATTGATCCAAGTTTGCATGAAATTATTTTGTGATACACAAATTAATACATAATGAAGAATGTACAGGTCACTCTTTTCCATGCAAATATAATCAATTCAGCGTCAAGGTCACCAATGTCTTAAAAGCCCAGGTGAAAAAGTACACTTCCATAATGTACTTAAAGTGCGAAAAAAGAGCGCTTTAAGTACATTAATCGAAGTGCACTTGTTTTTCACCTGGGAGTACCAAATACGATACTTTTGCAAGACTTTGTTAGACAGTGAAATTTGATCATCTTTTGAAGGAAATGGTTGATTCACTTTAAAGGGGTAATATGATGCTTTTTAAAGATCATTATTTTGTGTATTTGGCGTAACAGAATGTTAACATGTTTTAATGTTCAAAAAACACTTAATTTTTCAAATACTGTATTTTATTGCAGGTCATCTATGTAAGGTTCACGAAATGGTCGTTCATAAAATGCATTGTGATAAAATCTGGGTTGCGCTGTTCTGTTGTAAGTTATCTTAATGATTCCTAAATACATCTACTTTCGGAAGGCCAAATAAAGTGATTTTGCTTTCGCCTAGAAGCACAGCGTCTCCCTGACATGGCTGTATCAACACTACTGCGGTTACTGAAACCACACCTTATGCAAATCTTCCCACACCGTGACATAGACATGTGGGGGGGTGTTTAAATGAGCCATTTTAGGGAGCTCACATCACATCATATGACCCCTTTAAGGACTCAATTCACCCGAAAATGTAAATTTGTTGAAAATGTATTCATTACCAGTGGCCATTACCAGTGGATCCTCTGCAGTGAATGGGTGCCGTCAGAATGGGAATCCAAACAGCTGATAAAACCATAAGTAATCCACTCCAGTCCATCAGTTAATATCTGTGCATTACAAATTATAATTGTTGATTTGAATTTATATTGTTAGGAAGATACTTAAAAAAATTTAAAGTGCACAAATTCTACATTTTGTTTCGCAATAGCTTACACACAGCGCAAGCAACTGATTTAAAACTCTGACATTTAATTTAATTAAAAATAGAAGTAAACTGTCTAGCCATAAAATGAGAACTAATTTAATACAAGCAATAGCACAATTAAATCAAATAGTATAAGAGTGAAATTAACAGTGTTATAAGTTTTATATAGGCACTTCACTGTATAAATATGAATGACAGACGCAGCAGGTTTATTTATGCTGCTGTCTCTTTAAGACCTCCGCATCGATCTATATACTGTTTTTCAGTTTACATTAACTTAATGCTTGTGTATGGACTATGTTTATATAAACCGAATGTTTACCTGAATACATGCAAAGACTTACATTTTGACAAGTTTGTGTATATTTGGCCGTTTACACAATTAAAGAGACTCAAATCTGTATTAAACTCTCTCTCGCGTCTTCTTGCTTTTGAATGGTTTAAAGTGCTTGAGTGTTTAAATCGTTAAGGTTAAAAAGCACTTGCAGTTGATGCATTCAGTCTTCTGTCACCTGTGGGAATTTACTGATTATAATGCACAGAGTAGAAATAATACCAGATCTACAATTTAAGCCCAGTGATGTAATGCTAACTTTCTCAAGATCTGTTCTGATGAGGAAACGAACACATCTACATCTTGTATCAACGTGGATGCCCTGACGGTGAGTACATTTTCAGCCAAAATTCCTTTTTTGAAATTAAATGAAAAATTAACTATTAATTTAAACAGTGGCATGCACAGACATACGGAAGGCCTGGATAGAAATTAAATATTCACTATTTTCTCACTGTTCCTCACACAAACGTTTCAGAAGACCTGTATAATGTAGTATAAGTCAAGCTGACCACTTTTTTTTTTTTTTTTTTTGGTTTAAGGCATGAAAGCAACAGAACCCATGAGGACTAATTGCTAGGACAAACACAACCACTACAATTCTTCAAAATGTCATTTTAAGCTATAGTTTGGAACAACATGAGGGTGAGTAAATAAAAAATAATTTTTATTTTGGGTGAACTAACCCAAAAATAGCTGTGCCGGTGTGTGTTGTGTTGCGGAGCCCAAGGCTTTGTGAGGGTCCAGCTGGGGGCCATATGTTTGGTGGGTTTGACCAGCTGTGTGAGGACATCTTGAGCTCTTGTGGGTCATCACGTAAGGCTTCAAAACAAAGTGGCGGAGAGAAGCTGCACTTTCCCTCATGAATACTAATGCTGGGCCACCTGCTGGTCAACACACCCTACATCACGGCTACAGCTAATCATGCTCCCTGTTAATCCAGTTTAAAAGGTGCTACAGTTGTGAATTTTAGTCTGATGCAAGCAGATGAATTCATAATTAGGCCCAGTAATCTCAGTAATGCAATCACACTGAGAAAATAGGAATATGATTGGCCGGCGTGTGCCTCGGGATAAGGTATCTGTAAAGAACACTGCTGGGGCAATATAACATATTGATATTTGTTGAGAGTGGCAGCATGCAGTATTGCAATATTGCAAAATCTCATCATTTTGGTGGCTGGTTGATGGATGTCTATAGGTGCAAAATTGACTTTTCTGTTATGACCAGCACTACCCGGCAGTAATGGAAGAAAGATTGAGCCGATGTTATGAGGATCTTCAGGTGCTGGAGCCTTTAGAAATGAGATTTGCATATATTCTTGCATATAAGCCTTTGTTTGTTTATATTAGATTTAGTTCATTTGTGTAATTCCTTTGATTAATTGGGGTTTGTTTTCAAATTAATTTTGTTGTTTGACATTTCAATTTTACAAAGAAATGTGCAGTATTTTATCTGACAACTAATAAATGGACACCTTTTCATTTCTACTCTGTCTTAAAAAACATTTTAAATGTTGTTGTTGTTGAGAAAATCATATCGTGAAATCAGTATTTCAAAACTGATTTAGCCTCAATAACTACCTGAAAGAACTGTTGCTATAAAATAGAACAAAGACTTGACTTGGGAACGTGTGTGTGTGTGTCTCTGTCTGTCTGTGTGTGTGTGCGTGTGTGTGTCCGTGCGTGCGATCACTTCAACTGTTTTCTTATACCAGCAGAATCAACTTTAAACACTTATTGTCTTAATAATCACTGGATAAAGGTCTGCTTTTATTTGTGTACACTCACAATGAAAACAGATTTTAAATATAATATAACAATGTAATAATAGTATTAGTATTAATAATTAGTATTTTCACATCTAGGTGTAATTTGCACGACTGTCTGTTCAAAATAAATGAAATGAAACTGAGCGTAGTAGATTTCTTTATTTCCCCGGCTGTACCGAAATCGTATCGAACCGTGACCCCCGAACCGAGGTATGTGCCACCCCTAGTATATAAACACTCACCGGCCACTTTATTAGGTACACCTGTTCAATTGCTTGGTAACACAAATTGCCAATCAGCCAATCACACGGCAGCAACTCAATGCATTTAGGCATCTAGCATCAGAACCGAGCATCAGAACGGGGAAGAAAGGGGATTTAAGTGACTTTGAACGTGGAATGGTTGTTGGTGACAGACGGACTGATCTGAGTATTTCAAACACTGCTGATCTACTGGGATTTTCACACACAACCATCTCTACGGTTTACAGAGAATGGTCTGAAAAATAGAAAATATCCAGTGAACGGCAGTTGTGTGGATGAAAATGCCTTGTTGATGTCAGAGGTCAGAGGAGAATGGTTAGAGATGATCAAATAACCACTCGTTACAACCAAGGTATACAGAATACATCTCTGAACGCACAACACGTCGAACCCTGAAGCAGATGGGCTCCAGCAGCAGAAGACCACACCGGGTGCCGCTCCGGTCAGATAAGAACAGGACACAGAGGATACAATTCACTCAGCTCACCAAAACCAGACAATAGAAGATTAGAAAAGCGTTTCCTAATCTAATGAGTCTCGATTTCTGCTGCGACATTCAGATGTAGGGTCAGAATTTGGTGTAAAGAACATAAAAGCATGGATCCATCCTGCCTTGTCTCAATTGTTCAGGCTGGTGGTGGTGGTGTAATGGTGTGGGGGATATTTTCTTGGCACACTTTGGGCAGCTTAGTACCAATTGATCATCGTTTAAACACCACAGCCTACCTGAGTATTGTTGCTGACCATGTCCATCCCTTTATGACTACAGTGTACCCATCTTCTGATGTACTTCCAGCAGGATAATGCACATGTCACAAAGCTCAAATCATCTCAGACTGGTTTCTTGAACATGACAATGATTTCACTTTACTCAAATGGCCTCCACAGTCACCAGATCTCAATCCAATAGAGCACCTTTGGGATGTGGTGGAACGGGAGATTCGCATCATGGATGTGCAGACGACAAATCTGCAGCAACTGTGTGATGCTATAAGGTCAATACGGATCAAAATCTCTGAGGAATGTTTCCAACACCTTGTTGAATCTATGCCACAAATAATTAAGGCAGTTCTGAAGGCAAAAGGGGGTCCAACCTGGTACTAGTAAGGTGTACCTAATAAAGTGGCCAGTGAGTGAGTGTGTGTGTGTGTGTGTGTGTATGTATGTGTATATATATGTGTATATATATATATATATATGTGTGTATATATATATATATATATATATATATATATATATGTGTGTATATATATATATATATATATATATACACTATTTATCCCAGGATTCCCACAACTTTTGGCCAATTAAAGATGCATTAGTTCTTAGCGTTTAAGTGCAGAAACCGCAAAGGTGTTCGACGATGACCTGCACTGCTATCAGCATGGACCAGCATTATACATTTTTTATAGTTTTATATAAATTACATTAAAACCTGTGCTGGTAGTAGCCAGTTACATATAATCTGAATTACGTATGATGCTCATCAAGTCGAGCAGAGGCTCTCCAATCTGTGAAATAGTGTGTAAAAAGATTGTGGAGTACTTTAAAAACAACGTTCGTCAACATCAAATTGCAAAGCCTTTGCAAATCTCATCTACAGTGCATAACATCATCAAAAGATTCAGATAAACTGGAGAAATCTCTGTGCGCAAAGGACAAGGCCGAAGACCTTTGTTGGATGCCCGTGGTCTTCGGGGCCTTTGACGACACTGCATCACTCATCGGCATGATTCTGTCATTGACATTACTAAATGGGCCCAGGAATACTTCCAGAAACCGCTGTCGGTAAACACAATCCTCCGTGCCATCAGCAGATGCCAACTAAAGCTCTATCATGCAAAAAGGAAGCTATATGTGAACATGGTCCAGATGTTTCAAAGTGTTTCAAAGTGGAAAAGTGTTCTATGGTCAGATGAGTCCAAATTTGATATTCTTGTTTAAAATCACAGATGCTGTGTCTTCCGGACTAAAGAGGAGTGTGACCTTCCAGTGTGTTATCAGCGTTCAGTTCAAAAGCCAGCATCTCTGATGGTATGGGGGTGCATAAGTGCATACAGTATGGGCAGCTTGCATGTTTTGAAAGGCAATTCAGCATTACTATTAATGCTGAAAGGTGTATATAAAGGTTTTAGAGTAACATATGCTCCCCTCCAGATAACGTGTATTTCAGCAGGACAATGCAAATCCACATACTGGGGCTATTGCATCAGCATGGCTTCGTAGTAGAAGAGTCCGGATGCTGAATTGGCCTGCCTGCAGTCCAGGGGCCTCATTTATAAAGCATGCTTAAATCCACGCCAGCGCTCATATTAATAAAAACTTTCTTTGAAGTGGAAAAGTGCTTAGCGTCAAGTCAGGTTCTAAGCAGACTAAGCATTTTTTATTGTCGGAGTATTGCAGGTTTTTAAATGTAAACTGTTCTAAATTATGATGATTGGTGATATTTTATATGTTAAAGTCATTAATTATGAGTCGTTTACAAGGCAGAGAGCTGAAACCACTCAATGGTACACCATGGTAAACATGTCCCTGTCCCAACTATTTTGAGACCTGTAGCAGGCATCAAATTTGAAATGAGCTCATTTTTTGCATAATCAATTTAAACATTTGTTATCTATGTTCTATTGTGAATAAAATATTGGCTCGTGTGATTTGAAATTCGATTTTCTTTTTATTCAAATGTCCCAACATTTCCTGAATTCGGGTTGCACATGACCTCAAATTAGTAACTTAGTTACATCACTAACCAGTTTTCAAATTCATCATGTAATCATTAACAGACTACAATTTGTAAACAATCTACCCAGCACTGTAAATTAAAACTAGTTTTGGAGAGTGGTTTATACAATTAATTCCCTTACCTGTCCGACAAAACAGCACCTTTGGCATCATATCTTCCTTTCAGATTTTTTTTTGTCTTCACGTATTCTGGTTACAGACCTTTTGTGCTCCTTAAGACTGTACAGGTTATTGATTATCCCATTGTTCATGCTAATAAAAGCACAATAGTGTGTTTTGATCTTCGCATTACTAAGCAACATTATGCTTCTAGCATGTCTTAAGCACAAGCCAATGAGTGCAAGGATTCTGACATTCAGTGAAACTAAGTGGGTCCCATTATTTCAATATGACACTATTCAAATGACTCTTGACAAAAACTATTTATTTCTTAATGTTACTCAAATTAGTACTGAAATATTGAAAGCACCTGTAATTTCCATGACTTTATCATCCATTGCATAAGCATGTTAAAATCAACTTTACAAAACCATTTTAACCAAGGAGATATTCTGGATAGGAAGGGAGGGGGAAGGAAACTTAATTCTAAGAAATGTTCTAAAAAAATTCAATTTAAAAGCTTTGAGTAACCGCCGGTTTAAAATTTTCGTTCTGTATAATGAATGGTCCATTATTGAAGGGATTTTCAGTCAATTTTACATAAATCAATTACACTATAAAATAAAAAACAAACCATTTCATTATGAAAAACTACGCAAAATACACCGAATAGAAAATGTAATGTTAAATCATCGACTTAAATTGATCAATAAACCTTAACTACTGATTAACAATTTGCATACAGGTTGACAGTGAAAACCATCCTTTACATTTTAATTCAAATTGTCTCTGTTAATAAAAAAAAAAAAAAAAAGCATTTACATTTTCACGTTGGCCTTTTTATTTTAATATCGGCTATCTTGCCTCAAGATTACAGAGATAAATTCACAACTGCAATTTATTATTCAATTTGACAGGAACGAGTCAGTGGAAATTGAAAGGAAAAAAATTCTTAGATTTTGGCATATTTTGTTAAATGTGTAAAATTGTTAATCTGGTTTTAATTTTCATATTTTAATTGATTTATTTAAAATGAGCAGAAAATACCTTCCATCGTCTGTAAGCTACAAGAACACTACATTTATTTGTAGTTCCAAGCCTGGAAGTCCAATTCTTGTGTCCCCAATGGCCATAGGAAACCCGGTCCATATTTTTTCCCCCAGACAAGACACACCAATGCTTCAAAATAGTACATAGAGTTTATTTTGTTCTCTCAACAGTGGAGTTGTTAAAATGTTGTCATTGATGAAGTGCAACAGTAGAAGGCAAACAGGATTCTTTACATGCTAGATAGTCACTCACACACAACCATGATTTGACTTGGCACCAAACCCAAATAAAACCATACTTGCACTTGACCTGAAAGCGGGTGATAGCAATACACAGGATTGCCCAAGCAGTAAAAACACGTTCCTTTAAGAAACAGGGAGAGAGAACGCTAAAACCAAATGCTAGGTTTCTCCTTTCCCCAATTCAAGTAGTTTTGTTTTTCTACAACAAATTCAAGTTCAATCTCAGAAATAAAAGGAAGAGTCCAGATAAAGAAGAACAATCGCACTCCTGGGTCCTGGAGTGAGGGATGGAGACGGGGAACAGGGAAGCCATCGGTGTTATCCAGGGTGACTTGCATCAGCATTGAATGACGTAGGAGCTGCCTCATTGACGTGGTCCTACGTAGCGGGCCTCGCTCGGACCCGTGCCTCGACCGGCTCCAAAACTGGGTTTCTGAGCCATGCCTCCACGGATGGGCAGTCCCCTTGACCCGCCTACCCTGTCGCGTGGTCCCGCCGGGCCTCTGGGGCGGATGTCCCGCCTGTCACCTTCACGGGCCGAGCGGGTCTTCTTCTCCTCTACGTTCAGCCGAACGTCTCCTCGCAGTTTAATGGGCTACGGCATAAAGAAAAGGTCATTCTCAAGATCCCGCATAAGTCAAAACATCCTGTACCGCACCAATGTCTGAGAGCCACACATACCCGACTGCTGAGGATCTTCTGCACAGGCTCAGCGTCATCAAACACCACGAATCCAAAGTTAGGCAGCTTTCCGCCACTGTTGATTCTCAGCTCAAGGACAGTGCCGAACTCTGTGCGAGAGAAACGAGCAGGCAAGTCAATGCAGGAGGAGCTGATCTACATTTTAAAATTAGTTCAAGTTGAAAAATAAAGCTTGCATCACTTACGTTCAAAGAATTCCTTGAGCTCGCTCTTATCCACGTCGTGAGGTACGTTTCCGACAAAGAGTTGGTGGCTGTCGGGATACCGGACCGGTCGCCGCACCTCTGACTCCCCGCTCTCACCCTCCCGCACTGCTAACCACAGATTAAACATGAGATAAATGACCCTGCCATCTGCATATGATGCATGTCCTTTCAAGTTGCTAGTGGACCAGCCATGATGTGTGCTTTTAATTTAACTTTCAATTTTGTGTGAGATGCTATTTATATGCAGACACGAGGTTCATTACAACTCTCAGGTTGCCTTAAGCAGCTTTGCCAGAGCCAATAAGATTTTAATAGACTGCAAAATCAGTTAATCAAGTCTTTCGTAAAAAAAAAGAGCCTCAATTTTCATGTGCACCCATATTAGATTGATGACACTTTTGCACACCTCCTGGCCTTGCTGTTCTGTTGGCTGGAGTGGGTCCTGGTCTTTGGTCACGTGGTCTCTGGTCTCTCTGGGGTCTCTGTGCTGCGGTCTGTGTTTCTGCTTTCACCTCCACACGTGGCTATGGGTCACAAAAACGGTTAATCACCCAGTGCAATACAACTATTTACAGAGATTACATGCAAATAAAAAAAATGTATCTACAACTGGCTAATTGTAAAAAATTACAATCTACAGACAGTTATAAAATGTAACTGCATTAATTGGTTTACAGAAAAGCAATAGTATAAAGTTATGAAGTAGAAATGTGGGATCTGGTCCCATCGATTGAAAGACTTTTAGCCACAGTAGGGTTCATTTCATAGTTTGTTCAGACACTGATCCCATTGATTTTGCCAATAGTTGTTGACTTAAGATATTTCAGTATTAAGACCCGAGGGTCATGGGAATTGTGTAAGTGAAATCAAATAAAACCAGAAACATAATATTAAAGTTACACAAGAGGTTTTAAACTGACAAAATAAATTACACCTAATATAATAATTATAATTAATACCTAATAAATGAAACAGCAACTAATAGCCAGTTTAAAAGTGAAAGCATTAGTCGTGAACGTCTACCTGGGCAGATGGGACTCGGACAACATGTGGAGGGACTCCAGTGGCGGGGACCACTCCTCCTGGTGGGAGATTCTTGCTAGTGACTGAAGCCCAAGATGACGGCTGAAACAAAACGCATTTGACTTTACAGGTGATCTCACTTATCCGGTTTGTGATGACTGCACATCTTCACAAATGCAGGTTTAACACGAGAGAGACCCAACAGACAGTGATGAATGAGGGTGTCTTACCCGGTTGTCCTCTTGCATGGCGGGTGTCGTGTCAGCAGGTGTGGGCGAAGGGGGAGATCTCTGGATCTTTTCCTCAATGTGAACCTCAGGCTCGCTGACAGGCTCCGGTTTCAGCTCCACAGCTGCTGGCTCAAGCTCCATCTCTACTTCTGGCTCAGGCTGGGGCTCTGGGGTTACAGACACCTCTTCTTGCGGCCCCTCGGGCTCCACGCTGTAAACACACAAACTTGTATGAAATTTGCAAACAGTCACTTCACTTTGAGGGAATCATATCGAATAGAGATTTTGATTTCTAACAGACAAATTAGGTTACTGAAAAGTTTCTTGCATAATGACAAATCAAAAATGAAGTGTGTATGGTTTGCTTCGACCCACATAGTTTGCATCCTGCCTTACTCAAATGACTACCAACTAGATTAAATGAGCCACAAAAACGAATGCTAGTTACCACGGTGACTGTTCGTCGTACCCAGCAGACTCCTCCTGGGCCACTTCAGGTGAGTGCACCCGCTCCAGCTCCTCCACATCCTCCTCAGACTCTGTGAACAACAGGAGATAAATGAAGTCATCTGCTCACAGCAAGAACGATTAGAAGACACCATTCTGAAAATCTCTGAAATACACCAATAATATCCGCTGCTCACCCTCAGGAGGTTCTGAGTCCGAGTCCCCAAACACTTCATCCTGGTACCGGAAGATATCGTTGTGTACGTAGAACTTGTTTGCAACTGATCCCTAAAAGATTACAGCAATGTAAAAGATAATGAGTAACCGAACATCTGAAAGGAAATACTTTTGTTGGCATAAATGCCAAATGTGCCTCAGAAATTGAATTTTAGGAGCAGCTACTAGCACTAGTCAAATACTGAAGATCAGAACAAGCTGATGTTTCAACGGAGCAGAAGTTAATAAATAGAGCCGTAGTTCACTGACAAGCTATGCGATATCGCATTCATAATCGAATCAGATTCATCTGCGATATTGCCTAGCTTGTCAGTGAACTACGGCTCTGTGTATTACTGTGCGTGATGGAGATTTACCGCCAATCATGGAGCCGGCTTTACTGACGAGATGCACATGAGAATTGCATGCGATTAATTGCACAGCTCTAGTGAGAATACTGGACAGGGACTAATTTGAATTCAAACAGAAGCTAATAAATCATCCAGATCAATATGAACAAGTGCAATTGAGTTAATGAATGGAGAAGACTCAATGTGAAAATGGGAGTGAACAAACTGGACACCACAGCTTGCAAGTAAGCTTTACTACACTCAGGATCAATATCTAGACAATGATTTCTTAAAGTCCAGATGAAATCATAATTGATCCCATTTACTTAGTTACCGTACAGTACTGATCTCGTGGTGAACAATTCATCCATGTTAACCGAAAGAAAACATCTTCGCAATCTTCAGTGAATCTGGTTTCGTCTGTTAAAGTTAACCGTTGACATGTTTCCGTGTTGTTGTAGCCCAGCATGTATGCGATGCTGTCTGGGGGTTTGGCAAAAGGACGGTGCTCGGGATGGTGACCGAGTAGTTCTGACATCACATTTTTACGGAAGTCACAAGGGCTCGCGAAAAGGCACAGCTACTTTATGTGCAATTCTTTGCAATTGAACATAAATATTGCAACTCTGTGCAATTTTCTGTGGACTGACTGTTTTGAAAGTTAGGGTGAATCCCATTTCTCTGTCTTACCTCTTCCCCTTCATCTTACCCCTAGCCCCTCGAAACCAAGTGGTAAGCGCTAGGGGTGAAAACATACCCCTATGAAATGAGATGCCACTTGGTTACGGTTACGTCATCATACATCGTCGCTAGCTGGCTGCTACGTCACCAGAGGAGACAAGTGTTGATCTCAAACTCTCCGTCTAAAAGTGTGTGTTTGTCGATTGCGTGGGTTTTAGTGATTTTTCCTCTAGTCAGAGAAATGAGGGTACTGTTGTGCAAATAAGCAATGTAACGTTAGCGTGGAAAAATAGCGATTTTTAAAAATGTTTCAATTAAGAGCATGGTTGGAAATATATATGTAAGTTACAGGACTGTGTAGAGCACAAAACAGGACTGTCGTAATTTTTAATAAACTAAGCCGAAAATACCACTTTCTGGATGATCTGGCTGCAGTGTGTTCTGGGTACCCCTTGGTTTCAATTAAGCTCATGAAAATTCTTGGTTTTAAGGGGTATCTATCCCTTTCCCCTCGATCAAAACGAGAATTGGGACAGCCCTTACACTCACATGAACACGAAAAACTAAGGGGAAAGGGTAAGACAGAGAATTGGGATTCACCCTTATATCGTAGTTACATAGCCCCTAGACCCCCGTTCCAAGAAAAAGCCAAGAAATTTAACTGACGCCTATGAACACATTTACTTTGCAGGTCTTTGGAATTCAGGCTTCGCTCTATGCAACCTCTCATTTAAAATGATTTACGCCTGCATTGGCATATGTTCAGAGACAACAGTTTAATTCACCCAAGGTCATGTTAACAGTTATGATGAAATGTTCATACCTCAGGTGCCAAAACAAATGTCTGCATGAACTTCCTCATGGGCTGCATGTTATTGGACAGCTCCCCCAACACTTGCACCACCACTCCCTCGTTCAGGGTGGCATGAGCATCGACGTGCCTGATCTTAGTGTGACAATCACGGAAGCTCAGAGCCATCACCTTCTTATGGATTTCCTGTTCACAAAGAAATTACATTGAGGTACTGAATCCTAAACAGCATTAAAAATTCACAAGACTTGTATTAAAACTCACAGACTGCCCATAGACTGCTTCAGCTGGTTTGCCATTATTGTCCAAACCACCATGTACATAAGACGAGTTCTTGCCGTAAAACCTGAAAGAAAAAAATAAATGTTTAGCTGCACTGCAATATGTACTACCACATTTTAAACAAGTAAGGGATTTCAGATCTCACTTTCTGCAAACCTCACTTGCATCTAACAAAGGAAATCTGAATCTATAAGCAGCAAATACTGACCTGTGCAGGTAGTCCGGAGCCTGGTTGAGCAGGGTGTAGTACTGTCGGACAAACTCTCGCCCGACAAGCTGGGCACTTGGCTTCTCCATCACCATTTCTTTGGTCAACTGGTTTCAGCTGAAACAAGGACTCATTAAAATCATCTCTAAAGAAATAATAATATTTTATCCCACCAAACCCCCAAGACTTGCTTCTGAGGAACACAAAGGGAGCTGTCAGGAACCTCTCTTTTTGTGTTCCTCAAGAGGTCATATGGGTATGACAATTAACAAAATCAAAAAAATTTTTACTTCAGCTGCAATAAAATGTAAACTAAATTATGGCGAAGGAAAAACAAGACAGACCGTTCAAGTGAAACTGAAACAAATCCCTTTGTTAAGCCCATCAAGATCGAGACGTAACGAGGCCGTTTAACGTCGATGCCGTTTCTACTAATGCAACGAAGTCACTTAATAAGACCAGCATTAAAATCCTCGCAGAATGGCTGGTTTAGCTGCTCATCGTGTAGGGCGGGACATTATTGCCAATGGAAAACCGCGTCTTAATCAGATGGGTGCATTGTGAAATGGACTCAAGTACGTTACGTTAGGCCCCAACACCACACGCCGCGTTACTATCTGAAGCCTGGTTCCTTTGTGATCACGCCGAGACATGACGATTAAAAACAACATATTTATCCAGATACGTTCATAATTTCAACCAAACACGTGATTTTCTGTAATCGTCATTAATGAATCAGACAAGCGCCCGGCATTTTGTCGCATAAGTTTAGATGAGAAGACAAATATCAACAGTAAATAACCACATTGTACACGGAAAATAAGTTTAGGTGATCTTACACTGAAACACGGCGTAAAAGACGCGTAATACACTGTAATAGCTCGGTAAACGCGGGATCTCTCTGTGACGGAAATGTCGGCTGATGGTGAGGGAAATGCAGCTAAAGCTAATCCTCAGAGCGTCGAGCAACAAAAACCCACCCTGCGGCCTAACGGTGACTTTTACCGCTTAAATACATAATTAAAGCGAACTATTTTAATCATCAGAAATGTTTTATTATAAAAACCGGCGAAATCTTACGTTTATATAAAACAGATCCGTCACATAAAGCACATGGCTATTAGCTGCGCACAAGCTAACACTCAGTACGCTAACCGCACTAGTACACAAAAAAGACTGCAAAAATAAACGCTGTATATATTTTAACACAACAGATGAAATCCAAAATATACACTTACCAAGAGGGAATGAGTAATATGTGTTCGGGTTGAATTTGCAGTGATTTTATTGAAGCGCCGGTAGCTGTGAGGCTTTTAGCTCAGACACTGGCAAGCAGCGCGTGTGGCGAATTGCCGGTTTCACATTAGATCCTGCTAAATCAACGGTCCGCCTCATCGCAGAACCCAACAGCCAATCAGATCGACGCAGTGGATTCGCGCATCCTATCAGCATTCGTTTTCTCGCGAAGCCCCCTAAATTAACCAATTAACGTCAACTATGCAGACTGTTCGCAACCTATAAACACGAGAGTGAAAGGCAGGATCAGAACAAGGTTGTTAGGCCCGCATGGACACGAACAATGTGAAGCAGTTGCGCAGCAGCTGCTCGTGTCGTTTTGTTTGCGAAACTATCGAGTTGCCAGGTGACGTCGGTGCACATTAGAAACTGTACACTACAAACTTTACACTAACACTCACTAGTCATGTGAGTAAACATTAAAATGAAGAAAGAGCATATTAAGGTGGTCGCTAAGAATGCGTGTGTGGAAAATGTGCAGTATGTGTTTTTTCACTTCAGAAATCAAAATATATTTAAAGCAATGCAGCTTTAAGACCATTAACGTTTGCATTTTGAATGTGATAATTTATGGGATATTAATTTATTATTACTAAACATTTACCTCTTTCTTGTTATTAAAATATTAGATAATACTAATAGTAACATTACTAATAGTACATTTAAAAAGCGTTCTAATTACAGTAATTTAAAAATAATTTCAATTTAACTATAGCACTATTTAGGCAGGCCTGTTCGTGCATCATGGTAATATTTGTTTTACAGATTTTAATTTATACTGATTAACAGTATGCTATATGTATTTAGCTAACTATATCACACACAGTATAACTTTGTTGTTTCACTGCAATAAGAAGTGTAGTAGAAGATGTGTAGCGTAGAGTCCAATTAATGGACAGGATGTCTTAATGATAGCTGGGTTAATTAATTTCCTTAAAATAATGTTGCTTAACATTTCCTAATATCTTAGTGACCACGTAGACATAATTCTCTTTCAGAAAAAAATATTATGTATTAGCTTTACTTGATTTATTTTGGGTATTTTATTTTAGTTTTGCTGAGTGTTCCTAGTATTTATTGGGAGGCTTCTTGAGATTTACTCTTGTAGTTGACAGGTGAGGTTGTGGAGGACATTTATAGCAGTGATTTGTATAATGTTTACTCACGTAATTCAGCAGAACTGCACTAGACTTATAAATTATGATTTGTAAATATGAATATATTGAATTAGTATAATGTCCATTAGGGGGCGACACGCTTACCATAGATGCAACAATTTGCGGTTGAAAACGATGCAGATCATTTGTTTGCTTTTTTAAAGGAATATCTACCAATAATCCATGCTTATTAAACCCCATCATCAGAATATCGACAGCTCTCATTAGATGCATTGAACTAAACATGTTCATGTTAAGATGGTTAGCCTGACATAGACATGCACCTCACATCTGTGTGTGCACGGCTTGTATCAGATCGAGAGAATACATCAGATTTAACAGACTGCACTGCAGACACTGAAGACTGAGAGCTGATCCATCAAACAAAGTGTTTATTATTACAATCAACTGGCATAAAAACATATATATTATAAAAATAATCATTTGTTCAACATGTTCTGTGGTATTCATCATTATGTTGGAGTGCTTCTTAATGTCACTCAACACGCATTCGTCTGTCTGATATTAAAATAAAATATAGGCCTATATCAAATATTTATTATTAACATCAGCAAATCTAAGTGGAAAAATATTTGTATAAATAGCTGATGTTTTGACAGCACACTGCTGTGAATCCTTTTTCATATTTCATATTTTTAAAGAAAACATTGCTTCTGTCAGTAGTATTTCTTTAAAAGGCATATTTCAAGTTAACTTCAAGTGTATAAAATGTAACCTGGTACCAGTCTGAGCACAGGTTGTTTTAGGAGTAGTGAGCGAGGTCTAAATGAAAGAGGACTCAGGGCAAAAATGCCATAAAATAAGACAGAAAAAGCCCTGATATTTAAAACGAACATCACAAATACATTGTTCTGCTTTTTGTTTTTCTGATATCTAACATTCAGTACATATTTTAACCTTTTAATCCAGGTCTGTGATGGTTTTCTGTATTTAAATCTGTACTTACAGGCGAGTGATGTTGAGTGTAGCTATAATATCAAGCTTTCTGTGGATGAAAACACTCAAATCACCTCTAAAACATGAAGAAATCACTCTCAATAATATCTGACTCTGGTAGTGAGTCATAAAGTATGTCATAATTGTGATCAAATGAAGAGAAAATCATCTGAAATACTATATGATTTGTGTCCAGTGATTCCTGTTGGGGTTTTAGACTTGTGTTAGTAATGTGTCAGTTGTGTGATCTGTTTTTACGGTTAAGAAGCAGTGGGGAAGAGTGTGTTCCCCTCCCTGGTGCAGAAGTGGGCTGGACTGGAGCTCTGCCATTGTTTGAGATTCCTGACGAGAGTGTCTGGCTGAAAGGGTAAGCATGGTGACTGGGTAAATCCTGATCTCTCTAGCTCTGCTTTCCCATGACTGTCTATTCCCACTGAGACCATACTCTATTTCCCACACTGCTTCAGACAATATAACACATGCAACGTGCTTAAACCCTAAATCTGCTGTAGAGCCTGAATTAATAACTGTTTAGAAATAGAGTATCAAACATTACGGCACACAAAAACAAACATTAAATCTATTCCAATTTTCCTGCTTTGAGGATGTGTAATAATCTAAAATGTGTAAGGAAATATTCTTAGCCTAAATCATTAATAATTATTACAAATCTATAAATGCGTGCTTGTTGAAGGGACCATTTCAGTTTGATTTCATGTTGTTTTTCATCATTTAACTGTTCAGTTCAACCAGCATTACTCTGCAGTTAAACACCGAGCTAGCCACACTGGCCCGGCTTAAAAATAATCCTTTAAACACAGGGTCCTAAAATATATTTTTAAACGCAAAGGCATGAAGGAAATTACGTAAACATCCACTCCACCCTCGAGGAAAATACTAACATATGTGCTCCAGATTTTTAGCCCCATTGACCATGCAGCATTGTTTTCTTTACACATTTACAGTGTTTATGTAGTCATATATTCATATTTACATCAATGCTGAAATTATCCTGGGTGCCTGAATAAAACAAATGATCTGCAAACATCATGTTTGACAATGTTTTTCATTTTGCCCATAGCAAACATTAAAGTATAAATGGGTTATGCAATTATATATCTGGGGGGGGGGGGGGGGGGCAGATCAAGATACATGGAGAAATGCATGCAAAGATTGAGTTTGGAAATTTCAGTGGCTTTTATTTATGTAAAGAGATGCATAGTGCTCACATTGTGGCAAATACTGCAAATGTATGTGAACATGTTAGAGGGAGGAAAGAAATCTCATCCCGTGAGATTCTGTCCTCATGAATTCAGATATGTCCTTTTATTATTCAGCTTTTAAAACACTCAACATTTGGCCCTGATTTCTGACAGCAAACAATATGCAAATAAAAACATCAGCATGCAGATATTCAGGGCTCAAATTAAAAGACGTTATCAGATTTAATAAAGACATCAAAACAATAAATCCACCACCGAAAGAGTGCAACAAACAAAACTGAAAGTTCATAAAGCAAGCAGAAAGAACATTTATTTGGAAACTTTATTTTGTTTTTGTACATTTCCACCATCAAAACTGCAAACTTACAATTCAAGCCCTGATTCTGAGTGTAAAAAACATTTGTGGATCCATTTCCAAAACAAAAAAACTGTTTTAAACGTACATAGTTCATCATATTTAACTCTCTCTTTAATACAGCCTGTCCAACAGCTGCTTGGCCAACTTAAAACGGCAGTGTTCAATCACTCATTGTGATAGTTACTGTGTGGATTGTGCACTTTTTTTTAAACATTATGAATGTTTAGTGGTATATGCAGGTTGTTAGAAATCGCAATTAGCACCTTTACTTTACATTTTTAACTTAAGGGTTAGCACCTCGCCCCGATAGTAACTAGGAAGCGTCAATGGTAGACGTGCTTAGATGACAAGGTCGTTGTCGATGTCCTCTGAAAGAAGAAAACAGCTAAAGTTAGCAAATCATATTAACTGAACATAACAAAAATATGAACGGCATGGTCAAAAACTCACGCTCTTTGATTCCAAAGCAGTTGGCCCACTCCTCGAGAGCGATGTACTTGTCTTGGTCAGCATCGCACCGCTCGAAGAAGCTGGTGGTGCAGTGCTCCATTGGGATGAGAGGAGCGCGCAGAGGAGCCAGCTCAGTGAGGGACAGGAAGCTGATGAAACACATGCACATTTAAATCAATAACTGCCTCTGTACTATAACACTGAACTGAACCATCAAGGTCATTTCAACCATCAAACATTTTTCAGAAGTGCATTTGCTGTGAAATGAGTTAAACATACCCATCGACAGGGTGCTGGTCAAGCTGGCCAAACTGCCAGTGAACGGGGAAGATGTACATGTTGTAGTTCTTTTCGAAGTCCAGGGCCAGAAGGTCCAGAGAATGATCACCAGCCTGCAGCCTCTTCACATTCTCGTAAATCTTCTTCACCTACAATCACAGCATGAAGTTTGCAGGCAGTTCAGACGTTTTGCCATCTGGATTTGACTATATTGTTCAATTATACTTGCAGTCTTTTTCTTTTTCCTTCTCTAAGATAAGGCTGCTGCTGAACTTGTCTTCAGTTCAAACTTTGTTTACATTGTTATGGAACAATGGACATTTCTGGAGGCGAAAAAAGTATTTTGCAACCCAAGCTCACGGAAAAATTATATTATGTGGCTTCTTGCAATAGTTTTAAAGTGAAATGTCCAGAGAGTGCCTGGATGAACATAAATCTGGCAACATTTTATTACGTTGGCTATTGTTAACATTGCAGCAGTTCAGAAACAAAATGTCTGGTAAGTTAATGCTAAAGATACTGCTCTATCATGGTCAAAAATAATATACCACCTACACAAAACCTAACCGACAAAGTTTGAAATGCATTAACTAAGGCAGCCATGTAATTGTAGATGCTTCTGCATGTCTTTGGGGTGTTTTATGGTGATTTCACACGACTGTACCGGGTGAGTTACTGAGCAAGTTTACTATGTTAGACAAGCCATACATATGGATCTGGTCATGTGATGAAAACATCAAAATGTATTAGTTTACAAATAATAATAATTATAATCTGCACCTGTGATTTAAATTTGTGTAAAAAGATTAGAATAGTGCTGAAGTCCTACTAAAGATATACTTAAGTATATTTGATTTTGCTAAAGTGAAACTATTTTAAGTATACTTTAGTTAAATATCTTGCATTTAAAGACTGATATTATACAGAGATCATACAATCTTATAAATTTTCGGCATAATATTAGGAAATGTGCATTGTGCAGTAAAGAAATACTACAAATAAAGTTTAATTATAATTTTATTTCAGGAAGTTTTAAGTGATGTTTGTTGATGGATTTGAAGTATTCGTAGTATGAAGGTATTTTAAATAAACTATAGCATAGTTTTTTCTACTATGGTATGCTGGCATTTTTAGAGGTTTTTCAGACTATAAAGAGTACAAAGTTGAACTGACCCTGAGTTTCTGCTTCTCGGTGAGCAGGTTATTGTCTTCATCGCGCTCAAACAGCGTCACCAGCACGTTCTTCAGCCAGTCCCTCATGCGCAGGGGAAACTCGTTCAGCTCGTTGTCCAAGCAGGGGGAGATGTCTTGAGGAAAAAAATCCAACATTCATTTGAAATAAATAATAAACACAAACAGCAGGCCTACGCCACATGTCGTAGCATTATACTCTAAAAGGGACCGAATTACAGCCCTCTGGCTAATATTAGTGTCATAGCTGTAAGGATCTAATTCGTTTATGCCAGAAACACATTTTCTGAGTCTCTGACTGAGACACCCTGCTTAGCAATGAGACTACACCACAGCAGGAGCTCCACTTGAGCCCTTCAGTCCCGACTCATCTCATCAGGCGTACAGCGGCGGTGGATGAGGAAGATTTAGGGGGATTGGGGCTGCTTTATGGAGCAGCACTGGCAAGCCCAGACTCGTCCTGTGCTCGGTGTTTGAAGGGGCAACAGGGATGCATCAAAGCTACAAGCTATCAATCATTCCAAAGCACTCAATTCCACTTATGTTCACGGCTGAGCTTGTGAGAGGTCTAGATATTACTTTCAAAGTCTGCCTTGTTTTGCTTCACTTTTATGCGCTCACATTTGCAGGGTCCGATGTAGTCCAGGTGCAGCTTGTGGCCCTTCTTGGTGCCCTCCAGGGCGCATTTGGTGGCAAAGAAGTGGCAGGAGGACTCGTAGGTCTTGTTGTTTGTGCCACAGACCTGTGAAATAAAAGCCATAAATATGAGCAGACGTAAATGCCACAGTTGTCAGCTTGACAGGGTTGACTTCCCTACCGTATCAGGCTAATGTTTGCTGACATGTTTTGCCCAATGCATAAAACAACATTTTAATCAAGCTGCTCAAGTGGTGCGCATGTGCTCCTAGGCATTGTTGTCACTGCACATGTGGAGACACGAGACAGATGTGAAAAGAAGGAAATGACTAAAGACACACACATGCTCGAAATCTCCGACTGGGGCGGGGCAGGTCAGAGGGTCCTGGCACACACACATGGGCTGGTTGCTGTCATCAACCTCGCACACTTTGCCTTTCTTGCAGTGATGGTTTAGGCAGGGGTCTATAAGGAAAAACATTAAAGACAAAAAATATTTACGTATATATTTATTGATTGCCATTTCTGACATATATTTAGTATATTTAATTAAAAAAAAAAATTTTATCAAAGAATTATTTTATTAATATCTGTTTTATATTATACTTAATTTTTCATTCATTTTGTTATTATATATTATATTATATTATATTATTTTCATTTTTACTTTATTGATTGATTGCTATTCATTTATACTTTATTTTATTCCTTTCCTGTAAAGGTGATCTATTCAAAAACATTCTTATTTTTCTTTAATTGTATTATTAATTCATATATGCATATCATTTTAAAATATATATTTCTATATATAAACATAATTTTTTCACCAGTGGATTTACGTTTCTTTCCCCTTGCTTGATATTTTGTGGTGGGCATGTGGCTGGAAGACTGTCATTGGAATTAACTTAGTCCTGTATAACCGTAGTCTGTCTGAACACATAATTACAGCTGTCTACTTTTGACTTTTTTGCAGCCTGTTATTACCCGTGTACTTCTACAATGTAATCTACACACGTCATCACAACTTCACTCGTGCACAGGGACAGAAGACATGATGCAAACAGCAGATACATAAATCTGTAACTTTGGAGTAGCCTCAAAACAATGGCACATTGCTGGAGGTGTGGAAAAGACATTAAACTCACTCTCAGCAATAACATCCTCCACGACTTCAATGGCCTCATCAAACTCTCCGGTCTCCACCTGGACTGGGTTGGCTCCCACTTCCAGCTCCTGAATTATGAGACAGAAAAGTATTATGGGTATGGCCTGTACAACCGAGCCCAGTTTTAAACACCGCTTTCCTCTTTTATGTGAGGAAAATATGTACAAGTTAAACTTCAAATATATCAAATGGGAGCGCATGACCCACATTACTGCACAGCCACAACAAGAGTGTTGCCTTTGTGTCTGACACAACTGGCATCTGTGCTGTGCACATGTGGGGAAGCAGTGAATTGTAATTAGTCCCTTTCAGATATATTTTCAAACTTTATGGATTTCAGTCCCCTGGAGGAATGTAACAGGAAGCTGATGCATATGTAAACACATCTGGTCCCATAATGGGGGCAAGTTGTCTATTTTTGGCCAATGACTGGCTTGACAAGTCTTCTTAAAAATGCAGTTTGGACTTGAGAGTTAAATATTAATTTAATAAAACATACCTCTTCAACAACTGGCTCCTCTTCGGTCTGTAAAAGGAAATTTATATGGACTTTAGTAAAGTTTTAGTCACAAAGCAATATTATAGAGGACATTAAAATGCTCTTGGTTTTGATACAAAGCTTGCCCCCCCCCCCTCTCTCTTTATGCAATTGTATTATACTGTTCTTAATTTTAAAATTAGAAATGAAAA
Source organism: Oxygymnocypris stewartii (assembly GCA_003573665.1). Classification (NCBI taxonomy): domain Eukaryota; kingdom Metazoa; phylum Chordata; class Actinopteri; order Cypriniformes; family Cyprinidae; genus Oxygymnocypris; species Oxygymnocypris stewartii. Next base: position 159,161 of record QVTF01000350.1, on the reverse strand, counting down.
AAATATAGAAAAATCAAAAATGATATGTATTTATATTTACTATAAAACATTTTTTTAAATAATTGTATATATATATATATATATATGTTTTTTTTTTCAGATTTACTTACTGGAGCAGCCAGAGTCTTGCCAGCGAGGCAGAACAGGAAGAAAATCCAAACCCTCATCTTGAGTTTCAGCCTAAGCAAAAATAAAAACTCACATCATCCTCTATAGCTACAACACCAAAAACCTGAGGTAATCTGAAGGATTTACGCTGCAACACATTATCATGTTAGTTTTATGCATGCAGCGGGTGCTTTTCTGAAGTATGAGAAAGAATTGTAGACATCAGAATCACACACATGCATGCTACTCGGGTCTCTATGTTCTTTTCATGTGGCTTGAGATCAATAGCACATCAGTTCAAGACCTCAGGCGCTGAACCACACGCGCTCGGGCCACCGATCTGCTCTGTATGCTCTGCGATGGATAACTAACCTACAGAAGTCAGTCTCTCCTGACACAGAAGCTGATTGAGATAAGAGCTCAGTCTGTCTTTGTTCTGCTAGCTCGACTGCTTTCCTCTCGCTCAAAGAGCGCCTGGAAGACCGACTGATGTGATATGTTCTCCTTGAGAAACGACACTCCTGCGGGGAGATAGGGGCTGTTTGTCTGAAAGCACTCATTCTCTTGTCCATTTGCTCTGTACCAGAGATCACTCCTCTGAATCAATACAGGTATGTATAGTTTATGGCTGGAAAGTTCAAAGCAGCCATAGGTAGACCATCACTGGGTGATTCTATCAACTTAAAGATCAAATCCAGACACTATTGTTTTTCTATAAAAATACAAATGCAGTAATGAAACTGGCTGCAAAAAAAAAGACACCCTGCCTTTTCTGAACATGAAAGGCGCTTTTCTTAATGTTATGTGATTGAGATGCTAATGTTGCATAAAAACTGTTATGACTGTTTGGTTATGAAAGTTATTGGTTATGAGGGAGCATCCATCAGCCAAGTTCTTGTTTGTGAGTATGATGAATACGAGTCATGACATATTTGGTGTTTGACTTTGAATGTGATTCAAATCAAAGCTAATTCCCACCCCTCAAGCTGTGGTGGGCTGTTTGTGCATGAGTAGATAATGGGTGGGATTACTGCATATTATCTGTGCATTCATAATTGGTCGAGTTGTAATTCTTGGGGGAGTTAAGCGTCTTCTTGAAACCACTGAGCTGAATATAATTTGCCCAGCAACTGCTGAGAATCTCCTTGGCTTACTGCTCAAGGTTGAGAAATTCCTTGTTTCTTCAAGAAAAACCCACAAAGCAAGTTAAAGTTGGCATTCATTGTAAATTCAGTCTATTTTCTAAATGCATCTTGATTTCATTGTGAAAGGTTCATCCATTTTTCTTTCTTTCTTTCTCTCTCTCTTTCTGTCTTTCTTTCTTTTTTAATAACATTTTTAATTTTCTCTGGTGATGTATAATTGACTTCTCCACTTGTCCACTTGAATCTTGTCAATTTCTTACACTCAAATGCTACTTTGACATAAATGAGTTGGATGCACATTTCAGCTCTGCTTGACTTTGTTTAGATGGTTGTGTTGTCAAATTTGGTTTTAGGTTTAAAATAACCTCCAAATACATCATGGAAGTGCATAAATCCTACATTAGATTAGATTTTTGTTTGTCATTTCACTGAAGACCTCTTGTTGTTGAGTGCATGATCTCTTATATTCAGCACATGAAAACTGTGCAAGCAGGTGTGTGAACACTTCAATGTTTTCTTTGGCAAAGGAAAAGAAGGTGGCCGAGGTCAGACGCCCCACGTCTAACATGGAAAACTACAGAGACTCTGTCACCCGCTTAAAATGCTGACGTCTTAAAACATGGCAGACAAAGAATCTTTTTTCGCTTTCCGTCAACAAAAACGTCCTATTTTAACAGACCGAGGCTGTGTGAGTCATAGAACGAAGTAAATGACCTGACATCATGTCCCGTAATTAATTTTGAGGTGCGCACTGTTCCTTTCAGGAGATGTCTTGGCACGTCTACGCAAGTCATTTTTTGGCTGAAGTATAAGTCATTTACTCTGGTGGAGTAACTTTAGAGCAAAACAACTTATTTTATTTGGAAGGTCGCATACAAAATCAAACATGCTGGAGCTGAAGGAAAGTCAGCGGTATAAAGGATGCCTTTTCAACCCAGTGTTTAATGTAGAGTTTAGTTAGGTAAGCAGGTTGGAAACCGGGAGCAAAACAGCAGATCAGTACTCTGTGTTTTTTCCCCAAAGAGTCGTTTTCCAGAAGCTCTGCAGACGGAGTTCTCTCCAGAGCGATAAAACAGGTGCTTCAATCTCTAGATAAACAAATGAGCTGCAAAACTGTATCCACAACACTTGACTTGCTGCCAATGCATCTTTTGCAAATGTAAATACTACACAATACATGATGGCATCTGATTTTCCTTATAAACATACCTTCGTGTGCTTACTCTAATGTATAGCCTTAGCATATTAAACACAAGCAGAATGCATCATCCGTGCCCAGTGCTGGGATACAGGGTTTGGCATTGTGGGCATGCTTGATTTATGGAGCATACTTGGCATGAGCAGCAAACCTCTGCATGAGCCACCTGTCCATTACGGCACAATTACTTGCGTGCATCTGTGCAACGTTTAGCGCTAAGCAGAAAAACAGAGTCCTTAGTGAAAGCTCCCTTGAAACAAAGAGTGAACCGGTTAGATCTGCAGTCACATCTGAGTTAACGGGACAAAAGTGGGGTTTCAAACTAATTTGCATTGACAAATCAACACTTTTTGTTTAACCTCCAAGGTTTTGTTTCACAGGACATTAAAACTCATCTCTCTGGGACCCGATCTCGTTTTTTTTGTAGTAACGAGGAATCGCTATAACAAAGCTAAACCTTGTGCCGCAAAACAAGGATTTGGGGGGGAGAGGAAATTTCATCCTCTGCTGAAAAGGGGTACAAGGACCTCTGAGGAAGACAAAAGACAGTCAAAGAGAGTGACTGAGCAAAAAAAGATCCATGTAACCCGAGTTAACGATCACCTGACCTTTTTAAGTCGCTCGCCCTTCCCCCCCCCGCCGCTGTTTGTGAGGTAAACCACTCTGTTATTACTCTCCTTTATCCAGTGCAAAGAGTAAAACAACGGTCTGTGAGAAAGGAAATTTCTCCCTATAAATATAAGCGTATCACCTTGAAAAGACCTTATCTGTGGCCGAGAAATGTGACTTATTCATTTATATCTGATCCTCAAGGTGAGCGTGAGTTATGAACCGCCGAGTTAAAAATGGGGTTAAAACCAGATCCACATTCTTAACCTGATTTGTTGCTCTTTTCAGTTGCTGCAACTTCACTTTTTCGATTCACTAATGCCGTATGCATTGTAAATACAAGCCGGATTTGTGTGTTTAACAATCCCCTTGCACACAGAATTGATTAAAAACACAGTTAACCTTTTCTATCTCACCCAAAAGCGCATCAAACGTTTCAATAAAATGTTTATTTCTGCCATTTATCTCTTTGTTTGGTGCACCAGGGGAAAATATTATCCATGCTGTACCACACATTTCTCATAAAATCTCGTAAGATAGTGTACCATATGCAATTGGTATGGTAAATGTAACATAAAATGTTAACAATAAATTAAACTAAATCAATAAAACATGATACAAAGGATTTTCAACTAAACTTTTCTCTTATCTTTATATAACAATACAGGCCCTTCCGGCAGCTGTAGCTTGACAGTTTGTCTTCTCACGATTCTTGTTTGTCTACAGCAGCGACATCTGCCTCGGTTCGACATGGTCTCAAACAGCTGGGGAGAAATAGCCATGGAAACACACATTCCTTTTGATGGGAGTAATTGTGAGGGGAGGGGCCTATCGGTCGAATCTCTCCCCTCCCCCTCCATCCCTGACTCTGTGTTCACCCCTCCTGCTGCATATGTGGCACACAATACCTCAACATTGTGCTGTGCTGAGTTTAGCTTCAGACTTTGAATAAAAACATTGGTATGGTAAATAATCTGTTTGCATTACGTTTACAAAACTTTTATCAATGATGAATGTGTAACACATGATATTTACATAAAACAACAGACACCTGTTTCAGTGTGAGATCAGTGCTTTTTAGTAATTCTGTGCTTTCATTACATGCAGATGGGAACGTGATCTAGAAAACCTTAGAATATTTATAACATGCAAGTAGGATAAAAACTCAAATCAAGCTGCTGCTATACTAGTAAGAATTGTTTTTGGTAATAGTTTTAATAGTATTAGTAAATCAACACTTGACTGTGAGAGTTTATTAGTTTTAATATTCATGATGTAAGAATGGGACACAAATGAACTGCTCTTACCTTCTGTCCGTCTACAGAGAAGCCCGAGGAGAAGTCAGCTGCTGAAAGGGTCTGAAAATATCTAAAAGCAACACAAGTTCACACAGAAGACATTTGCTGTGGGCAGGTCGGGTCAGCCCCCTTCTATTCACCCGGTTAGGGTGGGACGTCCCACTGTTAACTCTGTGTATCCAACTCACGTGGACCTTTCCAGCTAAAACTTTAACTAAGTCCATGTTTGAACTTTACTGTAGGCATGTGACCATTAACTTTATCATCTCAGAGTTAGACATTACTTAATAGTTTAGGAAAAATATTTGCTATATATCATAACATTTTAATGCTAAAAAAGACTAAAAACGATATTTTTAAGAAACAAAGCTTTTTCCAATTGGAGCGAACATAGGACAGCAAAACAGGCCAGATCATAATTTGTGCCTGATCTGCAAAAACTCTCCCTTCCAGCTACGTATTATTGCATTAAGCTTCATGTCAGATCATGTTGGTCAGAAAGAAAGACTGAATAACAGAAAACTGGTTTGGGTTTGTCTGCTGGGATGTGCCTTTTACTCTTTTGTTAAAACTAAAAAATCCCCAAAAAGTATTAGTTAGACTAAAGTTTAAAGCAAGCACTGATGAGGAAAAAATAATTTAAAACTACTGCTATACATTTCCTTATTTCCTTACAATAGAAAATAAAACATTAAAAATAAATTAATACATTTTGAAAAAATAAAATAAAGGCCTATATGAAACTGTGCTTGTTTTAATTAAGGAAAATATCAACTTTATTAATATTTTTATAATCTGTAGCTATGTAGACACAATATTTGATATGAAATTCCTTTGTGTTATTATACGCTGTTATATTCATGCTTTTTTCATCGTTGTTTCATCAAAGGAAAAGCTGAATGACCTGGACTAGAAACGTCTCAGTGTTCAGTCAACTAATGTCTAATGAACAAGCGGTTTTCTATTGAATCTCTGTCAAACACTTACATTTGTGATTCAGTCCTAAGTAAACACATATATGATCCTAAAGAGCATATTTATGATCTGACAAATGTATTATGTATTTCAGATGGGCAGCACTTTTTTTCTTTTTTGGACAGAGAGTGTCAAATGGTTGAATCCGCAAAAAAAAAAATCCCGTCTGAAATTCCAGGGGCCCATCCCTCTGTACTGTCTATTAGTGTGTGTGTCCTGACCAGCAGACTAAACTAATCACACCTATCGATTCATTCCACCCATGAGACATCTACCTAAATTCACAGTCACAGAGGTTCACTCTGCTATAGATTGCTAATGTCTGTACTTTCTGAGCAGTAAGGAGAGAAACATCTGGATGAGACAACGCTGGAAAAAAATAGTTTCTCTGCAACGTGGCATTTTCCATTCTGGCCTCTGCAGACACTGAAAACAGGGCCACGGAGGAGGTGTAATTATTGTATGCACTGCAGACGTGGCCCTGTCTGTGGGATCTGAGAAGATCAAAAAGGGTCACAGACTCGCTGAAATTAAGAACAGGAATTGAATCACATTTCAATTTCAAACACTAAAATCTATTTCAAATAATATAAAATAGAGGAAAAAATTGAAGGCATAAAATAAAGAAAACCTGTGTGTGTGTGTGTGTGTGTTTGTGTGTGTGTGTGTGTGTGTGTGTGTGTGTGTGTGTGTGTGTGTGTGTGTGTGTGTGTGTGTGTGGTAGAATAACAAAATGTTTTTGAAAACATTTCTGATATATTTTTTGTATTATCATAAAAATTTCATTAGAAATGTTGCTTTTATTTTTACAGTTTTAAGTTTAAGAATAATGTGTGTTTGGAAAAGGTGTCAAAATATTGCATCACAAATGCTGGCTCTTGATTTATTTTGAAAGAAACCCTCTTTGGTTGGTTTACGGGAAACACCTCTCATGGGGCCTGACTGAAAATAGCTGGATTCTGAATTACACACCAGACGGTGGGACTTCGACCACCTTTTCCTCAATAAAGTTCCACAGGCTCTTCAAAGATTCACATCCTTTAATGAACAAGGTCTCTTTTCACGCTAGTTCCTGTTTAGACTTTATATAAACTGAATAAGCATCAAGTATCAACACTGGACAGGAATATATCATCACACATTAGTTTACTGTACATCTACACAGGAGGATGTGTGCATAAATCATATGCTTTATAGAGCAGGTGGTTTTTATTTAACCCGGAAATATAATTAAAACTGTTAAAGTCCAGCATGCGGTATCATGTAACTTATAACATCAGTAAGTAAAGCAATACATTTTCATCCTTGTGATGGCAAGTACAATGACAGATTGTGTTTGGCAAGAGAAACCTCTGAAAGGAGCCCACACAAATCCAATGTGTCTTTTCTCAGTGAACCATCTCATTGTCTCAAGAGCTGCTCTGTCATTCAGAAATGGACCCCTTCATCTTTGCCAGTGTGGCGACTGTGTACACAAAACACACACACACTATTTAGGAGATCCAGGTGCATAATATTATAGATGCTGCAAACACTGAATCCAGATTCAGTCTAGATGTAAACTTTGAGGACAGGTCCCTGTCTGCAAACAACACATTGTCAAGGTATTGCATATTTCAATGAAGGCTAATGTACAGCCATTCTGCTATGATCGCCAAAATAAACCCTGGCTATAGCAAGCCTTTTTGAATTGTAATCATTCCCACGACATGCATCTTTGATATCAACAATTCAAATTTCACTAGCTAAAAAATTATTATTCTTCATGTCAGGAATGCAATTTTAGCTATAGTAACAATGTGGATTCTTGATAACAGGTAATTATTTTTTTACTAGTTCAAATGATAATTATTGACATCAAGAATGGAATTTTTATTAGTAATAATGGGAATTCTCGATATCAGGAATGACATCAGCACTCAATACATACAAAGGTATTACATATTTCAAAATTCTGCTATATAAAATACAATTACAGATCAAGAAATACATTGTTTACTAGTTGAAATACTATTTTTAAACAAGAGATTGCTTTTTGTGAGTGATATCAACAGTGTTTGGGGTAACGCGAGTTACGTAATAATATTACTTTTTTCAAGTAACTAGTAAAGTAACGCATTACTTTTTAATTTACAGGAAAATATCTGAGTTACTTTTTCAAAAAAGTAACGCCAGTTACTTTGTTTTCCCATTTACTGACTGACAGTGCTCTGTGTGAACATCTTACTGTAGTTCTAGACTAAATTAATGTGTATTAATTCATCCCACTCGCAAAAAACAGATTCAGTATTCATCAAAATTAATTAAAACAGTGAAATGCAAACTCAGAATATGACGCAAACTAGCAATAATTAAATATGTTAAACAACACAAATGTATCTAATCTCATTTTATTAACCGATGTGTTAGCTGCCGACCTTTGATGATCCAGTTCAGTGATACTCAAATCTGGTGCACGAGATCCACTTTCCTGCACAGTTTAGCTCCAACCCTGATCAAATCACCTACCTGTGATTTTCTAATGAACCTGAAGACATTGATTAGCAAGATCAGGTGTGTTTGATTAGGTTAGAGCTAAACTCTGCACGAAAGTGGATCTCGCGAGCCAGATTTGACTATCCCTGATCTAGTTCAACCATACTAATAAGGAAACATTACTTTAGATAAACTAACAATTGTGCTTCATTGTTTTTTTTTTATTGCTGAAGAGTGTTGAACTTCTCCTGTGTTCTTCTGTACAGACGTGATTTACTCGTCCTTCAGCCTGAGGTTTATTCATTACACTTTTTGGTGTGAAAGGCTTTTACATTTGCTATAAATATAACTTATTGTATTAAAAACAAACAATCAAACTCTGCTCATATTTAAAAAGTAACGCAAAAGTAACGCAAATGTAATGTAACACATTACTTTCCATAAAAAGTAACTAAGTAACGTAATTAGTTACTTTTTTAGGGAGTAACGCAACATTGTAATGCATTACTTTTAAAAGTAACTTTCCCCAACACTGGATATCAAGTAAAAGTGTACTTCCTCATATAAAGTTTTATCAAGTTAACTACTAAAAATTAAATTTCGATTGAATTTCTCTTTGACTTTCTTCAAAAATGATCATCCTGGGAATGACTTCAAGTCAAATATCTTGCCATAGCCAGCAGTGATCATGAAACGGATGCAGATCACGTGAACTAACCTCAAAGCTTCCCAAAAAAACAAACACATCAGCAGCATTTCAAAAAATAATTACCTTGACATATTTTGGGGTGAAATTGCATGTGACTATTTACAGTATCTCACATGAGTGAGTACACCCCTCACATTTTTGTAAATATCTTATTATATATTATCATGTGACAGCACTGATGAAATAACACTTTGCTACAATGTAAAAAAAAGGGGGTGTACTCACTTTTGTGGCCAGTGGTTTAGACATTAATGGCTGTGTGTTGAGTTATTTTGAGGGGACAGCATATTTACACTGTTATACAAGCTGTACACTCACTACTTTACATTGTAGCAAAGTGTCATTTCTTCAGTGCTGTCACATGAAAATACATAAGGGTGTACTTAAGGGTGTACTCACTTCTGTGAGATACTGTGTATATACTGTATATATATAGCTGTGTTTGATTGAAACAAGAGAGACATGAAAGTAATTCCGGTTTGAGGTCCACAAATTAAGTTGAAAAATCAAGTAAGGATTTATTTATTTAATGCTCTGCTTTTGTATCTCCATAAACTGTGGTTTGCAATTGGCAGATTAAACCATGGATTTAACAGCACTGTCAGTGATACTGCAAATCTATCTGAGTGTAGGATTAGTGCTAATCTGTGACTATAAAGTGGCCATTTTATCCAACAGTGAAGACATGTTGAGGTATTAAAGAAAACCGTGTCATGGAGAGAACTCTGAATGGATATGCAGCAGCCCTTCCTCTGTAACCCAGTATCTGACTTGGACAGATAGACGTGGAGAGAAAACATCTGGGCATGGATTCAGGAAGACAATAATGGGAAGCTGACAGATGGAGCAAATGGTGAGCGTGTCATGATTGGATCAGAATGCAGCGGTGTGGGCGTGAGATGCTGTCAGCCGGAGGGGCTGTTAGTGGTTGGTCCAGATCTGCTGCTGAAGGTGACCTGCACGGTGACGTGTACAATAAAGACTAGATGGAGCCCAGGAATTATATCCAGGTTGTAATTAAACTGATAAAAATGAGACACGCACATGAAGGGCTCGGATAACATCTAGCTGTCAGCAAATAAAATAACATCTTTAATCAAATATCATCATTGACATTGAGAGGGATATTTTTATATGTAGACATCTTAAATTAATAATATGCTGTGAGCATTAGCTCAGACTTGGGGCTTTTTACTTTGTGCTTAACCCTGGGTTATCATCATTCTACACACTTTTAACCCTGGGTTATAGTCTGTTCAGACTTGTAATTTAAAAACAGGGTTAGCAGTAGCACCGCTTTTTAACCGGGGTTGTGAAAAACTGTTGTTTGAGGAGACAAATGTCAAATGGTAAAGGAAGAGAATGTGAATTGTATTGAAGAAGAGACCTTTTCATTCTTACCTTTATAATCCTAAAAGTCCATTCTTTAAGAGCTTATAGTACATTCAGCAACAGGCTATATAATATGAGGATGCACAGTTTTATGTAAACTCATGCTGCATTCATCCAATCAATGACATACATTTCATAAATGTGCATAAAACATGTCATTTTTGTAATGTGCATTGTAATATGCTCAACTGAGTTGGATAATTTGTTTTATTATTTAAGAAAATATCTTTATGAACTATGATAGTAACACATTTAATAAAACAATTCCTCAATGTGCATAAACATAATCATGTGGCTTTGCCTGCATGCGATTGAAGAACTGAACTAACCAGGCGTGCCAGTAACTCTCTGCTTTTAGGTAACACCGAATCGTTGAACTATGTTGGTAATGATGGAACTTGCAACTATAGTTGACCAAAGAGGCTTTTGGAAAACACACCCCAGGATGCTGATATCATCACACACATCTCAAATGTTGTTAGTCATTCTTAAACGCCTAAGCTGCAGTCTGTCATCAAAATGATTTGCTATAATTACCTCCCAGAACTGTCTCGCATGATTGTGTCCCAAATATCAGGCATCTGCCTCCAAACGCAAGATCACATGACAGCATTTGTTAAGTGTTTTATCTGCATGCTCTGAGGCTCAACTCATTTATTCTGTAGGAAAAAAAGAGCCACAGGATTCCCAGCTTACCACATTTGTATTATTTGAACTTTGCACCGTTTCTCCAGATAGTGACGATCTTATTCTGTGGAACACACGGAATAGAGACAGTTCTTAATTCACAAACGTTTTATGCTACATTCTAATTGTGCACAAATTCGCTAATTTGGTTGAAACAAGACACGACTAATATGCAAATAAGAATGTTAACCCAGGGTTTAGGACAGTACAGTGTGAAACCCAGGGTTATCCTGGATCCAGAATTATTAACAACACATGAGCAGTTTGAAACATGAAGCTACATAATTCAGGATTCTGGTTACTAGGGTTTAGAACGAGCAAGGGTTCACTTTTTCAAGAGTGAAAAGCCCTTGATTCAAGCAAATCTGGGATCTTCAATCTAATTATAACTGAACAGAAAGAAGCTCAGAAAGAATTTTGAATAAAATTCAAAACCAAGAACAGTAGAAATATGCAAAAACATGAGAACGATCAATAAGTTTTGGATCCCACATTATATTTAATATAGAAATTAAATGACTTAAATTAGAGAAATTAAAACTTTCTGGCTAAGAATGGCTAAATGATCAGTCCTAATTTTCCCTTTTTTCGTTTTCTCTCCAAATGTGTGAACAACACTTTTATCATCTCAATGCAGCTCATTTTTAATCATTTATTTTTAAAACGACATTCCCGAAGGCCAGTTATTCCGTAATAATCCCCACAAGAAACATTCGATACAGAAGACATTTACAACATTTGACAGCGCCGATGACAAGAATATTAAGAGTGAAAATATGATCTCATAAAAATGTCCTTGTGTTGCCACCTCAGCAGCTTTCTTCTGAAATCTGAATGGAATTAATAATCCATAGAGTATTCCTACTAAACATCATTTAAAGACCCCAGTGTTAATAATTAGCTTCATTTTTGGCTCCATCTGTTAAGCTTTTTAATAGCTAATTTAGCACATAACAAATAGCTGCAAACCTGTTATAATTTACTCATTTACTGTATAAATTGAGGGCAATAGTTTCATTTTTACCCATGCACACTGCAAAAAACATAAAAATACACACATGATTGCTCGTCACTGAACTCAACCCTCCACCACTGCTTTCCAACAATTTTGAGCTCAATTAATAAATAAATAATTAATTAAATAAAGAAAGAAATTTAAATGCCTGTGGTTGTTTTGTTTTAAGCATAAATCTAAGTAATTTCTTATTTTACTTCTTATTTTTGAAAACTCGTGCACATTAATTATAAAACGTTGTGCTGTGCTGCTGTGCTTCTGCTGTATTGGATGCTTCTTGCCTTGATGAGTGCATGATTACACTTGTCTCTACCTGCATGGCATCTCACTCTACAGTCACGTCTGGCAGGCTCAAAATCTCCAGAAAGGAAGGAATTCTTTTTCAACGCCCCAAGTGGCATTTTTCAGCAGATTTTATCCTCTGCAAAAAAAAAAAAAAAGTAGAAGTACTGTTTTCAGAGGCACCGAAGTGAAGACTCCAAATATTTTATGGAGCAGCAGTTTTTTGAGACTGGATTTGTCCAGGACTCAGTTTAACTGAAACAATAGCAGTTCATTTGTGAAGCCCTGTTTGAGTCTGTCACCAAACGATTGTGTCTGAATATGATACTTTTGTGTGTATGTTTTATGTGTTATATTAATTCCAGAGAAATCAATAATCTGTGATTTGTTCGTTCTTTTGACAAAAGAACAAAGAAAAGATATCCAAAGTTTTCACTGACCAACGTAAATGTATGTAAATGTTGTTCATGTAAAAATGTAAACATGAACAAATTTAGTTTTTGACAGCAGCAACACATTACAAAAAAGTTGGGACAGAGGCAAAATAAAAGTGGAAAAGGTAATATAATATCCACGTTAAACTGTTTTGAAACAGTTCACAGTAAGCAGGTGAACTGGTAATAAGTCAGGGTATCATGTTTGGATATACATTTCAGTCTTTGCAAGCAAAATTGGATCATGGCTCGTCACTTTGTGCCAAATTCCACGAGAGAAGTGTCAAACAAATCAAAAATCACATTTCACAATGCAAAATTGCAAAGACTTCGAGTCTTTCACCAAGTACCATACATAATAGTGTGAGAAGATTCAGTGAATCCAGAGAAATCACAGTACATGTAGGGCAAATCTGGACCACTCCTGCAGAGTTTAGCTCTAACGCTAATCAAACACACCTGAGCTTGCTAATCAGAGTCTTCAAGATCATTAGACAATCACAGGTAGGTGAGTTTGATCAGGGTTGGAGCTAAACTCTGCAGCAGATTGGCCCTCCAGAGAAAGATTTGAGGAACCCTGATGTAGGACAAGGCAGGAAAGCTCAGTTGAATGTGCGTGACCTTTGAGCCCTCAGGTGGCAGTACATAAGAAACCGTCATGCTGTGGTGTTAAATACAGTCACATGGGCTCAGGAGTACTTCAGAAAACCACTGTTATTTCCCACCGTCTGCTGCTGCATCAAGAAATGCAACTTGAATATCTGTTACTCTAAGAGAAATCTATGCATCAATTCTATTCTCTGGTCCAGAGCTCATCTCAGATAATCAAGAAGACAGTGGAAAGGTGTGCTGTACTCTTGATTTTGAGTTCTCAGTCCCAAAGACCAAAGGGACAATCCAGACTATCATTAGCGACAGAAGCAAAAGCCAACGTCTGTCATGGTATGGGGGTGCAGCAGAGCAAACAGCATGGGTGACTGGAACATGTGCGAAGGTACCATTGAAACAGAAGCATAGAGACATATACTGCGATCAAGAGGATGTCTTTCATGGGAAGTCCATTGTTATTATATCAAGACAATGCCAGTCTCATTCTGGTGTGCTACTGTACAACAGCAGGGTTTCGTAGACCGAGTGAATGTCCTGGACTGGCCAGCAGATCTGTCTCCTATTGAAAGTGTATGGCTCATCGTGAAAAGGAGAATCAGACAAAAACAATCACAGACTGCTGAGCAACCGAAGTCTTGTATCAAGCCAGATTGGACAAAAATGTTGCTTGTAGAACTTTAAAAATGAGTATCCTCAATTCCCAAACATTGAAGCATTGTAATTAAAAGGACCGTTGATGTGACACAGTGTTCAACATGCTTCTGTCCCTGCTTTTTTTAAGTGTGTTGCAGCCATCAAAATTTGTTCATATTCACAAAATACATTTACGTTGGTCAGTGAAAACTTTGTAAAACTTTTATTTGTACTTTTGTCAATTAAATAAAAGTGAAAGAGAATGAACAAATCACAGATTCTTGATTGTATTGCATTTTATAAAATGTCCCAACTTCTCTGGAATTGGGGTTGTACTACATTTCTGAATTCTTCTGAAATTCTTTGAATTTGATTGATCATGTCTGGAGTAAATTGCTCTTGCAGTACTGATGAACTGTACTTTACGTGCTGCTCACTTGATTTGTTTCATGCACTAAACTGAGTTTAAACTCGTGTCTGGTATCAACACTCTATGAAAGTACTTGTGCTTTAGAAGACCATTCTAGCAGACTGGAAAATATGTTTTATGTTTATTTTCTATACTCTGTCCTGAGAAAGAATAATAATGTTGAATCTGGCTGCACTGCTGGCTGGTCAGCTCAGGACATTATATCATAAATAGTGGCCTTTAATGGTGCATTTACTACAAATCAACTTCCATTTAAGGCAAAAAACAGCTACTGCATGTATGCTATAGTTACTCACTTTCATCCTTTTTAAAAGAATATGCTGCGAGCAGTTTTGATCAACTGATCAGGATACACATTTACTCCCGTGCAGTGAGCACGAAGCCCTCGTGTCACAGAGCAGACATATTGTGTCTGGTGTTTTATCTGCAGAACATGATGAGTGCAAACAGACACGTCTATGGTACCTACGTCTTCAACGGTGCCTACTGTATAAGAAGTCATGAGAATTGCTGTTTGCATTTTACTGAAGTCATTTGGCATATTTATACATTTTATATCTATTTTAATTTGGCTATTTTCGTTGAATGCGCACGACTTCTAATGCATTAGTGCTAGAATAAAAACAGTGCAGTAAATGTTAAATCTATATGTGCTACAAAATCATGTGCAGTGTTAGGGAAGGTTAATTTATTTAACTAATGCATTACAATATTATGTTACTCCCTAAAAATGTGTTACTTAGTTACCTTTGATGGAAAGTAATGTCTTCCACTACTGTTTCTCATCTGGTCTGGGCTTACTTGTAAGTTGTTCATATAAAACAGTTATATTTCGGCAAATATAAAAGCCCTTTCACGCCAAAACAATAAGCCTCGGGCTGAAGAAATTAAATGCATAAGGTTTGTATCATATCTTGAGTTTGATTTTTACTCTCTTTATTCATTTTGAAGACTGGCGTTACTTATTTGATAAAGTAACTCAGATATTTTTCTTGTAAATTAAAAGGAATGTGTTACTTTACAAGTTACTTGAAAAACAGTAATCTGATTACGTAACTCACATTACTTAATGCCTTACCCCCCAAACTGCCAGTGTGTTTATGATTATGATAATAAGTTGGAATAATATAATAAAATACGATTTAGCAATATTAAGTAGTATAACGCACAGTTTTTTTACAGGCAAATAGCTTGAAGCCTTGCATATTCAAGTTACAAATGGCTGCGTCTGTTCTTACGGTAAAAACAGGCGGATGATGTTAAATGTGAAAATATAGTGCAGGACTTTTTGTCCATTGGTGTGTGTTTGGAGCTATAAGTTAACATTATACCAACAGCCCACATAGCTAAGTCACACAAGTGAAAAGCTAAATATTACATTATGATTAAAGTTAAAGACTTTAAAGAAACAAGCTTTTATTTCATCTTAACTTAAAAACAAACACCCAGAAACGATCACAGTAATGGCCTGTGTTTGTGATCTGCAGCATTACACTGAAAACACATTCAGTCTCTTACAGCGATCCATTCATTCAAAGAAACGAATGGACTTGAGCTGCTGATTGCAATCAAGGATTTACCTTGAACTGCAGATTTGTGTGGTGATCCTTCATTTGTCATGCAAAGAGAAAGAACAATTAGCACTAGCTCTTTGTTTTAAAAAGAGTTCAGTAATGCATACTTCAATCCTCGTTGCATTCAAGGATTTCCTTGCCATTAACTGACCTATCCAGCCGCTAGAGATCGTTGACACTTGTTACAGTTGCGTTGGCGTCTCCAGTCACTACACATCTTGAGCATTCCTTGCATTTTCTCTTCTCACTAGCCATTCCAGGCAACAAAAGATTGATTGTGCACAGCAGCCTGAGTGAGCGTCCATCTCCGTTTCCATCACTTAAAACCACACACGCTATGAAAAGAATGGCAGAAGACAGTTTTACTCGTCTTTTGAATAGTTGTTAAGTGATATGTAAGTGCAACATTGCTGTCCAGACTGGCATCTATTCATGGAGCTAAATGGTATTGTTTCATCAGTAAATGAATATATATATATTCTATATACAGTGCAGCTGGTATAATTCATCTAGGAGCTCGAAGGCTCCCTCATGACAGTAGTTTACCCCTAGCGACGGCCCTGGTTCAGTACAGCTGCATTGCCTGTCAGCATGTCCTGTGCTTTTATAGGCTACTCCCTTAGCAATTATACCAGCTTCAACAATAGAAGGCAAGCCGCTGATTCCCTCTTTCAGATTCTGTTCAGGTAAGAACCTGTTCTACATCAATGACAACAATACACTCGCTTTTATTTTGAGGATCTGTATTCCACACACTAGACGGAGCTGACACAAAAATATGATTTGGACTTATTGGTATCTAGCAAACACCCATTTCTAATGTACAGCATGTACACCAGTTTACAGTCATCTGTACTTTAATTAAACTTTGTCCCTTGAGCTGGTTATTGTCATAATTTCTTATTAGGCAGCAGCTTGATGACTCTGCTTAACAGCATTTTTTGAAACAACTCATATGGCTCTTCTTTGTAGGATATATATATATATATATATATGCAATGGTAACATATTTTTGAGAAATCTTTTTTATTATGCATTATACAAAAAACACAATATAAATTTTAAGTTTGAAAATGTACATTTATATAGTGTTTATATAGTTTAGTTGTCCCTCCCACAGTCAAATGAGCTAATTACACATAAAATATAAAAAATACAATGTATATCAGTAATTTACAGTGTACAGTAATGCTATATACATTACACTATATACATATCTCCCCCTGACAAGGGCCATTGGCCTGAAGAAGCATGCAGATATCAGATTTAAAGAATGCTGCATGCTGAAATGGTTTCGTTTTATTGACAGGGTAACATTGCCCCCTACTGGTGAACTGAGGGAAATTAAAAATATAAGACCAGTCCAATGTTTGCTTAAAAAAATCAAATGTGATTTTGTGCTGTAACCACAGATATATTACTCCATTAAGAGCCTTAACACTGAAGCCAAGAACAAACTCATGTTTAGTGCCATGTATATTTATTATTTATATGTATATTTCAATTTAGCCTAGAATCTAGGTGTAGCACAACACAAGTATATATGTATATATATTATATATCATTAAAATGTTTTGTTTATATATATATATATATAAAATATAAAATATAAACACACACACATATATATATATATATATATATGTGTTTAAAGTTTATATATATTATATGTGACATGCTGTAGTTTTATCTCATATTCATCTTTTAATCATATTTGAAAATGTTGACTCCACAGCCAACAGAGTAATTTTGCCTTTACAGTTCCAATACTTATGGAGGGCACTGTATATATATATACAAACATAAACATTTAAATTAACGTAAATAAAACTTAAAATTAATTCAAATTTTGAACAATAATAATAGTACTTTTAATTTAAACTAAACCAACACTGGTTATAGACAAACACTGATACAGATTGTCTTTCTTCTCAGTGAATACAGGAAACTTTATTTTAACATCTAGACACTTATAGAATTACAAGCACTGTATGTGAAGCAGGAAAACAACCACATTGTAAACGATTAGATTTCAACATTCTCATTATACAGAATATATAAATCAGCCTGTAGCTGCTCTTCATGATGCTCTGCTGAACAGATTTCTTTCAGTGGTCCCAAATATATAATAATTCATCTGATGAGTGATGTACGGTCCAATGAGGGAGTCCCACTTCATAATCTTCAAAGCAGCATGAATCTGACCTATTAAAACATGCTCCAATGAATCAAAGTAGAGCTGAACACAAGTCCACTTTAGGTCATCTCAAATGCAATATTTATGTGTTGCAGAAACATCACCATGATCAGAATAAAAATGACGATAAAATAAAAACTTAAAAGCACTAGAGCCTCACTACCTGAAAGAAAGAAGAGACCATGCACTCATAAAAACAATATATCCAGGTATATTAAGAGTATTAAAATATACAAAAGCAGATATAACACTTGATTTGTGAATTAACAGGAGGATGAAACTGATGATAAAACCATTATGTTACACTGTAACATAAAAAATACAACTTTGGACTTTCAAGTAAGTCTTGTCTGATCACAAGACTGAAAACTTTAGGGCTTGTTTTCAATGCTGCGATCATAAAGAAACCTGATGTGCATG
Source organism: Oxygymnocypris stewartii (assembly GCA_003573665.1). Taxonomy (NCBI): domain Eukaryota; kingdom Metazoa; phylum Chordata; class Actinopteri; order Cypriniformes; family Cyprinidae; genus Oxygymnocypris; species Oxygymnocypris stewartii. Next base: position 140,971 of record QVTF01000350.1, on the reverse strand, counting down.
TCAAACACTATTATTGAAACGAAACATATTTCTATACCAGTTAGACCAGCTACCACCAACCTCATTTTAAATGACTTTAACATAATGCTTCAGTTAATATTTATTATTAGGTTCATAAGCCACTGTCCACACAATCAATAGGACGAATTTGAAACATCTGCTTCTCACCTTAAGAGTTTTTAATGTATAATATTTCATTTTGGACCGATGTAGGTCACACTTTTGCCAGTCTTTTTCAGTGTTTCCAGAAGGACATCCGTGTCTTTGTCTGACTCAATGAAGACCTTCTTGTTGGGCAGATCAATGTCAAACTTGATATCTGTTGAGAAACACAACTGAACTATGAACTATGTTCACACATGACAAAGCAGAGCTACTAAAACAAGAGAGAAATTCAGCTGTATTTTTATGTATTTAACCAAAGTAGATTCACTTTCACAAATATCAGGTTTGAAATAGTTTGGGCAGATCAATAAACACTCTTCAATGAAATCTGAAATATTGAAAAGCATACCCAGCTTTTGAAGCACTCGAGTGACCGCTCCAGAGCATCCCTCACATGTCATGTCGACAAAAAACTCGTGAGTCTGTCAGGAGAGAAGAAAACATCTTTGATTCAGTTCTATACGAGAATCATAATCAGCTAGCTACAAAGCTAAGTGTCTGAAGTTATGCGAAATACAAAGTCATTTTGGATGCCCCAAAATCAGAAAGCAACATATAAACAGACCTTTATGAGTTACATTTTAAATGAAATGTGAAGTTACCGTCATGATTGATCAGATTGTGGCTAAACACTGGCTTTTGCAGGACTGTCGCTGTACGATCAATGACGTGCTGTTTAACGTTAGCTTAGGGATCATCACTAACTTACAAGATTACGTTATTTCCTTACAAAGCGGGCGTTACTTTGAACCACTAAGTATACGTACATATATTCCCTCAAAGTTCGTATATTGTGAGAGACTTGTGCTATACTAGTCCATGTTTGTTTTACGAGTCAATGAGTCATTTCTGGAGAAATGTACAAGTCAAGCGTTTTTAACACACGTAATGCTTAATTTGTAGACGCTCTCTTATTTGGAAGCGCCCCCTGCCGGCATAAAATGAAATAATAAATTTAAATAAATTAAATGAAATATCAAAATAAATAAAAAATCTAAAAAAAAAATATATATATGATTTGATACGTTGCCATGATATTATATCGAATGCTACATCAGATTATCTCGCGACATTGTTTTAACATAAATTTCGTTCACTTTTTTATTTTTATTTTTTAATCAAGGCGTGTGAATCTAAGCCTTGTCATTTTTAAAAGCAGAAACACAATCATTAGTCGGTTTGCTGTGCAGGCAGCGGCAGAAGTGAAATCAGCTGACTGACACGCTGCTGACGGTCACGTGACCGCAGGACGCGGCTCCGAGCAAATAAACGCAATCTCAGAGGAGAGGCTGGAGAGCACTTTCAAATCATAGCATGCCCGCTTATCTGTACGCTTCTGTGCTGCCATAGCACACCCGGCTTCAGATATGGACCTTATGATGTTAATATAGTAGATCGTTTACAATACATCGTTTAACTGTGCTGACGGTAAGTACAAATCTGTCACTTCATGTAGCACGATGACATTAGCATACAGCACTGTTGTTGTGACAGCATTTACTGCCGAAGGCTAACGCGACTATCACTGGTTATTTATGAATATCTTACTATTTATTTCGTGAACGAGACCGTAAATGTAAATAGACTGGGTGTTCCCCTGGTACAATACAGTGTACAGTAAATGCGATATTCTGTACTACATCTACCTAGATATACTTGTATGCTTTCATTTGTTAACAATATCAGTTTACATGAACTAACAATGAACAACATGTATAAAACCATTATTAAAATGATTCAATGTTAATTGCAATATTTACTAAAATTAAAAAAAAATCAAAAACTGTTAAATTCGTTAATACACTAATTGAATGAACTAACGAACAAATAATGAACATTTATATTTGTACTATCATTTACAAATATGAATAAGGTCATGCTCGCTAGTACATGTTTTATTGTCAAATGGGATCTTATGGCACAATGTTACAATACTTATAAAAACTTTGCAGATCCAGTATGTCAGTGTTCTCTCTGAATACCGAAGCTGGTCAAATAGTTACAACTAAGACAATGAGTTTCAAAAGATGTCCTTGTTTTTGTATTGCTCCCCTAACTGTGGGAATGTTGTTGAGACTTCTATGGAACCTGTCTATTAAATGTACATCAGTAACAAGTCAACTGCATGGTCATGAAGGACTTTTATTTCCCAATTGATCTGTTTTCGTATTGATTTGTCTTTTACATACCTAGACATGAAGTAGTCAATAAAAACCGTGTTCAAGGCAAAGCAGTGGCCACTCCTAAGTCAAACATTGATTTTAGGTTTGTCTGCACTGAATATAGCTGCTTTGCATTATCATATGATAGCATGATTGTTCATGCGCACCTATCTGTAGCAAAAGAACAGGGCTTCATTTTTTAATTTGAAACCTCCACAGCTTCAGGTTATAATTATATTGTGTGATGGTTGAGTTAGCTATATATTTGTAAAAGCCGAGTCTGTTTGTTGTTGTGTTTTAATGTCAGTTAGCTCTTACTGTTCAGTGGCTGAAGTAGTTTGCTGAATTGTCTCGTAACGGTTCCTCATATGTGTGGCTTGGAATGATTACAAATAGTTGTGACACCTTTTTTGACTCGTACAACTGGTGTATTTCACCCTCATATTACCACCCTGTCTTCACCATTACAAAACAGTGTATATAGAGTTTGCAGCTTTCATAAAAAGCACATTTGACAAAACATTAATAAACGTTTTCTCTGCATGCATAATAATACAAATGCTGGCTGTGAGTGATGCAGTAGTTCATTTGAGCTGCTCTGTGAAATTCACACAGCCATATTAAAGTATCAGGTATAACTAATGTTGACTATCATTTGGCATATTTGAAATCCTCAAGAGTTCGTCCCCAAGCGACGATAGAGAATATATTGGTGCAGAAAGGGCACACTGTGCGTCATTGGTGTGTTCTGAGGGCTATTAACTCTGTTTCTTTGTCTGCGATCACAGAGCCTGTAGATGCAGCGTCTCCGCAGGGAAGCGTTTGATCAGTGAAGCTATCCGTGGCCAATTACACCCCCAACCAAAGCAAGCATGGCCTCTGATATCAACTATCAGGATGGTAAACCAATTTCCTTTGCATTATGTGACACTGATCGTGATCTTTATTTATATATATTTTTGTGGCTAAGCTTAAAATAAAATAAAATGTTTTAAAGATTTGGACTTTTATTCAGCAAGGACACATCATATGGATCAAAAAGATAGTAAATGCATTTATAATGTTGCAATGCTGTTCATTTGAACTTCAATTCAGCAATGTGTCCATAATGTATTAACCACTGCACAACTATTTTCAGAAATGATGATAATAATAAATATTTTTTGAGCTGCAAATAGTATATTATAATGATTTTTGCAGCATCATGTGACACTGAAGCTGGGTTATTTTAGTAGCATTGGCATAATATATATATATATATATTTTTATTATTATATGAATTATTTTTTATTTGTATTCATTTTTATTTAAATTGTTGTGGTTTTGTTCATTCATTCTCTCTTTCTTTTAAATTAAATGTGTCTCGTCGTTAACTATAATAACCCTGCACTGAAGACTGGAGTAATGATGCTGAAAAACTGCTTTACTATCATAGGAATAAATTGCATTTTAAAATATATTTACAACAGCTATTTGAAGTTGTAATACTGTTTCTCTGTTTTTAGTGTATTTGTGATCAAATAAATGCAGCGTTGATGACCCTTTCGTAAACATTATAAATCTTCCACACCCCTAGCGTTTTTAAGGTCCTGTTAAAGCTATGTTTGTGTGTTGGGTCAAGGCCCAGACCGTTCTAGAAGAGACGAGAGCCCCGCTGAAGATGAACCCGTCCATTCACCCGGTTCCCAACGACAGTCAGAATATGAACGAATCGGAGGAAGAACAGGATCCTCGTAAGCACCGTCATCTTCACCTATTAACACTGTCATGTCCTTGGACTGGTTTTAATTGTGTTCATTTGTTTTTTTCTTTAGGTTTTCTCAGACTCTAATTCATTTACTTAAAGGAAATATTGGAACGGGACTCCTCGGCTTGCCTCTGGCTGTCAAGAATGCAGGACTCCTGGTAGGACAGAACTTTTAATTTGGAGATGAATGCTCATATTGTATTTTTAACTGCTCTGACCTGGTGTTCTGGTTTCCTTTTATAAAATCGTACATCACAGTAAAACGTGTATAGTTGCACGTACGCTTCTCTCTGAGCTTTATCTTGTTGTTGTGTCATTGTAGCAGCTGTATGTACTTCTCTGAACATGATTTGCTTATTTTAATATCATGTCAGCCTTTCATTTTCATTTCTCTCACGTTTCTCGTAAGTCTTGTGATTTTAAGAGCTTCTGCACTTAGTGCACCTTTTGGATTTTGAAGAGACAATGTGTGATACAGCTGTCAGGTGATGTAACGCTCACAGGAGCAGCACATGATGCAGTACAAGCGTTCATGAATCAAAAGAGACCACCTACAGTCAGTGTGCAGAATTAACACATGCCAAGTGCAAGTCAAAATTACGTAAATAAATGTTGGCTTGTTACAGAGTTTAAGAATCAGAATCCGCTTTATTCACCAAGTGTGCACAAACAGACCAGGAATTTGTTGTGGTTTTTAAGAAGCTCTTGATACATACTACATGCATGCATACATACACGCGCATATATATATATAATATGCATATCTGACATGAGAACAGAAACATTTAAATAAGACTTAACAATAAATAATGTATGAATCTGGAACAGAAGATTTATGTACAGATTTGTGCATTTCTTTCTCCGATCTATCTATAAATAAAAAGGATAATTAATGAATAACATTTATTTTACATTTTAAATAATTTCATATTCTGTTCTCAAGATTTTTTTCCTGCCATTCAAATGCTTAGGGTCGTGTTTTTATAAATAAGTCCTTCATACAATAAGAACAGTAAAATTGTGTAATATTATTGCTATTTAAAATGATTTATTTTATTTGAATATATTTTCAAATTTAATTTATTCCTGTGATCAAAGCTGTATTTTCATCATTACTCCAGTCTTCAGTGTCCCATGATCTTCAGAAATCATACTAATTTGCTGCTCAAGAAACATTTCTTATTATTATAATTTTCAAATACAGTCGTGCTGTTTCTTATTTTTGTGGAAACCATGCTTTTTCTGGGGTTCTTTGATGAATAGAAAATTGATTTGAAATAGAAATATTCTGTGACATTATAAATGTTTTTATTGTAACTTCAGGTCAAATCAGTGTCTTTCTTGCTGGATAATGTATTAATTTCTTTTAAAAATATCCCAGACGTTTTGAACAGAAGTCCATTTATATTTTTTAAATGGATTTATTTTTCCTTCCTTTTTATGCATTAAATCATGACTCTGATAAACGTTAGCGTAATAGGTGTTCCCGTTCTCAACAGTCTGCTTTATTTGGGGCTCATTCATGTCCATAGCACAAACTAAGTTTGAAACTAAAGGTTATGGTTATATTTAAAGCCTTGACAATTACTAGCATCTGAAGTCTTTTTGGGGTCATCTTTGCAAGCAACAAATTGCTGAGCGCCCTCTTTCTTCGACTTCTCTTTTCGTGTATGACGCAGCTGCACCATTACGGCGTGCTTGTGTCATTGCACTGCTGAGCCGTGCTTTCATCCTCTGAAGACCTCTAAAACCTCTCCGCATCAGCTGAGGACACAGGAGCTACCTGACAATCTGACAAGTGTTTCCAGCGGATCAAAGATGCCAGACGCGTGGACACGTCCCTGAGGGATGCTTTCTGCTTCACTGCCAGACATGAATATTATGCTTTGACCTTTTTGTCAGTTGCTTTGTGCAGTTACAGATGTAGTTGCACCCCATTGTTACTATTCCTTCTAACATAAAATCCTTCCTCACAAATTGGAAATGCAATAACCTGTCAGTAATGACATTAACAATATTTATCAAATCACCCTAGAAACCAGTTTCCACAAAAATATGATTCCACAAAAATAATGTTTTCAACATTGATGATAATCAGAAGTGTTTCTTGAGCAGCAAATCAGCATTGAATGATTTCTGAAGGATCATGTGACACTGAAGACTGGAGTAATGATGCTGAAAATTCAGCTTTGATCACAGAAATACATTACATTTTAAATGAAATCAGTTGAAATCCGCAGAAGAGCCATGACTTAACATGTTGAGTGCCATGTTAGGCACTAAACCTCAGACTGTTCCCAGTGGCCTGTATTTGAAATCCATGTTTAAAATGCATTACCCACATTTTCTAGTTGATTAAACGTGCTTTATCAATAGTTAGTTTTTCTCATTTTGCAGGTGGGGCCGTTAAGTCTTCTGGTTCTGGGAATCGTGGCTGTTCATTGCATGAACCTCCTGGTGAAATGTGCTCATCATCTAAGTGCAAAGTAAGAATAAACAGCTTGATTATTTGTAGAAATGCTGCCCCTCATGTTCTTGACAAGTTTTTTGATACTTAACATCTGTTTTGTATTCTGTCATGGCAAAGTTTAGTGTAATTTCCCTTTAATCGATCTACCGACCGATAATAATAATTAAATTTGTGTTTTTTTTCAGGAACATTGTTAGTAGGAAATAATTAGTAGGGTAAATACTTGTTTCTGTCATGCAGTTGACTGTTGAATCGCACACGTTTTTCTCATTGAAATGTCTATATTTAGGATGGGCAAGCCCTTTCTTTCCTACGGAGATGCAGTGGGGTATGGCATGGAGAACGTGTCGTGGCTGAGCAGACACTCTCTGTGGGGAAGGTACAGTAACTGAACGTCTGTGTTTCACTGCTTACAGGGACGTTTTTATATTCAGCACTATGTTAAAGTTGACTTGTGTTCGTGCTATTCTCACCATAATCTTTAACCACTTGTCACATGACTCTCTCAGCACCTGATCTCTGTGCAACTTGATAAGCACATGATAGCACATACATGGGTGTTATTGTAAGAGCGTTTGCTCATCTGTGGTATGAAATATTGCTTGTCTTATTTAAAAAAAATGCATTTTATTATATTATATATTAAAGGAAATCACACATTTTAAGATGTTAATCAGATGTTTGTATGCAATAATTAAGACACCATGCTTTCTAGACGGGGTTTAGATGTACACCACGATCAAACGTTTGTGGGCTGCCGGGGATATTTTCAGAAGAAGTGTCTTATTTTCACCAAGGCTGTGTTTATTTGATCAAAATGCAATAAAAATATTGTGGAAAATGTATTTAATTTAAAATAACTTTTTATTTGAGTGTATTTTTAAATGTAATCTATTCCTATTTCAAAGCTAAATTATTAGTCTCTATAGTCACATGATCCTTCAGAAATCATTCTTATATGCTGATTTGCTTTTCAAGAAACGTATTGTTATTAATTTTGAAAACCGCTGTGCTGCGACATATTTTATGAAACTGTTATTCTTCCAGTAGAAACTTAAAAAGAACATTTATTTGAAATATCAATTATTTAATGTCACGTTTGATCAATTTGACTCATCCTTGACGAATACAAGTGTTTTTTAAAGGAAAATCTTATTGACGTAGATTAGTTTCAGTGTTTGTTTTCTGCTTCTCAGGCGTGTGGTGAATCTGTTCCTCAACATAACCCAGCTGGGTTTCTGCTGCGTTTACTTTGTGTTCCTCAGTGACAATATCAAACAGGTGAGAGAGCTTCAAATACAGAAGAAGAGACTTCTTTTTAAGATTTGATTAAAGACTTTGTCCGCATTAAACAAAATATTCTTCAGAATCACACAATATGTCCTTTATTATCTTATTATAAAAAAAATAAGAAACCAGAGAAAACAGTAGTGTTATTCTAGGCCAGCTGGTAGAACATGTGAATTTAAAAACGTAATATATTGTTCTTTTTGGATAAAAGCTTTTCCCAAAATCCTGAAATGTAAATTCAACCTAAAAACTGATCAAATTTCTTTGCTCCCCACAAGAGGGCAGCATTGCTTTTCAGTTCGCTTGATTAAAAAGATGTGCTTCCTTTTGTATAATCTGAATTTACAAATGTAAAATGCACCTTCATATTGTTAAAGGATTTGTGTTACTCTTTCCATTGACTGGCACATTGTAGGTGGTTGAGACTGCAAACGGGACGTCCGTGAACTGTCACAACAACGAAGCGGCAGTGATTGTCCCCAGCTACGACTCTCGCCTCTACATGCTCTTCTTCCTGCCCTTTATCATCGTGTTGGTGTTTATCCGCAACCTCAAGTACTTGGTCCCTCTGTCGTTTGTGGCAAACATTTCCATGTGTGTCAGCCTGATCCTCATATACTACTACTGTCTGACGGTAAGACACATTAAACACACACTTAATATGGTGGCAGTGTATCAGTGTATGGCCTGAATTGCATTGCACGATTTTTCTTAGTGATTAATGTCATATATGATACATACTTAGTATTCAATATCCTGGGTGGACCAAATAGTATTTAAACTCTTAAGCCACATTATGTATGAATACATTACATAAAAAAAATATTAAACCAAGTGTGATGTTAAACACATACATATATATATATATAGCCCAGATACACCTTTCAAGAAGAATGTTTGAAAAAGTTTGTTAGGTTTGAAACAATAGATACTTTGCTCCAAGCAATCCTCAGGACCAAGGCTGCTGATTGAGTCTCAGATGTTATGGATGAAGAGTTAAGTGTCAATGACAGGTTACAGGGTTGTGTTTTAGAGTGCATTTCGTATTGAACTGCTTAAAAAGCCTTGAATCAGACCCTGCGTCTGTAATCAGCATTGCAGCTACTGAGAAAAAAGCAAGAAGGGTAACACATCATTTTTTTCAGGAAGGAAAGAAAGGTTGTCACAGTGGAAACAGCTGGCTAGAGATTGCAAATTGGCTTGTTTGGAAAATCTTTTTTTGTAAAGAGTCAAGGGTTTCAAAAATGCTTGCAGAGCTGCCAAAGGACATAAAACATATCCTCTAAATGCATCTTGAACATCATACAATCACTTTGTGTTTATACTGTGACTTAAAGACATTTATATAATTTGTTTAATATTTGTGCACCATAAATTGCTTATTTAAAATCTGATTTATACAGTGCATCAAAAATGTCTGGGAATTATTTGATCAGGGAATATAATTTTTTATGGTGTATACTTAAGATAATGACTGTCTAACGATGCTGTAAAAAATTTTGGGGTCAGTAAGAATTTTTTTTTTTTTTTTTAAGAAATGAAAACCTTTTCCCCTGGTTTCACAGACAAGGCCTAAGCCTAGTCCTAGACTAAAATGTAAATCTGAGCTGTTTCAACTGAAAGAAACATGCAATGACTGATCTTAAAATATATCAGTGCCTTTATTTAGTCTCAAGATGCACGCCAGTAATGTTTTTTTCTAAGCATGTTTATAAAAACTACTTATGTCCTAATTTAACTATGACCGAATCCTGGCTTAATCTATGCCCTGTCTGTGAAACTGGGCCTTTATATATCAAGGATGCATTAAATTAATAAAAAAAGGAACAGTACAGTAATATTTATATTTTCAATAAATGCTGTTCTATTCAACTCTCCATTCATCAGTAAGTCCTGAAAAAAGTATCATGGTTTGCACAAAAATATGAAGCAGCACAATTGCTTTCAACATTGATAATAAGAAATGTTTCTTGAGCATGTGACACTGAAGGCTAAAGTGATGATGCTGAAAATTCAGCTTTGCATCACAGAAATAAATTACATTTTAAAACATTCAATTAAAAAAGCAACTCTTTTAAACAACAGTAATATTTTACAATTGTTACTGTATTTTGATAAGGAATGCAACAGGAAAAAATATAAATTGTTAAATATTCATTGTCTCAGACTTTTTGAACTCCACAATACATTCCTCCTTTTTGAAATGTTCACCGTGGCACAGATTTCCAGACATTATTTTCTCTTGTCAGAATATTCCATACCCCATCAACCTCCCGCTCGCAGGAAGAGGAGTTGACTATCCTCTCTTCTTTGGAACGGCAATCTTTGCCTTTGAGGGAATTGGAGTTGTAAGTTTTTATTTTGCTCTGATATTATGTTTGTCACCACAGAAATATTATTCAAGTGAAAAAGGTTAAATTCAAAAGGTGTCATACTCAATCTTCATCAGGTGCTACCACTTGAGAATAAGATGCAGAATCCCAGAAACTTCACCACGGTCCTGTATCTGGGCATGGGCATCGTCACCACCCTCTACATCACCCTGGGCACCATCGGATACATTGGCTTCGGAGAGCATATTCGGGGCAGCATCACATTGAACTTACCGTTGTGCTGGTGAGTGCCGGGGATCTTTAAAGGTGGCCTCTTTATGCCCCATTTTACAAGATGGATGAATGAATGACATTAGCATTGAGGAGTGCCAACAATCTCTTTCAGAAAGGCTTTGGAAAACAAAATATGATGCGCTTGCTTTGTCTGGAGCTGGCGTTCATGCAGAAAGCATTGGTATTGATCCTTCTTTCAAAATCAGCTTTTGCGAAAATCCAACGTTGAAGTGATCTTCATTTGTGAGGCAGTCCGGTGTAAAATGATTGGCGTAATCATACAGGAATTTACCGGAGACAGTTCCTCCGAAAATAATACTTAACCACAGTAGTGTGATTAAAGTCAAAAGTATCGATATTTCGATAAATATCGATACTGAAATATCTGAACGGTACCAATACTACAGACGCGATTTCTTTAAGACTGCAAGGGAAGCTCAGCTTCCCCTATAATTGTCAAAAAATGAATGGTCAAATATATGTACTATTATGTTAACATTTTATTGACTAAAAATGCGTTAAACACGTTCATCTCGAACGAAAACAATTTCGTTCAGAATCAGCTACTTAGGTCGGCTGACTCGATTTCCTTCTCATTCATTCCCGTAGCGTACAGTGCATTACTCTGTTGAAGCCCAGCGTCCATTGACTTCAATGGGGCTGCTTTAAACGGTTTTTTCAGAGCTTAGAAACAAGACGGTCATTGGATAATGCTGCGATTATGTCCCGCCCACGGACGCTCAGCGTCTCTGGGATGAATGGAGGAGTGGGCTGGCCCGGACTCCGAGCGTCTGCGTGATGATTGGAGGGTCTGTCGAAAGACTGCATCTCCTTTTGATTGACAGCGATTTGTACTATAAAAGTCACTGACACTGAAGCTATTCGAGCTCAGTCCCATCGCGGAAGTGTAGTCGAAAGACAAACTGCTGCAACCTATTTCTTGGTATTTGCTTGGTGAAATTGCTAGCCAATTTTCATCATACATTTCACCCAGATTCCTTGTTTCAGTTCAACCTAATTCCCATATTTCGAGTTTAATATCTTTTTTTAGATCGTTTGTTCATTCATTCATTCATTCATACATACAGTAGGCTAGAAAATTTTCTTGAAAAGGAATGTTGGGCAGAATTTAGGTATAAATAAATGGTACATTTTTATGATGTTGGCCAAAAATGAGCTTCCCCTCTTTGAAAGACCAGCAGCCGCCACTGCTAATTTTCCGAAGTATCGATACTCCGATCCTAGCCGAGCTGTCACTTTCACTTCTCTCCAAAGGCGCGTTGACAAACACCACACGTGACCGCAGGTGCCTGTTTCGTGTCTCGTCTCATTCGCTCTGGTTAAATAGCAAAGGTGAAGTGAATATAAATATGGCGAGTGCGGCGCCTCCGCAACCGGCTTTGGTTGATAAAGAACACAGCTGGAGTGCTATCTGGAAATATTTTGGATATGAAGCAAATGAACATGCAAAGCCGAAGGACACAAGCAAGCCAATATGCAAGAGTTGCTACAGAGCAGTGCTAACAAAAGGCACTCATATAGACGGTTTCAACGACAACAACATAAACAAACGGTACTGCGCATGTACGTGCTCTTTTGGAAAAGTTGTGATATTCTGGTGGGTCGCCACAAATAAATAAATGTATGTATGTGAAACACATCCCACAGCACAACAACCTGAGCCCAACTTGATTACGCATCACTTGAACTGTGTTTGCAGCCGGAAGTTAACCTCGGTCCGGGCGCGTGCGCACGATGAAACCTGATATGAGTGTTTTTTCACCGTAATTCTTCAAGTTAATATAATCTGACTGAGAAATCTTTAACTGTGAATCTTTAAATACTTTAACTGTGGTAATGTAAATTAATGTAAATTAACTTATGCTTATTTAACTTCTTTCAAAAAATGATTACTTAAATTCTGCAATTTGTCTTTATGTCGATCCAGTGAGCATTGTTTTCGCGTGTGATGCACGCACGTTTGCATGTGTGGATCGGTGATATGTGAATCCGGCATTAAAATCTGTTCATCAAATAATATTATGTATTAAGCAGCATTTATGAACGATGAGCAATGCATTTGCTACAGTATATTTTAATATTTGATAACTGTAGGTAATACAAATACAACGGATCATGTTCGCTCTGGTCCAATGTAAAAAAAATATTAACAGATAGAACTTTGGATTTTAATTAGTACATGTATTAGTAAATGTTAGTTTAAATTTACTTTGAACTAAGATTAATAAATGGTTTGGAATTATTTTTCATTGTTTATTCATGTTAACAAATATATATTACCATTAACTTAAGTTCTAAGATTAGTTAGATAGTTCAGTTCATTTTAAAAGTGTGGTCTAAAAAGAAAAAAACATTTTTTATTAAAGTTTGGCATTTTCTTGTAGCACCAGAAAGAAGATGAGACTCGACCTGCAACAAAAACAACACTCACAACCTACACTAGACACTACACCTTGAACAAGTGCACTACCTCACTACCTCAAGACATTTTTGTTCATGTAAAATATACCTCATTGTCATGTTCTAGACTTGTTATATTTATCAAAAAAAAAAAAAGAATTACCCCCTTAATGTTGTGGCAGTTTTTTTTTCTCCGTGGTATCGAAAATGGTATCGAATATCGATATTTTTCAAGGTATCGTATCGAAGTTAGAAATTCCAGTATCGTGACAACACTAAACCACAGTGTCCACAGCTCAGATGTGTTTATGCTAATAGGGCAGAGAGCGTCACAAATGGATGGGGATTTCTACATACAGTGACGTGTACATTATCTGGAATCGCTTGTTCTGAGAGACTGTTTATGATGGAAAAAAAGAGTGGTTGGATTTGTAACATTACAGGCTGGTTGTTTTCACACACTGCGGCTACACTGTGTTCAAACACCTTTATAAAAGTGATTTTTGCATAATAGGTCCCTTTAATGTTAATTGCGTTCTAGTCTCACTTTCTATATGTTTTATTTATTATGATGATTATTATTCAAAAGCATCCTGAAACTGAAATCATACGAGACATTACAAAAATGCAATACACAAAAGCTATTCTGATTTTTAGGATTGACATGAGGCTAATATCAATACACTGCACACCTGAGCAACACTTGTCGGAGTCCCATTACCCATATTCCCCAAGAGGGATAAAACGGATTAACAAACAGTATCTCATAAATTATTTGAGGACATGTTGGCAATCAATTTATCATTTCCCAGATCTATTAAAAGTCGAAACAACCACCCAATTGTAATAATATTTCACAATATTAATATTTTACTGTATTTCTGATAAACTATTAATAATAAGTGGCCAAATAATTAATATATAGTTATTAGTGCTGGGCAACAATTAATCGCGATTTAATCACATCCAAAATAAAGGTTTTTGTGCACTTAATATAGGTGTGTACTGTGTGTATATATAACGACACACACACACACACAGTGTATATTTTGAGAATTTATATTCTTATAATTTATATTATATATGTAATATATAAACATAACATATTTTCTTAAATATATACATGTATCTATGTACACATAATAAATATAAACAGTACACACCTATATTAAGTGCACATACACTTTTATTTTGGATGTGGTGATTAAAAATAATATATATATATATATATATAATTTTGGTACAAAAAAAAGTATAATTTTTTTTTAATACATTAAGATCTATTTTTGTACCATGACTGTTCACACTGAGTCTAGTCTCGCCTTTCAATATAAAAAAATAAAGTTTGTTTTCTTTGTACGTCAAATTGTAGCAAGTTTTTGGTTGAACCAATTTGGGATTTGATTTTGAGAAATTGAAGGCAGCTGATTTCAGATGGTTTGAGGCTTATTCACTTCAGGCGAATACAAAGCAAGCATTTTGAACAGGTCACTGAGCCCAGGTGACAAAAAGCTGACGGAAACTACTTAGAAAACAAGAACAGACCCAACTACACCCATTGACATCTCTGTTCCCTGCAGACGAGCTCGGGTGCAGAGGAGAAGCTGTGGACTCCGTCTTGTGTTTCTATTAGCAGCAGTTTAGTGATTGATGTGTCACCGCAGAGACGATGCTCTTTCATGATTATTAAAGATATCAGTGATACCTGTACGATGCTTTCATTTGTCATTACACTTCTCATATTTTACGTTTACTCCTGATTAGAAAGACTAACATGCGATGATAAATTTGACTTCAGTGGCTGTAGAAATAAAACACTTGTCTAATGTCTGTCTGTTCTGTAGGTTATATCAGACCGTGAAGCTGCTTTACTCTTTTGGGATCTACATCACTTATGCGCTGCAGTTCTACGTGTCCGCTGAGATCCTGATCCCCCCGGCAGTGGCGCGCTGCGGTCCTAGATGGGCGTTGATGGTGGACCTCAGCATCCGCGTGGCTCTCGTAGGCCTCACATGTAAGTCATGCTGCTACACAACACCTTAACTCGCCTTAACAATCGTGGGTTAACTGTAAAGTTTAAGCCTCATAGAGTGAAAGTTTATCATTTGCATGTGTTTTGTCTTGCCTATTTACCCATTCAAACCATTAAGCAAAGATAACACGCGCTGTTTTTTTAAACTGCACACATGCCGAGAGAGAGGCGCGATTCAGATTGATTCCTCTTTCACTTCTCTTTGAATGGAAACATACCCGTTTTGGCTAGTATTCTGGTAATCACATTCGGTTATGTCTTAAGGGAACTGAAACAGCTGAGAAAGAAACCGGATGCGTGTCATTATTGGGTAGGCCACATGCTTTGGTCTTAAAGAGACCGTAGCTTATAAGTACCTGCAGTAAAGAGTAATAATGTTTTCTTTTACAATTAATTATTACATTTCTGCACCTGAATACTAGTGTTACTGACTTTATTAGTAATTTGTTGTATTCATCCATGCTTGTAATTTGTGTAATTGTTCTTGTTTTATTACTGACTTTATTAGTTCAGTTAGTAGTTTTTGCTGTGGTATAGAAGTACTTAAAGTAAGCTTTCAGTAATAAATGAAAAGCAAAGTTTTTTTGGTTTTGTTAGTTTTTTGCTGATCCAAAAAATGCGATCAATCACTCAAACTCCGTAATATGATTTTTGTGATCCGTTGCACTAGTACCTCACACACCCCCGCGGGGTGAATAAAGGCATCTTGTAGTGAATCAATGCATTTTTATAAGAAAAATATCCATATTTAAAACGTTATAAATCGTCTATGATTAGTGACGAACACGGAAGTGTGATGGAGAGAAAGCAAAATGCCAGTCACGAATTAGAAGCAGAAAACGAGGATTTGTAAAGAAAAATGTCAGGATTTCGATATAAGCCAAGAGGAGACTGGTTTTCCTTTGGTAAAGTAAGGAAACTTTGCTCTTGTAAACAAACTCGCGAGACTAGCATCTCTCTCAGGCGCGTGTGTGACGCATACGTTATCCTCCAGAACGTCTTCCACGTACGACAGTTAGCGGAAGTGAGAGAAAAGTGTTTATAACATTTTAAATATGGATCTTTTTCTTACAACAACGTATCGATTCGCTACAAGAGGCCTTTATTCACCCGCTGGAGGCACATTTTTATTATGGATGGATGTGCTTTATTTGACTACTTTTGGACTGCTGGAAAAACACCAACCTACTCCCATTCTGTCGCTTAAAAGAGCAAGGATACTTTTTAATATAACTCTGATTGGCTTTGTCTGAAAGAAGAAAGTCATATACTCCCAGAATGCCTTGAGGGTGAGTAAAACATGGGCTAATTTTCAGTTTTGGGTGAACTAACCCTTTATAACGGCTCCAGCAGTCATTCAGGTTAAAACATCAGCTGTTGAGCTGCTTGCGTCAAACGTCAGGAGCGTTTTCAACGGCTCATTTGCTTGTGTGCGCGTTCATGCTCAAGGTTGTTCAGCCACTTCACAGAGCATTTGTCATTGTTAGAAGTCTATTTTTACCTTTTGTCACTTTTTCTGAAACAAGCCGGACCTTGAACACAACAGCGAATGTTTTCCGCGTGTGACTCAGTCGTGCGATTGATATCCGGATGGGGTGTTGAAATGAGGTTTGTGTGTTGATTGTATGTATGAAGTAGGTGGGTCGTATGGGGTGGTTGGGTAGTGAACATGAACGTGTGCATGAAGGAAATCAGGACTTCTATTTTGTGAATGGCTCACGTGCTCAACCAGATCACTCTACTTACAGCACCACAGCCACAGCCTAGGCCTTTAAATATCTTTTTAGAGATATTGATTTCCTTTTAGAAATATTGAGGTTGTTAATTCCTGTTTGACACGTGAGGTGTGATAGTTTCTTCACTAGGAGGCAGTCTTGAACACTCCTTCATCTGTTAACACAGCTTTCACTTATATGAGCAGCCTATTAATCTTAAAATACTTAGTCTCGGGTATCACATGGGGATCAAAAATCTAGATTACATATCAATGCACCTTACTGCTACTGTAGGTTTAATTTTCATGATGTATTATTTACCCAACATTTCTTACACCACTTTTTTTTCTCGTTTTGAGTGAAGCCTTTGTCAAGAACATACAATAATATATATAAAAACATGCACAAATCATTTAGATGGTAGAATATTTTTATGAGTTTTACACTAACCAAGGCTGTATTTATTTAATTAAAAACAGTATTATATCCTTTTTCTGTTAGCAAACATTGTGATGTTTTTCTGTGGGCGGAGCTTAGCTCCTCCGACCGCTTCACTAACGCTAGCTATGACGTTTGTTAGCTTGTTTTTTTTAACAATAACTGGAGAAATTTAGATTTTGATCTGCATATGTAAAGTCACTCACTGTCCTGGACCGTGATTGTTATTTGAAAAGGTTAACTAACGGACGAAACCCGATTGGCTTTAACTCAAAGGATGAACGATCAAACGGGATTAACGTTACCTCCGGTTGAGCGACTCACATCTAACATGTAAACTTACCGTGTCAATATCTAGTCATGAAGATGTATACATATTTCAGCAGGCAGCCGTTTTACAGCTACATTATTATTCCTGCCACAATTAACCGCAACAAATATACAATTACAAATGATAAGCATTTAAATCCTCAGTTTGATGTTTTACATACATGCACACAGACATTTCATAAAATGATGTTATTGGCACGTCTAAACATTTAAAGACAATACTTTAATTCTCACAATTACATTTTATGTATGTAATGTTTGTAAGAATTTTGAGATGTAAACTCTATCCGTTACATATTAATAGTCCACTTCTGGGGGAAAAAAATCAGATTTGCAACAAAAAAAGTCGCAAATTGATAGATGGATATGAATAAAGCTTGTATTCATCTTGTAATTATGAAATCAAAAGTTATAGAGATATAGACTTATAACTGCGAGGGGGAATTGTTTTTTTTTAATTCTGAGGAAAAAAGTCCATTGCATTTTTTTCTTTTTATTTATTTTATTTGTTCTGTGGCGAAAACTATCTTCCATAGAATAACTCTGGTCTTTAGTATCATGGTAATCCCAAAGTTTTGAACACTAGTATAATTTCTTTATATATTGGATTTGTTTTCTTTGATTTTTGGGGTAAAATATGACCCAGACATTTTCTTGACATTTTTTTAGGAGATTTGCGTTTTGTGCATTACCTGTTATGTGTAACATGCATGGAACAAATATTTGTAAATTGATTAAAAAGGACTGTATATGAAGACTTGGAGAAATCAATATGCCTAGTGTTTCTGTTGCTTGTGTCGACCTAGTTGTTTTGAACAGGTTTAAAGCAGTATTCTCAGGGACCATGTTAAGGGCTTTCAAGCGTGGAGGGGAAATTGTCAGCATTGTGGTGTTGGCATCGAGCCGGATGTGCAGCTGAGAGATTAGATTTGGTTATTAGTTCAATTGAGCATTGTAAACATAATTATTTTGCAAACTCCCGTGTGATAATGTCACCGGCGGCAGGGGCTGGAAGAGATGGGCCTTTTGTGTTTAAATCACCCAAGGCAGTGTGCTTGATGTTTTTATTTGGCTTATTGAAAATATGATGTTACACATTAGCTGTGATGTGAAATGTAATGCATGTTCATCTCCTCACCTGAATGTTTGTTCATACATGACCCAGTGTGAACACGTGTGATAGTATGAAACCTGACTTCAGTTGACTCACTCTTAAGTTCTTCCAAACCTGTATGAGTTACTTTCTTCTGGTGAACGCAAAATAATATATTTTGAATATTATTAACCAAACAGTTGACGGCAGACATTGACTCCTACAGTTTGAGGGAAATAAATACTATAGAAGTCATTGGTTACCATAAATCGTCAATATTATTTAAAATATATTTTGTGCTCAACAGAAGAAATACAGTTTTGAAACAACTGATGACAGAATTGTAATTTTTAGGTGAACAATCCCTTTATGATTTTTCTCTTTCATAGAAACGCATCGCTCTATGCGCTGCACTTTTAATAAAAGAGCTAACCAATAGAAAGGAAGATGCTAACAGTTCACATTGAGTCAAGGTGTTCACGTTTATCTCAAATGAAATGGCAAGAATAAAACCCGTTGGTGTTATTCCTTGCTTTAAGCACATAACTGAGAGTGCGTAACAATCCAAGGCAAGCTGCCTTAACAAGAAGACATTCCCTTAAATTGGGTAACATTCCCAAGTTCAATCTTTCTTTTGCACCAGTTTCACTGGAAGACCAGTTATGAAGCAGGACTGTTCAATAGAAACCCAGCTATTGTTATAGGTTATGTTATTAACATAAAAACAGAAAATACAATTTTTAATCCAGCTTCGAGTAATATCTTTTTTTTTTATTTTATATGCATTAAATTGAACAACCTGAAGACAGAGAAACAATTTTTGGCTGCTAGTTTATTCAGTGTAAAAATCAGGGTTGTGATTTATCAGATCAATTACAGGGTGTAAGGTGATTGTGGGTCAGCTTTCTGAATATTAATCACACGGGATGTGAGTCTCTGAGGTGAAGATACTGTCAAAGCACCTTCACAGTTCATCACCCTTTGCGCCCGACAGCTACAGATGGGAATGTCCAGGAGCACCTAATCAAAGCTTGTGCGACCGCAATCGGTTGTCATTTCCTCAGAATGATACTTTGACAGGGTGCTGGATGCTCCACTAACCATTTAGTTCAGACGGTCTCCGGCTACCAGACGTTTTTAGCATTCATCTTGCCCTCCATTTGAATGTCACTGACTTCGGGTCAAAATTGTGGAGCCAACAAAAACATTCGTACTAAATACAGTAAAGTTGACCGTCCTTCCTGTCACCGCTATCATAATTTGTACTTCGGTCTGCTTTGTCATTTTTTTTTTACTGCAAAAAATAATTTTCTTGTCGTTTTTCTTTCAAACCAGTTGTAGTACTTTAATCAAAACTGCATAAAATTATTCTTTATCAATTTCAGATTGTTTTTCTAGGAATCCTGAAAAATGTTAGCATTTATATTAATAGAAATGTTATTGCATCAATAAAGTTAATTCAGGATATGTATATATGGATACACTAGCGCAAGTATTAATTCAAATTTTACTGTGTTTTAAGGGAAAAAAAATTGTACTGGAAAACAGGATAATATTCCTGAAATCCCCCCCCCCCCCAATTTTTTTTTAAATAAAATAGAGACGGTTACAGGTTTTTAAGGTGTCCTTATTGCAGTGCAAGTATACATTTAAGTACTTAGTATTATTAATTAACTAAATGTACTTACTGTATGGTTAGGATTCGGGGTTGGTTTAGGGTTACTTGCATGTAATTATGCACAATGTTGTATTGTTGTTATAATAGTAAGTGTATGCAACGTGTAACATGGACACCTTAAAATCAACTTTTACCTGTATGTGCCATATATTCAACTTACTCTTGCAGCAACCCCGTGCTACTTCAGTCTTTGTGTTTTCCAACTTTGTCCTGATTTGCAGCATCTCTGGAAGTTTTCAGTCCGTTGGGATGGTCTCAGTGTAAGCATAGAATAAAATACAGCATTCTTCTGTCTGCTCAACAATTTGCATCAATATTCACTCTGTAGCATTCGTGTCTTAATGCGTTTCTTTCTTTTCTAATTCTGAATCCGAAACAAACACTGGAGAACATCCACGTTGGCTCATTGAGGGCAGACAGGATGTGGTTGGCAGTGCCTTTGTCTTGCAGATGAAGAGAGACCAAGAGTGTGCAGCACATGACATCTGATTCGAAGATCTCCAGAGAGAAGCTAGAGGGCTGAAGCTCTTCTTCCTTCTCGTATGAGCACAAGTGTATGCAGAATCCATCAAAGGCCAGCAGTGGCTGGGCTGTGCTGATAGTGCAGATGCAGTAAGCATGCGTCGCAGAGAATAACGTTTGGCAAGAAGACTGATCCTTTATGCTTGAAGGGCTTCACTGCTGACTGACATATAGTTGGCATATAGAATTCGTTTATAGAAAGCTGTTTGCGCAAAAGAGTAACATCAAATCACTTCAAAAGTAGTGATTCGTTAATAAACATACACGCATATATATACACACACAGTACATGCCAGAAACACGTCAAAATCCAAATACGTAGGTGAGAAAGTTGTTACAAGGGCTATATTTAAAGATTTTTCACGCTTTACAGGAATATTCACCCAAAAATGAAAATTTGCTGAAAATGTACTCGCCCTTAGGCCGTCCAAGATGTGGATGAGTTTGTTTCTTCATTGGAAGAGATCTGGAGAAATGTAGCATTACATCACTTGCTCACCTATGGATCCTCTGAAGGGAATGGGTGCCGTCAGAATGAGAGTCCAAACAAGTGATAAAAACATCACAATAATCCGCTCCAGTCCATCAGTAAATGCCTTGTCACACAAATGTTTCACTGAAAAAGTAATCGTACAGGCTTGGGAAGACAAGAGAGGGAGTAAATTATCACAGAAATGTCATTTTTGGGTGGACTATTATTTCAACAATACAAAAGAACGGCATACTCAATGTCTAAATGAGAGATTCTTCAGCTTTCTAGGAAACTGTTTGCTGAGTTAAAACACTGAAGAAATGGGATGTATTGCTCATTGCTTTTAATCAAACGGTTTAAAGATGTAAATGCCTTAAAGGGATCTGTGGAGTGTAAAATCCCAATTCACTCCAAACATCATCTGACACACACTGATAAAGTTTATTTTGCATGCTGTATCGGTTCTTATTAATTCATGAGCCGTTGCACAGTTTGTCTGTTGCGATTTTTATTTATTCTTTTTAAGCAAGTTTAATTGCTTCAGTATTTCTGATAATCTCTTAAGACTCATTTTAGACTGTCAGGAAACTGTTCCTGTCTGATCTGGGGTTTTATTTTCCTCTCTGTGCTTTAGTTTTAGCTGTTCAGCTTTCAGGTTTTGGTGTACAGAAAAATGAAACAGGATTAAAGACGTATTTCAGGTTCTCATGTTGTGGTTTGATTTCAAAGGAAAGCATTCCATCTTCCATAAATGCTTTGCAAACGCTGCTTCCCTCTTTTCTCCTAATTTCTCTTTGAAGCGCTATTATTCTTTACTATTTGATTTAATTGACGTGCAAATTCAAAGGAAATCTGTGTTTTCCATTTCAATGAGAGAAAGTGGCATCAAGACCAATACTTTGAGACAATCGCTAAAGGAAGTGATCTGCTCCACTTTCACCTGAACGAGGGCAGTTGTGAAGCGTGGATTTTAAGGGCAGCCAGCAGCATTTATATTGTCCATTAATGCTGAATAGATTGATTCTGGCTGTGTGTATTTCAGCAGAGACTGATGTAATCTTTTCAAAGTCTAATTGACATGCCATCATGATCAATTCTCTCTCAGAGCTAATTAACCTCTTAGGGCTTGTGTAGTTGTGTTGAAACATATATTTGAGGTGCAAATGTCTTGCTTTGTAAATGTGTTTCTTTTGGAGTTCAGTTGTTATTAGACTTTATGGAAAATGCATGGTGTTTTGACATGGACATGTCACAATGTCTAGGCTGTATTATGCTGAAGCACTCTTTCCATAAAATAAACCTGTGAAGCAAAGTTGAGAAACCATTTTAGTAGGTTTAAAATAATTGTATCTTAATATTTCAGCTATGTTAACATAGGGATGAATTTTGAGATATTGCATAAGTTATTATTTATTTCATTTATTTGTGAGTGGTGCTGCTTTTGCAGCTTGATTTTTTTTTTAAAGTCAGATGGTTTATGATTGGTTAGCAGTGTTTTGTTTTGCTTAAAGGGATAGTTCATGTGATGTTTATCTGCTTAACCCCAGATGTAGGTGAATTTGTTTCTTCAGTAGAACACAAACCAAGATTTTTAACTCGAACCATTGAAGTCTGTTAGTCATAATGGCAGTCAATGGGACTCACGGTTTGAGAGACAAAAAAACATTAAACCCTGTGGCTCATGACGATACATTGAGGTCTTAAGACACAAAACAATCGGTCTGTGTAAGAAACTGAAGAGTATTTGTATTATGTTTTTACCTCTGATCCACCGCGATGTTCAACTGTGCTGAGTGCGTTCACAACATCCGGTGCTTGCCGCGTCGACGTGCTCTGGCATAGGAACCGATCTTCTTCTACTTCCTTGATATTTAACGGCGGTTGACATCCATCATGTCTTTAGACCTCTTTATAGTTTTGTAGAAACCATGACATGAAGGATTTGTTGTTAAATAGAAAGTTTAGAAGTACAGCATTTATTTAAAATAGAAATCGTTTGTAACATTGAAACACTTTTTGACCTCATATTAATGAATTGTTTTTTTATGGAAACACTTCTTTAAACTACAGCACAAGCAAATTCATTTTTTAGTTACAGAGCTTAACATGTACTACATAGTGTCCCCAGGTGTGACATCGCTTGAACTTTCATGTTAGAAGATCATTATTGAATGATCCAGCTTGTATGTCCTGTAATGCCCAGTGAAAAAGACCAAAGAAAACTAAGTCATTTTATACTTCCTTATCCTCAAATGGCCTTTTTCTAAAAGATTGAAACTGTCGATCAGCTTGTTCACTTCCAAAACTAATGAGAGCTTCTCAAGGTGTTTTGATGTTGGGGCTGGGCAGGGATCCTCGGAGCTGTAATTGGTGTGTCAGCAGGGAGTGTGGTTGTGTCTCTCCAGATGAATGAGCAAATAGATCTGAGCATCCCTCCACACTCCTCCTCCACCCCAGCTATGTACAGTACTTAGAAGAACCCTAAAGGCCGTGGAAATGCACAGCAGGAGATGGGGGGGGGGGGAAGCAGTGCATGTTTGTCACGTCAATCCAGTTTAAACTATCAGATTGAGAAGAGACCACAGCCATGATGTGCTCCATCGGTGTTCGCCAGTGTCTCATCTGAAGGATACTTGATCCGACTGCTGTTATAAAACATGCAGCAGTTCTTGAAATCACGAAACCTTTTAAGAACATCCGTCACTCTACAAAAACAGACATGTGTTAAGATAAGATATCTGTCCTCTCAAAGTCACTAAGAAATGAGCTCCTGCTATATTTAATGCAACAAGAATGTTGAGAAGATTAGATTAACTGTAGCATTTGGCCTGAAAGGATCTTAAAATCCCTAGTTTACCTTGTCCTTTGGCTCATGAGCATTACTAACCTGGTTGTGTAAAGTGTTTTTCATGTTGTTTGCGTTCAGATTATGAAAGTTGTTGTTGTCCTGTTCATCTGTTGTCAGCCGTATTAATGTTTTTCCTTTATTGAGGTTGAAGAAAAGAGCGCCGTGTGTAGACGTCAGATCATGTAACCAAGCCATTATGAAGGGTGCATAACACTGTTACAAAAACTATTGGGCTATAGGTGTGCTGTTATGCTGCCAGTATCCTCACTGAAACAACCTCATAAATGAAATGAAATGCTCTACATGAGTGGCAACTCATACTCAACTCTTTATGCTTGATACATGAAGTAGACTTAAAGGAATAGTTCACCCCACTCACTCAACTCGCCTCTAGATTTAGATGAGTTTGTTTCTTCATCAGAACAGATTTGGAGAAATATAGCATTTCATCTCTTGCTCCACAATGGATACTCTGCAGTGAATGGGTGCCGTCAGAATGCAAATCCATACAGCTGATAAAAACAAATGTAATCCACACAACTCCAGTCCATTGGTTAACAGCTGTGTGTCTGTAAGAAACCAATCCATTGTGAGATGTTTTAACTTTAAACCATTGCTTTGACCAAATATGATTCCATAATCAATAACACTTCCAAACCTGTTCCAATGAAGAAACAAACAAACATTTTTCACCATATTGGATATTTAGGTTGATGCAGTACATCCTGCCTTCTTTTAAAGGAGACATGATCGCTGAAAGGCTCTTTAGGAGTTTCTTTTGTGAAACTCAAATGAATATGGTTTGCTGAACTTGGAAGTGCAAAAATATAGCTTGTATAGAAGGTAATTATTAATTTGTTCCCTTATTTTAGGTAAACTACGTTGCATTGTTTTAATGTAGTTAATTCATGTCATTTGTTGGGCTTTGTACCAAACTGTTTTTCTAAACCAATTTAGTGGGCTCCAAAACCAATTTCACTTTCACAGAATATAAAAACATTAGTATTTATAATAACTTCTTACCTGCGGAAGAATACGAGTAAATGATGACAGAATTTTCAGTTTTGGGTGAACATTCCCTTTTAAGGAGTCTATCATTATAAGGATTTATAACAAAACCATGTTAAAACCAAAAGTATGTTGCATTTAAAACTTAACTTAATGTGGTCTGCATTTATCTGATTCATTTTAGCATGCGATTGTCAAAACACGCATGTCACCGTTTGTTTCACTGTGTTTGGGGGGGGTGTATAGAGCATAGAGTGTCCTGGTTTGAAAACAGCAGATATGCCGAAGGCAAAACAGAAAGTTAAATCCCAAGAACGCTCTCTCATAAAGTTTAATATCTGATGTTTAAAATAACCAAGACATTTAAGAGGTATTGTCCTGCGGCAACCAAGTGTGCCAGTGAAATGAACCATTAAAAATAAGAGATGAATAATAAAAAACGGATCATGGACATGCATAGTTGAGCATCTATAACTGCAGACAAAACCATGTCTTAGTGTTTCCGTTTGCCTCATGAAATGTCTTTTATTTGTGTGTTTTTGTTGTAAAGCAATTGATATGACATTTTCAGCATGTAATTGGTGTGTCACATGCTATTAACAAAAAACAAGTTCCCTAAATATTAAAAGGAACAAAAACTAAATCTTGTATATTTTAGCAAGCAACTTGAGATGTGACATTATCGTTCCTGTCTAGTGCTTACTAGCACTTGGTATGCATGTGGAAGGCACATA
Source organism: Oxygymnocypris stewartii (assembly GCA_003573665.1). Lineage (NCBI taxonomy): Eukaryota > Metazoa > Chordata > Actinopteri > Cypriniformes > Cyprinidae > Oxygymnocypris > Oxygymnocypris stewartii. The sequence goes on along the minus strand of QVTF01000350.1, from coordinate 115,240 downwards.
CAAGTTACTCTGTTAAAATACATTCACCATTCATACTGTGACATACATTTCCTCCTCATACATATGCCATCTGCATTACTCAGAAAAAAGTCCTGTGCAAATCATGCTATGCTAGATGTTAATTCAGAGTTAGAAATCCTTTCTCTTTTAATGCCGTTTAAAGGCATTGTGCATTCAAACAGCGTCGTTGGATTACGGTTAGAGCTTAGCTTTCTGAGTTGTTTAATTCTGTAAGTGTCACAGTATTGTGTCTTGCTTTGATTTATTGAGGCGAGGAAGCTGTCTGTCTTTCATTGGTTTAAGAATCCCTTCTGCCTGAACCATGTTTGGATGAATTAAGTGCAGAAAGTTCCTCTGTTTGCTTTGCTCCCCGATGGATCAAGTCAGAATTTGTCCCGAAGAAAGCCATATAGGATTGAAACGGGTGCGTGACACGTAGAAACGAGAACTTAAGGCATTTGTACTTCCTATAAAGCCTCCATTCTCACAGTGGAGTGCTTGTTCGAAATCAACTTCACAGGAGAGCACATTAGAGATGAGCAGGATTACTGTTTCCAAGGGTGCGAGCGTGCCGTGTGCACTCTTAATGGAAAGTGGAATGGACAGTGCGTGAGCCCCCTCTGGTCCTGTACTTTTTCTGGGAGTGCAGCGCTACCGCTGACAGCACGCTGACACATGAGCACCAGGGCATTCTGACTGCGCCATGTTCCTCTTGCTTTACCTCAGGAGCTGCTGAAATTGACCTCCCGCAGCCCCAGGGTGACTCCAAACCTACTTGCTTCGGTCCTGCTGAAACAAAAGGAGACACCTGAACCATGCGGCTCCAAAGGTCTCTGAAAATGCCATCCAGTAAAGAGTGAATGTCTTCAGCACTCGTGTGATGCCTTGCTCTCCCGCTCATGTGACGATCTGACCTTTAATCATTTATAGAGACCCACTTATCGTTCCTTATATCTGACCTTTTATTGCATATATTTGTACTTAACATTTTTCACCTGGTAAGTGAGGAGTAATGTTCAGTCTGGTGGTTATTATCGTGGCTACATGATTTGGGGGGAGGGGAATCTAATTTAAGAATAATTAATTATTAATATTTGTATTAAATATGGTCACACTTTATTTTAATGTCCAATTCTCACTATTAACCATTAACTTAAATGTTTGCCTCAATATACTCCCAATTTTGCTGCTTATTAATTATTATTAAGGTAGTTGTTAAGTTTAGATATTGGGTAGGATTAGGTATGTAGAATATGTTCATGCAGAATATGTGCTGTATCAGTACTAATAAACAGCCAATGTGTTTTTAATAGGCATGTTAAAAAGCAACTAGTTAAAGGTTTACTCCACCCCAAAATAAATTTTTTGGACATTAATCCCTTACCCCATGTTGTTCCAAACAGTAAAAGCTTTGTTAGTCTTCAGAACTCAATTGAAGATATTTTGGATGAAAACTGGGAGGCATGTGACTGTCCCATTGACTGCCAAATCAGTGGTTCAACCGTAATCACCGTAGTGCAGTGGACGCAGAACAGCGCACGCTGTTTACGTTCTGTGTATATTCTCCAAAATGACACTACAGTGACACGGAGCCTGGGAGCCTGCTGGGAGCCAATAAAGTTTGTCTTTTGTTGCTATTAAGCTGTTCTCGTTGCAAGGATGTGAAAATGGTTGTTGCTTGTTACATTTCCAGATGCGTGTTAAAACAACACAAACTCGTGTGAAACAGTATTTAGTGCGAACTGAGGCTCTGCAATCACAAGTGGATAATGAGCTACTCGGGTGTAAGAACACAGCCCCGTGCGTGTCACTCTGAGACACGCAGCACACATATTTGTTTAATTAAATTGCAGCCTTTTACATTTAATAACTACACTAAGCCATATTGTAATTTCGGTTTTAGTTCACCTGAACTGGGGAGCCTTATGGCAAATTAATGAATGGGGTTTAGGGGATAATTCACTATTAACTATGCCTTTTGCCTCAAACTCCTAATTTGCTGCTTATTAATAGTGAGGTGGATATGTTAATGGTTAAGGGATCTAAAAATAAGGCATTAATATGCGCTTTATAAGTAATAAACAGCCAATATGCTACTAATATGCATGCTAATAAGAAACTAGTTAATTGTGAGAATTGGACCCTAAACTAAAGTGTTACCGAATAAATAATGTACATGATAAATCTGTTTGCTGTTTTTTTTAATCATGTGAGAAGAAAGATATCATGTGGTGATATGAAAGATGTGAAGCACAGCTATATTAGCTATATCAATTTCCTGAGAAAATTATAGTTTAGATGTTATGCAAAAATATTTACCCATAGATTACAGCAACTGTCCAATCGGAATCCAGTATTTCAGAGAGCCTTGAAACCATTGGAAAAGATGGCATGTTATATTTAATTAAAGAGGTCTTGGATCCCCGTGTCTTGAGCCAAAGGCAGGGAATCTCAGAGATGTGCATATTTCAATTTCATGTGGCTTCATTTGTTTGAGGAAAGTTTTATGATTTGGGAATAGAACATGTGAGTTTATAAGACAGTATAAGTCCAGTCTGAAAGTATTGATTTCAATAACTCTGAGGATGTCTCTGCGGTGCTCTTGTTGGACGTGTGAACCATAAGACCACAGCATCTCGAGTCGAGGCTTTTCACTGCTTGTTAAAGTAGCAATAACTCCGATTAAACTATAAGAATACTAAATCTACCTTACAATATGAATTAGCCAGTTTTAAATGTGCTTTATTTTTATTTATTTTTGTACATGTTGCTATGTTATTGCTGGGGGTTGCTTACTGCCAAGTCTTTAGATGTGGTGTAAGCCCCTACCCCTTCTCCACTCCATATTGATAATAATAATCATCATTAATAATGAACTGAGAGCAATGACACAGCAGTTATTGCATGTGTTCCAGCAAGTTGAGCTGGATGCGCATACATGCGTTTAGTCCAGTCTGTTTCATCCCTTAAATCCTTCACCTTCTTTTCCTTCATTTAGAAGTGTTCGTTTTCTACTAACTTTCCTCATCAATAAAAATAGCAAAAAGTCTTAAAAAGATAAGACCAAGAAGATTCTTACATTGCAATTTAAGACCGGCACAAGCATCATTTTTAGTCCTCTCAAGTGCTGAGTGTATGACGCTCATTTTGAGCGGGATGATAAATACTCAGGTTTACTAAACATATTCTAATTATAGATTTGTTCAGCTTTTTCACATATGCATTGATGAGATTGTACATGCAGATCTGTCATTGTTTTCCTGAAGGATTTTTAGAGCGAAGATACAACTCCTATTTTAATTTCTAATGACATTATATTCTCTGCTTCATTATCTCTTCTCATTCTCACCATAGTGCCATGAGAGGCTGAAACGCACTATTTTTCAAGACTAATACCACTGTGTTCATGACACTAACTGTCCTAGACGTTGTAATGAGGCGTTATGTTGTGTTTCATCCCACCTTTTGAAGGCTCTTTTATCCCAAACAACATATTCCATGTGCTTCTGGCAGTTTAATAGTTGCTCATCTTGAAATGCTGCTGAGAAATAAATAGCTGCTCTGTGACTGATATGTCTGAGATGAACTTATTAATTTTGTATAATGGCCACTGACAACAGGCCTTCGTAATGACTGAAAGGATTCATTGGGAACATCTCAATGGACTTGTTACTTGCAATATGCATGTGTTTATGACTCTATTTATTTTTGCAAGAACGGGCAAAGGCCTTGACATACATTTTCCTCGCACTAGAATGATCTTTTTGTGCAGCCAGTCTGTAAGAACATAATTGGCAATGGTTTATTTGCTTTTGACATGTAATATAGAACAGCACGTTTTATATAAATGCTGGCTCACGTTTTTGAGGAGCACATGTTAAAACATTATTCTGATGTGATGCGTAAGCAGTGAGTCACCCGGATCACATCATCAGCATCAAACTTTCATTAAACCGATGCAGGCCTGTGTTTGTGATCCTCAGACAACAGATATTTATAAATGGTATATTTTGTCCATGGAGATTCGTAGTGTGTTTCAAGATCCAAACATTCATTACTGCTCAAATGCAGGCCGCTGCATCGGTCTCCTGACAATGAACCCGTGATGAACCTCTGTTTATATTTCAAACAGTCATTGTCTAGAATCGTTCACAAGGGAATAATGGGTAATTAGTCGCAGCGTCTGCGCTCCTCTCTGTAGTTTGGTCACAGTCCGCGTCTAGAAATCTTCACATGGCAGAAGGGGATTTGCCCTGAGCAGCAATGTAAATTAAATGATTAAATTATCTCACTTGTGTGGTCTGAATACCCCAAAACTTTAAGTTTCAAAGCTTGAAATAAACAAATTAGCCTGGCCCTTTTCCAACTTCAACTAACCAATATTCTGTTAATCAGAGCTGGGAATATTTTGAAAAGAAGTGTTGTTAAATGCGAAACACTTAATGTGGACTCCCTCGCTCTGACTGTGGTCTGCTGTGGTCTCTGAGATGAACTGCAGATACGCCTGTATGTCTTCTGTGTTTATAACTGTCAAATGCGTCCCTGAGGTTCACTCGTTTGGTAATTAAGAGACTGAGGATATGTAACATTTATATAGCCTTGATTATTGTTGCCTTGAGACTGCGTTAAGCTCTTTCCTGCTCCTGTGGTGGTGTTTGTGTTGTGATTGCAACAAAAAGCAAAGATCTTGTAATGTTACCACCAAGGCTATTAATCTCCAGACAGGCTGTTGCTAGTTTATTGCCTCCTCTAAATGTGGTCATGAGTATAAAGGAAATATTTGGCAGGGTGGAGACATGCTGAAGTATTGATATTTTCGATTATGTTGAAGTGAATGCTGTTTTGAACTAATGCGTCACAATTATATATTGGTAACACTTTATGATAACTGCACACTATATTATTCATTAGTTAAGCATTAGTAAATAGTCAATTCATTCTTAATAAAGCAGTGTTCTAACATTAATATGCATTAGTAAGCAGTTTATAAGTACAACTATAAATGTTTTGTTCTTGAGTGTATCTATAATGTTTAATAATTGTATTTTCTTACTATATTAATGATCAATTTATTACGTTATTTACAAACCAGTTATTTAGTTGTCAGTGGTTTATAAGATCATTTAGAGCGTGTAGGTAAATGATTAATAAACTATTTAAATCTTATTATTTTGAGACATGATGATAATTGCTCAGTGTGTTCATAAATGCTTTATTAACCCATTCCTGCTGTAATTCATGATTAAGTCAGATTATAACTAATTTAGTAGTTGCCAGCCATCTATTTGTGAGCTCATCTAAAGAGAGGAATATTTATACATTTATAAAGCATTATCAAAGCAGATTTAAATTATAATTTATCTCCCAAACAGAAAAGTTAAACAAATACCGTACAGAACACAGAAATATTTTTTTCAAGATGCAAAAAAATGAAACTGTACACTTGATAAAAAAGGAAAAATAAACCTCTGCAATTTCATAGAAAAAGACCAATAAATTCGGTTGTACTGTTAACTTGTACAGTTTCATATTTTTACACCTTGAAATAAATATTTCTGAGTTCTGCATCCCTCTGTGTTTGTTTTTTCTGTTAGGAAGATAACTGCGCCTTTAAATCTCCTTTGTTATAGATATGATTATAAATCAAGAACAAGGCATTTATAGCTTTATTTATAAACCGTGTACTAATGACAATGTTGGGATAATGCTTTATAAAGGAAGATCTGTCTATTAACTAATGCTTACCTAAAGATTTATAGTGTGCAGTTATTATAAAGTGTTACAGAGATATTTTGCATTAAATAAAGGTAAAGCTACACAAGACATTTATAATGTTTGCTTAAGTCCATTTAAAGTAAGCTGCTTTAAGACGGATCATCCACATTTCTATTAATAAATGCTAAAAAAAAAAAATTAATACTTCTATTAAATGCATTCAGTTGATCAAAAGTGACAGTATAGCGTGTACACATTTCTTATTGCTGTTATTTTTTACTTTATATTGTATGTATTTCCCAACAAAATTAAAATAAAATTAGCAGCACAACATTTACAGTATAATAATAATAAGAAATGTTTCTTGAGCAGAAAATCATCATATTGGAGTGATTTCTGAGGGATCATGTGACACTGAAGACTAAAGTGATGATGCTGGAAAATATTTGAAAATAGAAAATGTATTTCATAATTACTGTTTTTATCATATTTTTGATTTAAGAAAATATAGCCTGAGTGAACAATCTAATAATTTGAAATTAAGGCTTTCAAAACAAATGTTGTTTTATATATAAATGTGTATTTATTAGTTAAAATGCTACAATTGCTCATTCTATCCTAAATGTTAAAAATAGTCCTAATAGCGTTATCTGTATTGTATCAGTGATTCTGGGCTTGAGCAGATGGACAAATAATAGCATAATTTATATTATTTTAGTCCCCTAATATTATACAGTATGCTGTGGAAAAGTGTGCTGTTAATTTTATAAGCAACTCCACTTCTAAAACAGAAGAAATAGACTTGCATATGCCATTTTAAACTGTAGCAAATGCGCTGGATCTGATAATGAATTTCATATTCATGCTGAGCCTATAAAACCGTGCTCTGGGGTTAAATATGATTCATGGGAAATGATGTCCGTTGCCAACAGCTCTTGTGTCCTCTTTAGTTTAACACCTTTTTCGCTTGACACTTTTTGAGTTTCTCTAAAGGTCTGAATGTGGGCTTCTCTCATATTCTTCTATACATAAATCAGTTTTCCTCAAAGCACAGTTGTCCCAGTTGCTGTGCGTGCAAATCAAATGCTTGCTGTGCGAGAACTGCCTTTATAAAAATAGCTTAAATAAAGCGGCAGACCTCATTAATCTAGAAGTCCTTCAATTGGCAGGGCATAGGCGTTTTCCTTTCCAAGACTAAATGTGCTGACTGCAGACGGGTCTTCGGTGACATGTGAAGGTGAGTCGCTCAGACCTGGGGATGTGCCTGGCGTCCAGTTAATGAGCGAGAGGGACGATCAACTATCAGACTAATATCAGGGTACACTGCCATTCAAACGTTCTGGGAACAGTAAGATTTTCTTTAAATGTTTTTCTTTTTGTTTTAAAGAACTTTCTTGTGCTCATCAACCCAGCATTTATTTGATCAAAATATTTACGTGATCAGAAAAATTCAGTGTGACGTGAATTTTCAGAAATCATTCTAATATGATGATTTGTTGTCAGTGATGGAAACCGTTTTTGTTGCTTAATATTTTTTTGGAACCTGTGATGCTTTTTTTAAGGATTATTCGATGAATCAAAAGTTTAAAAAGAACAGCATCTATTCAAAATATAAATATATTCTAACAATAGAAAGACTTTACTATCACATTTTATCAATTCAACACATCCTTGCTGAATAAAAATAATAATTTCTTTCAAAAAAAAGAAAAGAAAGGAAAAAAATGTACTGACCCCAAACTTTTGAATGATAGTTATATTGTTACAAAAGATTTCTGTTTCGAATAAATGCAGTACTTTTTTACCTTTTTATTCATCAAAGAAACCTGAAAAATTATTAGTTTACAAAAAAATATTAAGAAGCAAAACTGTTTCTAACGTTGATAATAAATCTGCATATTAGAAGGATTTCTGAAGGATCATGTGACACTGAAGCGTGAAGACTGGAGTAATGATGCTGAAAAAACCACAGGAATAAATTATATTTTAAAGTATAAAGCAATTTAAAGTATAAATTGCAATAATATGATCATGATCACAATATTACCTTTTTTTTCCTGTATTTTTGATCAAATAAATGCAGCCTTGATGAGCATAAGAGACCTCTTTAAAAGCATTAAAACCGTGTGAGTATTTGATAAAGATGTGAAGCCAGTGTTACAGGACTGGACGTGGCTGGTTGAGTTCAGAGAAACAGATGGCAGCTGTCTGTGATACAGCTCTGGTCTTGATCTCTGAAATCTGGGAAAGGACATGAATTACTAAACACTGCGCAGAGACACAAGGATGTGGCGGTGGAGCTCCAGCTGTTGTCTAAAACATGCTCTGTGAAATCTTTCTGGCCGAATGATGACAACCGCAAACTAATATAGGCGAGATGTCAGAGGAGCGCAAACCTATTCGGATGCATTCTCAATATTACTAAAGCCGATTGGCTTGATAAATGACACATTTGAGAGTCCACAAAAAAAAATAAAGTATTTAGTTTAAAACACAGTCAGAGTTTTTATATATATATTTGATGGTTTCATATGGTTTTAAAAACTTTTGTATCAAGTTTTCTAATTAATGACTCAAAAAAATTCTGTAACCCTTTACAATAAGGTCTCATTAGTTAATGCATTTAACTAACATGAACTAACAATGTACAATATTTGTACATCATTATTTCATTTTAGTTAATAAATATGTTCTTATATGTTAACAAATACAAATCATGCATTAAGTTTTACATTTAATATTAACAAACACCAATAAATGCTATAAATATTGTTTGTTAACTGATACATTTAATGTTAACAAATTAAAACTTGTGTAACCAAGTAAAAATTAATATTTTATATACTTGATTTAATGGGAGTCTGCATCTACATCTTAGATACACTAATACATCTACTCTTTTCTACATCTTATTCAATATATATACATCTCCACCACATCCCAAAGGTGCTCTATTGGATTGAGATCTGGTGTCTGTGGAGGCCATTTGAGTAAAGTGAACTCATTGTCATGTTCAAGAAACCAGTCTGAGATGATTTGAGCTTTGTGACATGTGCATTATCCTGCTGGAAGTACATCAGAAGATGTGTACACTGTAGTCATAAAGGGATGGACATGGTCAGCAACAATACTCAGGTAGGCTGTGGTGTTTAAATAATGCTCAATTAGGACTAAGGTGCCCAAAGTGTGCCAAGAAAATATCCCCCACACCATTACACCACCAGCAGCCTGAACCGTTGAGACAAGGCAGGATGGATCCATGCTTTTATATTCTTTACACCAAATTCTGACCCATCCGAATGTTCAGCAGAAATCGAGACTCGTCAGACCAGGCAACGTTTTTCCAATCTTCTATTGTCCAATTTTGGTGAGTCTGTGTGAATTGTGTCCTCCGTGTCCTGTTCTTATCTGACCGGAGCGGCACCCGGTGTGGTCTTCTGCTGCTGGAGCCCATCTGCTTCAGGGTTCGACGTGTTGTGTGTTCAGAGATGTATTCTGCAGATCTTGGTTGTAACGAGTGGTTATTTGAGTTGCTGTTGCCTTTCTATCATCTCTAACCAGTCTGTCCATTCTCCTCTGACCTCTGACATCAACAAGGCATTTTCATCCATGGTTGTGCGTGAAAATCCCAGTAGATCAGCAGTTTTGACAATGACTTTATTAAAGAAATAAAGGTTACATTTTCACAGAATGTTCTTTACCATATGAAGGAAGATTTTTTTGTCAAAAACCGCAAATCACAAAAAAATGACTTTAGCTGGGTTTTCACAGAGAGGGAATATATATATATATATATATATAACTTTTTTTTTTTTTTTACACGTATCACATAATTAATTATACATAAATATCATACAACTTAGTCTTTACAACTTGAACTAACCTGGCTTTGTTATAAATTATTAGAAGTCAGTTTTTGACCTTGACACACAGTCGTGTTTGTTTATTAATCATTTATGTTTTCATCTTATGTTAACAGCATTGTTTTAAGTAAATAATTATAGAAGATTATGCCAAACTATTTAAGCAATTTTTCTTTTCAAGATTTTCATAAGGATAGCATTATGATTTTTTTATGATATCGGGACAGGAAAATCCCTCTTTATTCTCTTAACGATAATTCAGAAATAAAAACATGCTTATAATAGAAGAGGTTTATTTACTTCATTGTAAGTATGAATTGTATTTTTAAGTGTTTTTTTTAATAAATTAATAGATCTGTAAAAAACAATTAGCATTATGTCGTTAGCCCATACAGTAATCTTTCTGTAATATCTCTAATCTGTTATTCTGCGAATGCATATCCTCGATCATCACAGTAAGGAACGAATGAGGTTTGGTTTGCTTGGAGGATCCATCAATTGATCCAGCACATGTCCTTAATGTGAATGTACTTTGCAATAGCTTTTAAAGCCTTGTTCTGCTCTCGGTCCCGAGGGGCTTCTGTCACCTGTGTCTGCTTTGTAGTCTGCTTGGTGTTTGCCTCTCAAATCTTCAAAGTGACCTACATCTCAGCCCTCTTTGGGCTTAGAATTTGGCCTTTCGAAACAACATATTACAAAGAAGGCCGTCCGGTTTGGTTTGGTTTGCCTCGCCAAAATCTCAGAGAGTGGGTTGTGGCGAGGCGTTCAAACGATCAGCCTTTCAATGTCGATTTACCAGATATCCTGGTTCAAAAATACTTATGTGTCAAATGAGAAGAAAGTGAACAGCCGACAACCCCTACAAAATAATAAGTGACAGGAAGTGTGTGTGTGTGTGCTCTGTGTGTGTTCATGTGTGACGGACAGGAATTTTTCATGTGAACGTTTGAAGATTTAAAAGCAGCCGTGCACAGTGTGAAAAACAGAGGAACTTTTGGAGGACATCAGAGGAGGCTTGTTTGGTGGAGAACAGTGCCTTTTCATGCCCACTTCAATCCCCTTAGTGACAGATCAAGATAACTCATTCCCAAAGCACTGTCCTCTACTCTACATGAAATTCACTCATCAGCATTAAGATCGGCTTTTTACATTTTTACTCTCCAGGGCTTGGCGCTTACTTTTTCTGAAGGGGTCATATAAAGCGATTTGCACCTTTACAAGTTGTTTGAACTGAAATGTTTGTTGGCAGTGTGTGACTGTACTCAACCACCCTATAATAATAAAATACACCCAGTGTGTTTTTTTATCTACTAAAATCTTTACCCCTCTCTCAAATCGATCCGTCTGTCCGTGTGACGTCACACGGACGGAAGCCCCTCCCACGATTGTTGATTGACAGGTGCGTTTCAGCACAGACTGCACTGGTGTGTTACCTCAGACCCGCCCTGAGTGAGCTGTCATCAGCTGTTTCACCGCCAGAGCAGATGTAGACAAGAATGACTCCTAAAAGAGATTGAGGTGTTTTGTTGTTGGATGTAATAATGAACACAGTAGTCGTCATTTACTCCCGTCATCTGAGCGGCTGAAGAGGATTACGTTTGGTTCTGAACTGAATGCGCCCTCGATCTACTTAAATGTGTCTATGTTCACGCGAATCATTCGAGGTCCAGCTTCATCTACAGAAGTGAATGCAAGGTTTTTTAATGAATCTTTGCAAACGCCTTTCCTAATAATGTGCTACTTAGCAAGGTTCAGGATGAATGAGGTTAAAGTAAACAGTCAGAGAGTGCTTGAAGAGAGGGGCGGAGTCAGCAGACCTCATTAACATTTAAAGGAGAAGTACACAATACGGCTTGCTCTGAAAAGAGCTGTTTTCAGAGCAAAACTGGCTAAAAAAGGTTTTTTACACTACTAATGAATTTTTTTTTATTAAAAAAAATATATATTGTTTTTCCTTTTGAATTGAGGATTTTTTTTTCTTGTTTTAAGCAAAAACGAACAAAATTTGTATACATTTTTACAAATTATGTCATTTTACTTCTCAAGTTCGAAACAATATGTAGGAAAATATTTTTTTTTACAACCTATAATACAGGACGTTTAATTATACACAGAGACTCATTTTATGGAAAGTTTGCACTTTACTTTCACCGGATGCTCACTGTAAAACATGTTAGGGATAAAACACGTGCTCTTACAACCATGGGCAACATTAGGGAGGTGCAAGGGCAGTTGAGTTAAGATGAGAGATGCTTTTAATGATAATAATGGGAACATACTCTGCATGCTTTTTAGTCTATAATCAATTCAGAATTTGTATGAAACTTTCGTTTTTCGGACACATAGGCTACATGCTGCAACGTTTCGGGAATGACATCCGCATATTAATGCTGGATTATTTCTTGAAATATCAGTGATTGAAACCGTGATAACCAAAGCAGTGGATGGGACAAAAATGACTTGGTGATTTATTCTGGAACCAAACTTCAACAGACAGCACGTGTCCTGAGCGAGATCTATTTCACGGACTAAAAGCGTGTGTAAACTTTATTTAGATCGGGACATATCAACCAGTAATTTCATAACGAAAATTTCAGAAATGAATGGTGTGCTATTTATGACAGAATAATCCCACAACTGATCTTTTATTTTTTCTTTACGTGTCTCCCCTTTACTAACAGCTATTTGAAACGGACACATTTCAAGTGACAAGGTAAAAAGACACAGAAAACTTGGATTAACATCAGAAAAGCAGCGTGCACATATCTGGTTAAAAATGAAAGGCCTATTAAAACAGGACGCATCGCCATTCAAATCAGCATCAAGAGTCAAAGCTCCAGTTAAATAAATGCAGGCAACCTCTTAAAGTTATTCTGGACTGCGCTGTATTGACTGCTTTGATGCGTTGCAATATGGTATGACATTATTTTGATGCATGCATCCGAAAAAGATTTTCTTTTGCTTTAGTTTTCTTGCCCCCCTGACTCAAGTCAAATGTCGCCCATGCTTACAACCGTCTTCAGCATGGTACAATGCAAACCGCATGAAGAGCTCAGCAGCCGGAAGTGGTTATGCGTTTAACGTGATGTTCCTCTTCTGTCTCACCGCAGGTGCTCTGGCCGTATTGATCCCGGAGCTTGACCTGGTTATCTCTCTGGTGGGCTCCGTGAGCAGCAGCGCTCTGGCCCTCATCATCCCTCCCCTGCTTCAGATCGTCACCTTCCATAATGAAGACATGAAGCGGTGGGAGATGGTCAAGGACATCGGCATCAGTCTCATTGGCTTCGTGGGCTTTGTGGCAGGGACGTACATCTCCATCCAGGAGATTGTGGCACGGAACAGCAGCAGACACAACGGCACTCACCTGCAGCAGCTGTGAACGCTGACGCAGCGACAGATTCAATGTAGACCGGCTGAATCATTTACTCACTACATGCTCCTTCTGCTCTTTCACTTGGGATTCTTCTTTCTGAACGTCCGTAGATGGCTCATGGATTTTTGTGTTTTTTGTCAGTTTTTACAGCACTAAAGTCTCTTCATATCAAGTTGCTTTGGCTTCAAAGAACTCGTTTTTACTAAATATTTTGGGTCATACAGCCTTTTTTTTCCCAATTTTAAGGTGAATATTAACAGAATAATATCTATATTGCTCATTTTAATGTCTTGTTTACAGTGTTTCAGTGCCACAAACAGATCCTTTTACATTAGTTTAGACTTAACAGGTTCACATGTGTTGTTTACTCGTTCTCCGTAGTTGCAGTTGGAAAAAAGGGACGTGAATAATGTTCTCAAGAACGGAGTTATTTACTTCCGCATATTACACACAGACTCAACATAGACTTGATTATAAATATGTGGAAAATCCATTCAAAGTACTGAATGTTTGGATAATTACACAGTACCTCTCTCAGTCTCAACCAATCAAAAGATGCGACAGATCAGTGGTCTTTAAACACTTTTATCTGCACCGCGTCTGCTGATCTAGTTTAGTTTTTTATTATTAATTTATATTTTTAAGTAATGTTTCATTGGTTTATTTTTATTTGTGCCATCTCACTCCTCAAACAGTCTTTTATCGTCAGTGAGTCAGCTTAAAGATTTATATCAACAGATATCTCTGCATTTTCTCTGATTACTGCATTATTATCTACCAGCTGTAGTTTTTTCAGTATCTACATATGGCCAGATTTCATTCCAGATGTGCGGTATATAATGCTATTAAAACAGGCTCCAGATCTCATGATATTCAGCAGACAAAACACTTCAAGTTCAGGCAGACCAACAGAAGTGTTTAACCGTATGCATGTTGAGTAGCTTTAATTTTAAGGTACTTACATTTTTTATTAGATGTATGAAAGTATATATATATATATATATATATATATATATTGCTGCTCTCTAAAATTGGCACCCTTGGTAAATATGAGCAAAGGTGGCTGTGAAAATAAATCAGCATAATTTATCTTCTTAACATTTCATTCACAAATTTCTAAACGTTCATTGAAGTAAAACATTTTAAATTGGGGTGAACTCGCATTATGATTTTTTTTTTCTCCAATACATGTTAGCTGACATTATTGGCACCTCTAGAAATTCTTATGAGTAAAATATTTGTGAAGTGTATTCATATTTAAAAAACTTAGCACACCAGGGTGACTGGGAGCATAAAAGTGTCCAGCCATGGCTTCCTCTTCCACAGGACTATAATACTGTCCAAATTCCCTTAATCATCCATCACAAGGATGTAAAACCAAAGAATATAGTTCTGATGTACAGAACAAGATTATTGAGCTCCACAAAATAAACAAGTAGGCTGTAAGAAAAGTGTTCAAGCAGTGAAAATTCCCATTACCACCATCAGGGCAATAGTTAAGAGGCAATCAACTAAAGATGTTTAAAATCTGCATAGAAGAGGACGTGTGTCTATATCGTCCTAATACATGCTGAGAAGGAGCGTTTGAGTGGCTAAAGACTCTCCGAGGATCACAGCTGGAGATTTGTAGAGATTAGTTGAGTTTCGGGGTCAGAAAGCCTAAAATAATATATCAAACAGCACCTACATCACCACATGTTGTTCGAGAGCGTTTCAAGAAAAATGATCCTCACTCATCCAAAAACAAACTCAGCATATTCAGTTATCAGACACGACTGGAACCTCAAATGGGACTGGCTTCTATGGTCAGACGAAACTAAAAAAATGAGCTTTTTAGCAGAAAACACTCAAGATGGGTTAGTGAACACGACATGTCCACGGTTAAATATACTGCTGTATTTTTGATGTTATGGGCTTATATTTCTGCTGGAGGTCCTGGACATCTTGTTTAGACACATGGCATCATGGATTCTATCAAAAACCAACAGATAAAAAATCAATAAGTGACTGACTCTGTTAGAAATATTATAATGGGCCATGTTTGAATCTTCCAACCGTACAATAATCTAAACACAAACCTCAAAAACAACACAAAACCGGGTCACTGAACACAAAACCAAGCTTCTGCTTTGGCCAGTCCTCGGACCTGAACCCTGTAAAACATGAGTGAGGTTAGAAGGTTAGAATTTCGTAAATCTTTTATTTTTATGAAAGATCAAAAGGATAAACAATTCAGATTTATTTTCACAGCCACCTTTGCTCATATTTACCAACGGTGCCAATATTAGTGAGCAGCACTGTATGGTTGGCAGTTATTGACTGGAGAGTTATGTGTATGTTTATAATTTATGTTAATTTTTAAGTTGCATTCATCTGCTGTTTTTGTAATTGCTGTATAATTTTTTTGACTGTAATTTCATGGATTTTTGCCTTATTGTACATATGCTGTGTGTCATTTATTCACGCTCACTTGTTGAAAATGAAATGTTTAATACTTTAAAATAGATTATATGTAAAGGTGAGATTCTAAACAGAGAAGCGTCAGCGTTGCTCATTTTTGTACATATTGCTAGTTAATTTATTTGTTGATTGTTAACATGAGAGTTTCAAGGTTCACCTGTTGAGTCGGGTCATTGTGTCTTTCTAGTTCATGTAAAACAGCAGGTCTTGAGAGCTGCTATGTGCTCCGTGTTTGCATTAAAGAAACGATAGCCTGTCTTGATGTTACTGCCTCTTCCAGGTGGGATGTTTCTCACTTGTGTCTTTTTGTTGTAAGACAGTGTTCATGCTGCAAGGGTACTTGGAAAGAGTTAGCTTTGTTAAAAGTGAAGGTATTTTGAAATGATGCTGAAATACTTCCCGTCTCGGCTGATATATTTTACACCGTAACAGTTGGCAGTTGTGTCTGGCTGTTAAAAGTGGCTCTAGTGACATTAGTTTTAGACAGTTTTGAAAGGGAAACACGTTGTAAAGGTATAGTTCTTGGTTTGCTCAGATGAGTTTAGCACATGCAGTCATTCCTCCGGTTCTCTTTGGTGGCTGTTTAGATGTTGCTTGTCTCTGATAATCTGTCAAATCACTTTTCTTAACGGGGATTCTCAAACATTGTTTAGTCAGCTTAACCCTTAATTAAGAAATGAATCATTAACACATTTGCATGTTAATGTGTTACACCAACAAATAAAATATTGAATCCTTTTTAGTGAGTTTTATTGTGATTGTTCTTTTGAAATGATTAATTATTTACTCTTTATTAAAAAAAATATATATATATTTTGATTTTTTTTGAAAAGGGACTATGCACGATTTTTACACAAATGTTTTCATTTCATGCATTGTACCGAATTTAGCCAATGGCTAGTTTCCATCCGCAGTCCCTTGACAGGTAATCGCAATCACAGTAAAACACAAAAACATACAATACAATGATATTATACACATTATATCTGAGCCACTACATGACCATGTCAGTGTTTACAGAGTTGAGTTGATTTTAAATAACATTTTAATTTCAATTTAAAAATGTCAATATATGCACATCCTTATGTCTTCCGATAGAGTCCCAACATGTGATAGCTTTCACTGAGAAAGACCATAATCCAAAAGCAGCGTGACGAAAGGGAATAACACAGTCACCAGTGGATGATGATCTAGTACATCTTGCAGAGACAGTAGAACGAAAGTGCACAAAATCACCAAGTATAGAACATTTTTTGTAAACCATACATAAATTCCAAAAAAGTCTTAAATTCACAAAACCCCTGTAATTCCTTCACAAACCACAGTCTGGGAAACCTTGATATCATGTAATGTCTAATGGACTTCATGTTGTTAACAACAACGAATGAAATATATTTTCTTTCTCTTTGTATTTTTATATCAATATGGTGCACATTTATCCTATTTTAAATCAGCATGATAAATGAGTTAACAAGGTCAAAACTAATCAAAGAGTAGTCCGATTATATTACTTAAAATGTTGAATGGATTACATTACAAACCACAATTTGTGTCATGTAATTTGGATAGAGTAACGGATTACAATTGACCAGTTATCTATCTAGTATATTGAATATTACTTATTCTGAATATCAGCATAGCTGTGATAACCTGTGATTGCCTTCTTCAGACATTTATAGACCATTTGTGTGAATTATTTTTTTATCTTTTTTTTTTTTTTTATATATAGTTTTGATTAGTCATACATTTCACTTTTATGACCTTTCTTCTAATGTGACGTCTGCTTAAATGAACGAGCTGAGAATGTTGATTTGTCTTCTTTCATTGAAGTTGCATCATGGTAAAGTCTTTGATTGGCATGGTAAAGCATCCGCTATACTGCGTCAGAGATGGCAGTAAGAGTGTTTTGTACTTCGGACAGATCAGAAGGAAATTGCTATGGCAGGCTGTCATTATTTCTAAGGAGAAAATGCCTGGGCTGAAGTCAAGTTTTTAGCATGGTCTATTATGTGTTTTGGGGTTTCAAATATCTTCAGCGGCGTGACTCGTTTTTACAAAACAACAACAAAAGAACCCCTAGTGTCCAGCAGCTTGCCGGAAGTGATGAAGGTCAAGTAATGTCCAGAAATACAGAAATCTTCCCGGTTCAATACAGGTTGAGCTCTACGGACAGCATCTGTGGCATGCTGTCAGTGACAATACACTGCAACTTTGGAAGCCTATGGGAAAAGGCATTCCTCTGAATTTAAAAGTAGAAATTGGGACTTGTATTTTTGACAAAATATTGATATTCTTCCATACAATAGTGAGTGTTATTTGAGGTGTCACATTGAACATCAAGTGGAGACCCGACACAGAAATGGTTTATTGTGTAATTTCATGGTTTCATGCTCTCGGCAGGCAGAAATACACCACACAGATCATATTTACACTCACAGCAAGTGAAGCTGCATTTAATATAGTCTGGGTCGTGTTTTCTTTTACCTTCTTTTACCTGTTTGTGTTGATGGATGAGAGCAGGGCCGAGCAGAGACCTTTGGAGGGGCAGGTGCTCGAAGTATTAACGGGGCATCTTTTAATAGAGCTGTGCTTCGTGCTCGAAATGCATGCTTCTGTGTTAATACAGCAGCAAATGCCATGACGCAGGTTTGAAAAAGAAACACAACAGAAAATACCATTTTAAGTTTGAATGTTAGACATTTTTGCACCTCTTAATTACTCTAATTATATTATTATTATTTTTGTTGTTGTTGTTATTGAGTTTACAGGGTATGAGGGTTTTGCTGTTTTAAACACAACTGTTGTTGTAGAAACAAATATTCCTGTCTTATTTAAAATAGAATTATATTCTATTCCTGTTCTGAATTTATACATTTTTTGAATGATAATGATTATAAAAACAAGATTGATAAGTATAATTCGAAGGACTAGAAAATAAGTATAAGCCTGTTTTACCAGTGTTGTGATAATTATTTTTAAGGTTTTTTAAATAAATACTGTAATAATAATAATAGTTCAAAGTATGAATAGTTTTGAGTCAGATAACATAACAAACACAAGACACATCGACGCACTTTACATTTTCCCAATTTAACCGCAAGAACGAAAGAGAACAAGCACCTTTGTTTATAACTGTGTGTAGAACTACGTTAGCTGCATTTTTAATATTTAATATTAATTTTCTTATAATGTAAAGTCGTCCCCCGCACTTTATTCGAGCTCGAGCAGGTGTTTTCACAGATTTCTAGATTTAAATGAAAAGAGACATGACCTGACGTTTTATTCATATTCAAAATGAGGAGATGTGAATATCAGGAGATCTGAACTCTCTCGTGAAGCGCGTGTTTCATTCATACTCGACGCCAGAGGACGCTCTCGCACAGAAACTTATGACGTGCGGGAAATAGACAAACTCACAGACTATCGTTGCAGCTGAGCTGAATAAAAACCAGACACGTTTTTACTGATGAAACGTGAAGACAATAAACACTCGAATGAGAAAATATATGGTTTATGTGTGTTTTTCAAGTTATCTTCAGGTAATAAATAAATAAACCATATGAAAAATGCAGTACTGATTGACATATCATTTAGTATAGAAACTATCAAATAATATTTCCTGATTTATTCTGTGATAAAAATGGGAAAAGGGTGTTTCGTAGTTGCCTTAATAAACCAATCATAAAATTGTCATTAGGAAAACATTGAACACAAATATTGTAGCCCCTTCTTGCAGCTGACCTTGCTTCAGGTTACACACAGCAATATATATTTGAATTATTATTATCTTACGAGAATGACGTGAAGAGATCATGCACAGCTGTTGTTTATAAGCTCAGCTGAGAACTTACCGGCAGCTGCGGACGTTATTGAAGGCATTCTGGTAGTGCCCTAAATTACTAAAGCTGTCTGAACGCGAGGGATCGTCCCGGGTGAGATCGTCAGGTGAAAGGTCATCATGTGGATCATTTTATTCACGGCTAAATTATTCATTCATTTTGCTAATAGTTAGATTGGACAGACCTTCACTAAAGGGCGTTTAATAAAAAATAAATGGCCTTGACAAAAGGGCACTTTGGGCTTCAGGTGCTCGAGCACCCACCGCACCCCCCTCTGCACGTGCCTGGAGGAGAGGATGGCACGACCTGGTCACGCTGGCGTCTGTGTAATTTGGCTGGCATCTACCAACAGACAGATGAATTGTGTGAGTTTTGACTCAGCTTTTGACGTCAACAAAATGTGAGGCATGTCATGACTCATGAGAAAGTTGCAGAGTCTACCAGCTAAAGATGAAGTTAATAAGTAACAAATAAAACAAGTTTCATCTATATTTTCATTATGTCTCAATCCCTCCTGGTCTAGCTTGAGTGATTTCTGAAACTCAGTATTTCCAGCACTCCTCGTGTCTATTGACTTCTTGAAATGCTTCTTTTATTCCTCATGTGTATGTTGCATTAGATAAAAGCATCTGCTAAATTAATAAATGTAATGTTAAAAAGAATGTTGTACAGGGACTATATTGATTTGATGAGTTTATTACTGCATTATTGAGCAAATTACTGCTAAGAAAAAGTGTACAAAACATTTGGCTTAGAACAAGAAGATCATTGCAATAATATCAGTAATATTAATAATCAAGTCCTCCATCGAAGATGCCAGTGATACTCCAGAGATATAACAGTGGTGCACTTACCCAGTTGAGCGTGCTTCTGTGTAATTTTCTTCTTTTGTGTAATATTCTTCTGCGCAGTATATTAGTTGAGCTTGAATATTTGGAAATATCTGACTGCAGAATGACGTCATTGACAAATCAAATTATATCCTATCAAACTTGAGTTATAACATATCATGATGGGAGAAACAAGACTTTTTGAAACTTTAAATCAATTGAACAGATTGCTTTGCAAAAAAAAATGTTATGATGAATATGATATCAGTGATGGGGGCTTTCAAAATTGCTTCGTCAAAGCTTTGAAAAATGTCAAATGTAATTTTCCAGTGAAATGCCCTACCCCAAAAATCCCACTGTAAGTACATCACAGTAAATGTGATCTATGTGCAATGATTTTCTGTAGTACTGGTTTTGTCGATAGAGCTTAACTTACATTTAACCTGGAACAATTAATCACGTCTAACCAAATTTAAAGGGTTACTCCACCCTCGTGTCGTTCCAAACCCGTAAAAGCTTAGTTCGTCTTTGAAACACAATTTGACATTAGTTAAAAACCGGGGGGGGGGGGGGGGGGACTTGTGACTGTCCCATTAACTACCAAACAGTTAACTCTGTCAAGGCCTAGAAAAGTATGAAAGACATCATCAAAATAATCTATCTGCCATCAGTGGTTCAACCGTAACTATACGAAGCTACGAGAGAACGGTTTTAAATGTTTGGCAGTCAATGGGACAGTCACAAGCCTCCCGGCTTTCATCCAAATTATATTTTATATCCCACTTTATATGATGGCCTTAACTACTATGTTAAATTCATAATGTGATACAATGCACTTATTGTGTACATACATATTTTACATTGTACTTATATTTAAAAAAGTACTTGCATGTAATCTGTAATTAATTTCTGTTTATACATTTATAATTACACTGTTGACCCATCTCTTACACCATAACCAACCATTAAACCTACCCGTACCACCAAACCTGTCCCGTACCCCACCTCAATAATGTTTTGCAATACAATAAATACATTGTAGTAGTTAATACCACCTAATATAAAGTGGGACCAGTAACATTTACTGTGATTTGGGCTTTGTGTGTGTCTTTCTGTGTTTTCATCTCAAACCCTGAGGCATAAATCCATCATCTACACGTTATTTGTCCTCACTGACCCACAAAGCTCCCTGTCAGAGGTCTATACTTCTTCTTCAGCTGGACCTGCTCTGAATGGATAATGATGACTGCCCCGGGCAACTCTTAGTTTCTAGACTTGTATTTATTGATCGTAAAACACTGAAAACGACATACGTCTCGTCAAACATGTACTTGTGGTGTTCATCTATGAAAACAACCACACGTCAGAAAACGTTTCTTTATATTTATGAGTAAAACACCCCTTCATTTCCCCACAGAGAGAGGAGTGAATATTTCAACACGTTGCACAGTGATTACATTTTATTAAGACATCTTACTATTAAACATGAATGCAGCACTCATATGGGCATTCATAGGAATGTTTACATATAAGAATATGATTGTTTGATCAATATTTGATCAGAAAATGTGCAGTGGAGATTTCAAATAACACAGCATTACACTTTTTGATTTCCAGCTTTACACATAAAAACAAATATTTAGGATATATGGAAATGCTTTCCATTGCAGCGCTCAGAAAAATAAACTTCATATTTCTGTGCATTATCTACAACATTCTAATTCATGAATCTAATGGATTAATAAACTGCTCTTTCTTTCCACTTATGGAAATTTCCATAATATTCCACTTTCCACTTTTTATCAGAAAACAAGCTATAATATACATTTTGATATTATAATTTGCATGAATAAATTTGTGAAATAAAGTAAATAATACATTATTTTTGGAGCTGAGGTATCAGATAATAGAGTAAATTAATTTATCTCAGCAAAAATATGCTCATAAATGTAATCAATCAAAATATCCTATCTTACATCCTCATTAATATATGCTAACTTTAATTAATTCATAACATAGATATATTTTTCTTATTTGATAATAAATCCCAAGTCTCTCTAAATACGTGACTTATGTCACCTTAATAACTTGTAATTGGTTGAGTTAAAATGATATGTAGATTTAAGTATAATCATCATCTTAATTATAATCTGAAAATCCTCTCACTGATTCAATATGCTCAATTAGTACTTCAAACATTCACTAATTGTTTTCATAGTTTTTGTCTCCCACATATTTAACAAAAATGAGATACGGAGCCGCGCACATGACATGCAGGGAAAAAATAGTAGGCTAAATTGTGTGCATGATTTATAAATCATGCGCATGATTTATTATTCTTGTCTTGCATGTCATGTGCGGGGCTCCGTACAATAATAATTTGTAACAATCAAAATAACAATCACATCACATGTTTAAAAGCAATTGCATTTCGGAAAATATTTAAACACAAAATTTTTAGACATTTGTATATTCAACAAAATCAAGTAAAGTGATTTTTAATTAAATAAACAATAGTATTTCAAATAGACATCATCAAGGGTTTTGATTAGTGTTGGGATTAGATGAATACAATTTATAAATAAGAACATATTGTGTAGATGATAATGTAAACAAGGAACTCAAGTTCAAACATATGTTGTTTTGTGCAAATATTAGGATGTAAAAACATGGACTCAAAATATGTCCATATTTGGTATACCAAAATGCAACCAATAAAAACACTTGAATCACAAACGATGCATCATTATGTTGCACTCATAACTTTGAATAACTTACGAATTTTAAGAAAGACACAGTGTTCGTCTCATTGCGAAAACTCAACAATTAAACTTGAAAATAGCAAGTATAATCCTCTTATACTCTTTTCGAAAGTTGTGGTTTAGCACACCATATATAACGCCATTGAGGCAGCTGTTGAAGTATGCCATGAAGTAGCTGGCCGTGAAGAGCCACTCGGGGATGGCTTGACCCAGTCTGGGGTGGATGGCTACCGCCAGGCCTATGAAGTTCAGCGGAGCCCAGCAGACGGCGAACAACACAAACACCACGAACATGGTGAGAAAGTTCCGGAAGTCATGAGGCTTGATCTTGGGCCGACTGTCGGGCTTGACCCGTTTGCGCACCTGTATGACGAGGATCCAGATGCGCAGGTAGCAGTACGTGACGATGCCGATGGGCAGAATGAAGTGCACCACCACCACCGTGATGGTGTAGAGCGAGCTCACGGATTGAGCGAAGGTGCAAGAGTACACACGCGGGTCGTACTGCAGAGACTCCACAAACCAGTTTGGGGCGATCGCCAGGATAGTCAGCACCCAGACTAGTATGACATAGCATACTGTGTTCTTGTTGGAGAAGAGCTTGTTGTACTTAAGGCTGTGGCAGATGTAACAGTAGCGGTTGATGGCGATGCCTGTGATGTTGAAGATAGAGCTGATCACACTGAGCCCCACGAGGAAGCCGCTGATTTGACAGTGAATATCACCAGCGATCCAGCGGTCATGGAAGATGGCGGTCAGGACGAGCGGATAGGGGTAGATGGCCACGACCAGATCTGCCTACTGCCAAACTCACCACAAAGGCATTACCTGTAAGGACAAGAGAGTACAAGATCAGTGAAAGCGCCGAGTTAAGATGTGTTTGTCCAGGTTATGTCCAGTAGCTTTGTAGTTAACTCCATCTCATTAGAAAACGCCACTGTTTTACGAGGTGGCGATTGCATGTGAATCCTTACAATGTGATTCATATGGAAATGTATGATAAAAAAAAATTAAGTAAGCATGAAAGTTCATTCCTAAATCCTAAATATTTCCTGAAGTTGTAAATAGAACAAAGATGATCTAGTAAAACTTTAATTCACAAAGTTGAATTCAATGTTACTTGCTGTGTCTTTGTAATTAATTGTGAAATTTGCTGCAATGTCTGAATGAAAATGCTTCGTGTTGCAAAAAAAAACAACCTTTTTTAAAACTTTATTTTTAAGATGTAGACTAAGTGAAAAAAATCGAACTAAAAAGGAAATGTTTAATTTGACCATTTTTATGTTACACTCATTCATTTATTCTCCAAGCCGCCTGTCGTCTGTGGATATACATACATATTTGAAGAAAAGAAATTGGGGAAAATCATAAATAATGTACTGCCATTGAGTGAATAATATGTAACCCATAAAAAAGTAACTGTAATCTGATTATGAACATTTTAAAATGCAGTATAATCTAACTGCATGATAATCTGATCCTGATTGATTACATCGACTGGACTTGATTAGAAGAATGCAAGATTTGTCAGTGTTTCATTTGTACAGTTTTTTTTTCTAAATCTGTTGTTTTGAAGTATATTGAAGTATCGTAGCATCTTCAGGTTGGCCCCATCTGTAGATGCTGTACCTTGACCATTTGGTTGCATGCGTGCAACATAAACATTTTGGGGGAAAAGGTCAAAGTAATTGTTTACAAAGCATTCATGGCTAAATCTAAAAAAGAAGCATCCTTTAAAAAAAATAAAAAAAAGAAGTTGTGTATTCCTGAGGGGCTTCTGTGCCAGTCGTGCCGCTGCCATTGCCGACTTTCTCCAGGTATTACAGAAACATTTCAGAATGCAATGAGATTCATAAGATTGAGCATGCAATGAAGCATTAATGTACTTAGTTTTTCAGGCCTGAGTCAGTGTAAAGATGCAACAGAGAAGCCACAAAACACCTGAATGAACGTGAGAACTTGTAATCATATAAATCAACTGAATTAGCTGAATTAAACCGGTGGTAAAGTCTCTTATTGGTCTCTATGGTGTCTGAAATTAACAGCCGTGTTACTTTTACATGGATTATTATTCTATATGCTTAAATTATGCGTATTATTCTTTACTTCTTATATGCCAGCAACATATCTGTTTTATAAACCGAAAACAAACAGAGGTGCTTAAAATGAGTCAGAAACCTCGTGTGCTGTAAATATCAATATCAAACTGTGAGTAGACAAATCCAGGAGGTTCAAAGCAGTGACCTACACGGTGTAATTGGATCCTGTATTGTTTGAACAATGTCTTCACACTCCACTCTCACGTAACTCATGTCGCTCAAGATCGCACACATAATAAGACCAATGCCTGGCCTTTCTTCTTCAGTGGAAGGATTTTCTAGTTCTGTGTAACTACATCAATGCGATTATACAATCTAATAAAACAATGAAATCACGCCGTGCCTGTGAAGCGCTTTGAACACGAGACTTTTACATTTAGTGCGTTTGTAGGATCTCTCAAGTGGGCTGACTTTCATAATACAATTCAGATTTACGCCAACACACTAATGAAATAGTTTTATGTATTTAAATTGCACTTTTCAACTCTCCAGGTGCCAGATGCTCCATTAAACACGAGCTGTATTGACTTGTGCATCCACTTCTGTGACTGAAGTCAATGAATTGAATTCTTTGAATTACTGAGCACACACTTCACATCCAGCTGTGTTAATCCATCACATGTCGGTCAGGCTTGCACTACGTGAACAACACATTTATTGCAAATGATATTCACCGTCCTTTAGCAGAAGTATTAGGAGTGTGGGACCCATCACAATTTGGACCCAGAGATTGTTTAATTAAAACAAAATCTGGTGCGATTGCTTTGTTAGTGCAATTCATTTGAATAAGTGTGAACTCTGCCATCTGAACCTGCGCTCAAAAGCAGACCAAGATGCCTTAAAAGGCGGGCCTTTCAAAATACGAATGCAACATAGACCAAAGACATCTAAACGAACCAAAAACAGGATGTGATGTCACTAGATGCAACCCTAAAATGGACTGAATGCTCAAACACACCTGTAATTCCTGAAACTGTTTTGACTCCAGATCTTAACACATTTGATAAGTTCTTGGTTAATTATGAACTGGTAAAAATACGTCCATATGTAATTGGTGCATTTAGCTCAGCACACAGCAGTTCTGTATGTTCGGCAAGTTTATTCTCAAAATATAAGGCATAAATCTGTCCAATCAGCTGATGCTGAATCCATATATCACCAAGCCTTTAGTTCTGTATCTTTAGGTTTGGTGTTAACTCTTACCCTGCCAGGATTTTCTGGCTTTCTGTGTTTTCACTGTTATACAGTAGCGGGCGCTATTACACATCTTCTGAATGAATGTGAACAACTGTAATCATCAAACACAACCCGATCTCACGGCAATTCGTACATTTTTTCCAAGGTGGCTAATTTTTACGAATCCATACAAATTCACTATAGAAATATGAAAATGTATTTTATGAGCAAATTCATAGGAATTTGTACGAAGGACCACACATAACCCTGCCCCTAAACTTAACCATCACAGAAATCGTACAAAATTGTACGTGGGAGATTATTAGTGTTGTCAAACATTAAAGAGGTCATATAAAGCTACTTGCACTTTTACATGTTGTTTGAACTGATAAAATGAAAATAAATAAAACAATGAACCTCAAATACAAATGCGAATTTGCCATCATACTATTTTATAGCCGATGTGTTTTATGAACCACAAACTACTATCGCTTTAAAGAAAGGGGAAATCCAAAGACCGTTTATTTATTCGGAGGGTCTATTTACACTAAGTGCAAATAGCCTGCCTTGATGGAAGAGGCTATTTACACTAACTCCGCCCACCAGCATGTGATTGGTCTGGTCAATATTACAAAAGACTGTTGACTTTTTCAGCTCCAGCGGCGCAGATGGTAAAGCGTGTGTCGTATTCATTTTGACGTGATCGGCCCGGGTTCAAATCGGCCTTTTGGCTAGCTTTTTTCTCTCTTTTCAGATCTCATATCGCATCGGAAAGGCATTTATTTTCAATAAAAATTAAGGAAATAATCAAAATGTTGAAAATAAAGTATCGTGTAGTGTTTGGGTAGGTGGAGGGAGGGCTTTATTGTCCCAATAAGGGGGGTATCCATTTAATCATTTGAATTAAAATTGACCCTCAATAAGTTATTATTGCATACTTTTTATAATGTACTACAATACCGAGGTGCAGATAATTGCCACTATTTGCAATAAGTAGTATCAATAGCAGAAAACCATGCTATTTTAACATAGTGTAAATAGAATCCATTGCTATTTGCACTTAGTGTAAATATAAGATTCACTTTTATTATTTATATTCGGGGGGTTTGTTCGAAAGTGAAAGTGAAACTTAAAAAAAATATCCACATCACACATACATACACAACCATGGCACCGACAATCGCCGAAACAAGCGAAGATGACACAAAAGCATATTCAAGCAGCAGCCAGCATGGATTAGTTGTGTGAAACAAAGCAAAATCAACGTTACTCAACTATCCTAAAAGAAACAACACAACCTCTGCGTCCGATTCGAGCCCTTCCCGCTCCTTGAGTTTTCTCCACCGCTGGAAAGCTGATATTTGCGCGGGAACTTAGCTGATCGTAACCCTTATTTTTAATGTTTTGTTTTTCTGATATTTTCCTCTTTTTTATCTGCCATCTCTCTCCATCTATAGTCGATCTGTTAATATCTGTCCTGTGCACTCAAATAGACTGCTCTCTTCTCTCTATCAGTACAAGACACGCCCCCTTACTTCTGATTGGCTACAGGTGTGTTTTTGGACTCGGTCAGACACTGATTAATTCTCTGTTTACTGATGTTGCTTTTCATAGAGACTGTGAGGGGGACGGATCGGGTCACTATGAATCTGGGGGGGGTCATGCCCCCCCCCATCTCCAGTGCCATCTGCGCGCCAGCTTTTGACACATTTCATGTTCAGATATTGATGCAAAAAAATTCGACTAAAAAGCACGATTCCGACTGAGGACGACCCCCGGGACATGACTTTGGAGCAATTTTGATAGCCAATTTCCCCCAGTATGCAATATCTGCCTTAACTTCTTCTTTTCAACTCAATCAATAACCAACAAATCAATGAATGAATGCAGTAATTGTTACTTTATTTGTCGCCACTGTGTTTCATGTGTTAGGCAGTATCAGCTCAGGGACTCGATGAAAATTGTCAGTTTGGGTGAAGCAAAGAACATGTTAATGTTGCTTCTCTTCACAGTCATCACGGTGCATTGACTATTGAGATCCAGTCACGTGGAGAAGGGTTACAAATGTGACAAAGGATATGAAGACACGATGAAGAGTTCTAGTTTTGCAGGATTATTGTTTTTCTCTGTTGCACAGGTAGCACAGCACAATTAATGCACAGATCACCTGGTCTCGCTCGAGAGATATCTGTGATTACAGGACACGTGTAAATTCATGCCTACAGGCTGTCATTTTGAAACTGTTCTGGGAGTTCAGATAGGTGATCAAAGCAGTAGACTCTTTTACAGATGGACGTGTGTGAATGTTGATGGACTGGATTGTTCTTCATGTGAATTCTGGTGTCATGGAGGTACTTTCTGTGACCTGTCAGCGTCACAAGAATTGAAGTCAACAATACTGATGAATTTATATGCTGTAAATTCATTTGCTGGCTATTGATGAATGAGATGGAAATGGGACTCAAATTGAATTTGGCACTTGTGCATCACGCAGTCTGAATTGTCAGGACATGTGATGGAATAAATCATCCCATTTAAAATCACTTTGATCCAGATCCAGTATCTGTAATGGATCTGCCTTCACTGAGCATCAAGTGATGAGATAAGTAGAGCTTCAGCTATAAGTGTTTACAATGAAAACACAATTAAAGACCATCATACAAAGCCTGATAGACCGCATGGTCACTCATATCATTTTTTTATAGCAAAAAGGGTTTTGACTTTTACAGCAACGCTTAAAACAAGGTCAATGTAGAAGCAACATTGCATAAGTTATTAAGACTTGTTTTCAGAATATATCTTACATTACTGTAAGTTGTTGTCAGCTTAATTTAGTTTTTTAGCTTAAATCTAACAACATTTAGTATGTAAGTTTTTGCTTAGAAGAATAACACTTGCCAAGAGGCAAGAAAAAATAATTTTATTCAACCTTTTTTTTCATCACTGAATTACAAAAAAAAATAATAATAATAATAATGAAGTAATTGGGACTTAACTTTGAGAGAAAAAAAATAATTATGAGATATAAACACAGAATTCTGACTTTTTTCTTGCAATTCTGACAATGTTGTGCAATTATTTTTTATTTTTTCTTTCCATCACAGAATGTAAAATAATAAAAATTATGACTTCTATTCTTAGACTTTCAAGATTATATTTCATAATTCTAAGTTTATATCTTGCAATTCTGACTTTTTTCCTCTGAATTCAGTTTACATCTCGCAGTTCTGTTTTTTTTTCACCGTGGGATAATAAATTAAAAAGCTAAAATACTTTTTTTCTCACATTCATATTTATTTTTATTTATTCATAATTCTGAGAAAATTGTATGAAAATTAAAAATATATATTTCAAGATATAAATGAAAAAGTAAGAACTGCGAGATATAAACTCAGAATTGTGAGATATAATAGAAATAGAAATGTGAGAAAAAAGTATTCTTTATTTTAGCTTTTCTTTCTTTCCCCACTATGTGGAGAAGAAAAATGAAAATCGCAATTCTGTGTCTTATTTTCTTTTTTCTTTTTTCTATTTCTATTTCTTTTATATCTCACTATTCTGAGTTTATATCTTGCGGTTCTTACTTTATCGTTTATATCTTGAACTTTCATATATTTTTTTATTTTTCATACAATTTTCTCAGAATAAATAAATGAATTAATTAATAGGCAGAATTGTGAGCATTTTTCCATGGCAGGAAACGGACTTCCTTAATTATCATGTGTAATTTTGCCTCTTAAGTCAATTTATTTTGTTTTAAGAATGTTTGAATATTTGTACAGAAAAACATGATGAAAATACTAATGAATAAATACAATCACACCAAGACAGAACACCACATGATGTGTAAATACTGTGCTGTGTCTCTAACCACACACATCACATCTCTAATAACTGGAGTTCATGAACCCGTCTCACTGCCAGCACTGTATAATCAAAGGAAAAAAATATTACATATGAGGATATTTCTGTCTGGAACTACAGGTGCATCTCAATAAATTAGAATGTTGTGGAAAAGTTCGTTTATTTCAGTAATTCAACTCAAATTGTTAAACTCGTGTATTAAATACATTAAATGCACACAGACTGAAGTAGTTTAAGTCTTTGGTTATTTTAATTGTGATGATTTTGGCTCACATTTAACAAAAACCCACCAATTCACTTTCTCAACTAATTAGAATATGGTGACATGCCAATCAGCTAATCAACTCAAAACACCTGCAAAGGTTTCCTGAGCCTTCAAAATGGTCTCTCAGTTTGGTTCACTAGGCTACACAATCATGGGGAAGACTGCTGATCTGACAGTTGTCCAGAAGACAATCATTGACACCCTTCACAAGGAGGAAAAGACACAAACATTCATTACCAAAGAAGCTGTTCACAGAGTGCTGTATCCAAGCATGTTAACAGAAAGTTGAGTGGAAAGAAAAAGTGTGGAAGAAAAAGATGCACAACCAACCGAGAGAACCGCAGCCTTATGAGGATTGTCAAGTAAAATCCATTCAAGAATTTGGGTGAACTTCACAAGAAATGGACTGAGGCTGGGGTCAAGGCATCGAGAGCACCACACACAGACGTGTCAGGCTACAGTTCCTCTTGTTAATACACTCCTGAACCACAGACAACTTCAGAGGTGTCTTACCTGTACTAAGGAGAAGAACTGGACTGTTGCCCAGTGGTCCAAAGTCCTCTTCAGATGAGAGCAAGTTTTGTATTTCATTTGGAAACCAAGGTCCTAGAGTCTGGAGGAAGGGTGGAGAAGCTCATAGCTCAAGTTGCTTGAAGTCCAGTGTTAAGTTTCCACAGTCGGTGATGATTTGGGTGCAACGTCATCTGCTGGTGTTGTTCCATTGTGTTTTTTGAAAACCAACGTCACTGCACCCGTTTACCAAGAAATTTTGGAGCATGTCATGCTTTCTTCTGCTGACCAGCTTTTTAAAGATTATTTCTTTTTCCAGCAGGATTTGGCTCCTGCCCACACTGCCAAAAGCACCAAAAGTTGGTTAAATGACCATGGTGTTGGTGTGCTTGACTGACCAGCAAACTCACCAGACCTGAACATAGAGAATCTATGAGGTATTGTCACGAGGAAGATGAGAAACAAGAGACCAAAACATGCAGATGAGCTGAAGGCCACTGTCAAAGAAACCTGGGCCCGTATTCATAAAGATTCTAAGAATTCTCTCAGAGAGCTCCTAATTTAGCTTAAACATTTCTAGCTAGGAGTCTTAGCTTAAAAGTGATTCAGAACCAATCTGAGAGCAACTCTGAGCGAGGAAAAGACAAAAACTTTTATCTTAGTGAGGAGGCGGGGCTGACCCCGTTGCTAGGTATGACACAGTCTTTTGAAGACTCTGATTGGTTGGTTGTCCAAGAAGGAAGTAAGAGCGCTTTTAAGAGTAGGGTTTGTTATAAGCCTTCACTTTGAAATTACAAGTGTTATTTTTCCTGTTTTACCGTACTCCCTCTCTCGCGCGCGCGCACACACACACACACACACACACATTATATTCTTTATTTTTTATTTACCATGTTGTCATACTTAACGTATTTTATAAGAAATGAACAGCGACACAATAAGGTTCTGAAAGTGCTGTAACAGACCCAAATCATCGCTTCTGCATAGTTGCATTTTTCCAGTTGCCAAATATGTTAATGTAGTTAATTACAGAAATTACGTCCATTTCTGGTGCTATGGCATTTCTGCGCAGTGTCAGGGATGTTAGCGTGTCTCTAATCAGATCGGTCACAGGGATACATGTCTTTTATAAGATCTGTCACAAACATGATTCCTGCACGATCTAATGTGCAGCGTCTTATTAACTCACTGTCATGCATTGTGTGCAACACATTTCTTAACCCTCTTCATGTTTCATCCATGTTCTCCGCTGCTAAAGAAACTCTTAAGCCTCTTAAAAGTCCTCGTCCGTACTCCTAACAATTTCGGACCTTAAGACCTCTTTTAAGGTTTAAGATACTTTCTGAATTACTTTTTTCTTTACTAGGATCTTTTCTTTAAATTTAAGAGGAAACACCCACATTTCTAAGAATTTTCTTAGAATTTTGTTACTAGGAGCAACTCTTAGCACTAAGATTTTTCATGAATACGGGCCCTGGTCTTCATACCACCTCAGCAGTGCCACAAACTGATCACCTCCACACCACGCCGAATTGAGACTAATTAATAAAGTAATTAAAGCAAAAGGAGCCCCTACCAAGTATTGAGTACATATACAGTAAATGAACATACTTTCCAGAAGGTTTAGTGAAGAACAATTCACTAAAAATGTTTTTTGTATTGGTCTTATGAAGTATTATAATTAGTTGAGAGTGAATTGGTGGGTTTTTGTTAAATGTGAGCCAAAATCATCACAATTAAAAGAACTAAAGACTTAAACTACTTCAGTCTGTGTGCATTGAATTTATTTAATACACGAGTTTCATGATTTGAGTTGAATTACTGAAATAAATGAACTTTTCCACAACATTCTTATTTATTGAGATGCACCTGTATTTAAAAAAACTACACATGTTGCATTAGTCAGATTATTACAGGGTCTGTATGTCTCTGGTTTGCAGCGGTCTCAGTTTCAAGCTCTGTTTGACATTTTATTCCTCACGCAGAGAAGATCTGAGGCTGAGTTCATTAAGAGAAGTGTACTGTATCTCATTTGTCTTTACATTCTCTCAGTGCTTGTATCTTTTAAAGGTCAATTATTAGTTGGTCAGACAAAATAACTGCACCTTAGAACCACTTCAAGCTTAAATCTCCGAAGGGAAAGGGTCAGGTTGTGCTGTGTGGGTTCATGAGATAAGACCAGTGGCCGGAGGACAGATTAAGATGTTGCATCTCAGACTAAATCTGACGAAGTTAACAGGGCAGCATGCAGAGGCATTCATACAGCTGCTGCACACCACCATGCTTTTGTCTTTTCAGTATGACACCTGATGG
The DNA here is from genome assembly GCA_003573665.1 of Oxygymnocypris stewartii. Lineage (NCBI taxonomy): Eukaryota > Metazoa > Chordata > Actinopteri > Cypriniformes > Cyprinidae > Oxygymnocypris > Oxygymnocypris stewartii. The sequence continues at coordinate 82,171 of QVTF01000350.1, read as the reverse complement.
TCTGGAAATCATTGACGAGTCAATTACTATGTCTGAATCTTAAATAATGAGATGGGACAGACAGCCAATCAGATAATGGTACTTTAATATCAAGGCTGTAGCTTAACACTTGCTTCTGTTTGGTCTACAGAATGGCATCAAACAACACCACTACATCTGTTCAGAAATAAATAAAACCGATGTTCACATAAAGTACGTTTTAAGGTGTTGTTTACAGTCATTTATTAATAATGAACTAATAAATAATTAATTGTTCAGCAGGACTATTTTCTGAAAACCTTAGTAAAATATAAATAGAGGACTGTCAGCGTGATGAGTTATAGAGATGAAGACATTTACCTGCCTTCCTGAGCTTTCTGTTTCTGAAGACCGATACAATGACCAACAGGTTGCCCAGAACATCTACTATAATCGTAGTGATGAGAACGCTGGAGAGTAAAGTCACCCCCCAGGGGAAAGAGAGGTGCTCGCTGTCCCGATTTCCTGTCGAAATGTTCCTCAAAGGGGCGTCTGTTCCTTCCACCATCATCACCGGACAGCGTCCTCCGCGCATCCAGACACCGCCGCTTCAGCCGTGCGCTCTTACAGCTGCCATCGAGGCATGTCGAGGTGATAACAGGCAAAACAGCAATTCAGTCGTAAATCAAAGAAAACCAGTGTCGTTTCAAATAAAACAGATGCGATTCAAACTCGTTTTTAGACATAAAATCCTGATGAGAGACATTTGTAATCCAGCGTCTCTTTGGTAGATCGTGAGAACTTACGACGCGCGCTGCGCTTGTCAAGACGCTCATTCATAAATCTGATACAGAAAATATAAAACTGGTGTTCGTTCGTTCACTTCTTAACCGCGCAGCCTTCATTCACAATGTTGACTCCAAAAAGCTGTCTGGAAACAAACGAGTGGATAAACGCCCCCCAAACTTCTGGAGTTATAGGCTACCATCGTGAAACGCATCTGGAGACCCAGAGACCTGTGCCATTTATATCCGCGTATGTGCTCTGACATGTGTTGGCTTTGTGTGAAGCTGGATGCTGATGCTGATGCTGATGCTGATGCTGATGCTGAGGATGAAGATGAAGATGTTCTGTTCATGTGAGCACCCGACGGCTCCTGTCTGCTGAGCGCACTGTCGTGCTGCCCTAAACACATCGAAGCACAATGCTGGAAGTCTTAAAAGTATGTATAACATTCATTTTACAGAATACACTTTACAGTAAAAACGTTTAGATTGTATTTTTAGTCAAAGTCTATGCGTTCTTGCCTTAGAAGAAATCATAGCAAAAGTAACGCTGCTTTGAGTTAGGATTATTATCAGGCAGTCATCGCTTCATTAGAATCCCAACTTTGGGTTTTTGCTTCAAACATCAAAATCGCTGACAAATATTAGACTTATTAGATCTATCTATCTATCTATCTATCTATCTATCTATCTATCTATCTATCTATCTATCTATCTATCTATCTATCTATCTATCTATCTATCTATCTATCTATCTATCTATCTATCTATCTATCTATCTATCTATCTATCTATCTATATCTGAACACGCAATGCTAATAAAGTGTGTGTATGTCTGTGTGTGCGTGCGTGCGTGCGTGTGTGTGTGTGTATGTGTGTGCGCGCGTGTGCGCGCGCGACTTTCACTCTTGACATTTCAGAAGCGTAAAAATCCTCCAATTCAAAACTAATTTTATTCATCACAACAAATATGTAAAGCCTTTGCGTCTTTTTAAACAGCATTCGTGTGTAGCGGTCTCATTCACTCTTCACATCATCCATCATGCCTTTTGTGCACACCTAAGTAATTTACAATGCTTCAGTAGCGTTAAAGAAAAGTGGCGTTCTACACATTTAAGATGATGCTTGACTGCTGTAATGATGGTTGTTGAAGAAGGGTTGTACACCAGGTGTGGGTTTATGGCTCATAAGAAGCTGTCAGTAATGGCACATTTTCTCCTGATGTATTCCACTACCTCATCATCTGTCAGTCAGTCAGGTCAATAAATATTTTATACTTTATCTTATCATTCTTGGCTGGTTTATTGATAAGTTTATGACAGAATACCAGTGCCAATGCATGTAGAACACGTGCAATCACTTACTATATACATGCAGTATGATCCTGTGTTGAAGATCAAATGTTTAGTTTAATTTCATTAAAAAAAAAATTAAGGCAACAATTAAATACTTAAAATGAGCACAAAACATTTTCTGAAATTCATGAATAATATGAACATGTCCAGTGTTTTATGCTGCACCATGAAGCCATATATAACAGACTGAACATCACCTACCAGTTTCCAAACAGACACATGTGTCAAACCCAAGAGATAAGTATGAACTAATGTATAGTCTGTTTCTGACATTCATATAATATATATGTAGAATATCAGAAACAGACATGCACATTTGTATTTGCACGTGAGTTGTGGTCGCATGATATTCACAGTATTTTCCCGAGTCGATTGCTTCTCATCTCCCCTCTTTTGAAACAACAACAAAAGCACTAATCTGAGAACACAAACACTGCTGCCCTCCATCTGCTGACCCAGAAATGACTGCGGGTCACATTAATAACCAGACTTTTTAGTTTGCAGAGTATGATGATGAATGCAAAGCAGTTTGCGTTGCGCTCCATCCACCGTATTTAATAATCCAGATGTGAGCGAGTTTACCCACAAGACTGTTTATCATGCTACGTGAGAGTGTCAAAGCCAGAGTAACACGGAGCTCACTTATATCCTGTTAAATTACGACAGTAATTTCAGTATGTGTGAGGCGAACGTTTTTTTTTTTTAACTTGACTGGCATCATAGACAATTCTACAGAATATAACCAGCAGTGAAATATAAGTGCCATAATATAGAGGTTAGGGCCAAGGTTTCTGACCCTTTTATGCTGATGAGTCTATATGTGTGCATCTGCTCTTGCTCAATTTTGTGCTTGAATATTAAGTTGTAAACAGCTGGACAGTGGAATACTCATACAGTATATTTATTGTTCTGTTGACATAAAACAATACGGTATATACATTTATCAGACGCTTTTATCCAAAGCGACTTACAGTGCATTCAGTCTATACATTTTGATTTTATTTTGACAGTATGTGTTCCCTGGGAATCGAACCCACAACCTTTGCGCTGCTAACTCAATGCTCCAACCACTGAGCCACAGGAACACTTGGCATCAGAATCGTGGTATATGTGACATAAAACAGGGTGATTATATGTCCTGTTTAGGGCAAATGCTTAAGATTTAAAAGGACAAGTAGCACCACTGTAACATGATGGACTGGAGATTGTGAGACCTAAACTTATGGTTTTATACATAAAAAAAACAACCAAAAAAAACTATTTATTTTATTTTATGACAAAAAGAACAAGCAAATGCATTCACTAATATTCAAGTGGGGGTACATCCAGAGCCGATCCTCCTTATACGCCGAATACGCAAGATCCGTAGTTCCTCCCCCGAAACACCAGGGGGCCTCCTTGCTCTCAAAGATGATTTCATTTTAGTTTTGATTTTGAATTTGGCCAGCAGCTATAAAAACATGAATGATAATGTATTGTAATTGTAATCTATCGCCCTTTCTACGTAAAAATCAGTCAAACCTTGTAACGTGAATGTGGTTAAGTCTCTTGCTCGAGACTAAAACAATGAGTTGAAAGCATAGCGAGCCACGGAAGAGATACTGTTTCTCGAGCGCTTTCCGCGAGTGCGATTCTAGATGGAGTGAAACATGGACAAATGCGTTTCCTTCATTCGTTCATAACCATTCGAAACCCCCCCCCCCTGCAGTTTTGTGTAGGGCCCCCAGAAGTCTAGGATCGGCTCTGGGCACATCTATGCATGTTAACCATGTGGCATGAAAGTTGACTAATCTTTTATGCAAAATATGCAGTACCGTTCCAAGGGGGCATCCAAAATCCTGTAGGATTGACCCAAAAATGAGTTAATGTCTCACTGACTTCAGTTCAGTTCCACATTGGTGCTACTTGCCCTTTACAATATTAAGCATGTGCCCTAAACCACTTGATTTGCTAGAAGTAATCATTTATTTTGAGGGAAAGCAATTCCGAACACAAAGTGAGTCATAACCGTTTTTCTCATTTCCCCAGTTTTATAAGGCTTATCTAAAATTGTGCAAAACATAAGATGTCCACCACAAACCTATCATGTAAAATATTTGGTCAGCATTTTTAGGCTGAGCTTGATCTGTGTGTCTTTCTCCTTCTGATAACACAAAAAAAATTGAATAATTGAAATATTGTGAAATTAATTTTTATTTTTTTATTTTTTTACTACATTTTATCACAAACCTGCACACTCAAAAATCCACCAAGCTTTCGCAGCATCTAATCGTGGACATTAATATTAAAAAGTGCCACTCAGTTGAAGTGAGTGTAAATAGTCGGTACTGTTTAATATTGCAAATTATATTCTAAACAGTTACATCCTACACTTCAGATGTCATGAGTTCAAGATGAGTTACGGCACTCAGTATTGTTATGAGTTGACATGAGTTGAAAGCCTCAAGGGTCCTCGGCGGTGGGGCTATTTGAGATTCCTGTGCTTCAGGACAGGGGATGTATACATTATGGGACTGCTCCACTTTCACTCGTGCATAAATCTTGGGGAATTACTGAGTTACAGTAATCGTGGCGAGCTGAGTCAGAGCTCCTCTGAGTGTAGCCGCTCTGATTCATGACCTCGATCGCTTCCATTGTTCTAACCACTTTTATTCTGCATCTGAAAGCTAATGAGTCTCTCTCGGCCATTGCTTCATTCATTCAGAGACGTATAGAATGGAAACAATGATTAGAAGCACTATACAAAAAAGCACTAAAAACCGTTCTGATGATAGTGTCCCCAAATATAGCATTAAAACAATTACTTTTGGCTTGAAGAAAACAATTCAGATGTTACCACATTAAGCACACATATATATATATATATATATATATATATATATACACATGTATATTGTAGCCTATACAGTAAGATTTTTCAAAGTCTCTTGCTGACCAATGCTGCTTTTATTTGACAAATATACAGTAAAAACAGTAGTACTGTGAGATATTACAATTTAACATAACTGCTTTGTAGTTAAATATTTAAAAAAGTATTCCCAGGTGAGAAAAAAGTGCACGTCCATAATGTACTTAAAGTGCTCTCTTTTCACACACTAATTTTGTAATTAATATATAAAAAATATTATTTAGTTCTTAAGATAAATATATATTTTGGGACACCTATGAACTAAAATGTGCTTTTACTATCTCTGTATTTAAAGTACACTTGAAGCCATCTTTAATGCAGTAGTACGCTCAAGTGCACTACAAGTGGTAACTGTAAACACTGTAAAAAATTGTTTCAACTTAAAATAGCTTGTTACCGTGTTGCCTTAAACATTTTTAGTCAACTAAAATATCTAAGTTGTCATTTAACTTTTTTTGAGTTGACTAAACTTAAAATTTTTAGTCAACTTAAAATGTTAAGTCAGCATGGTAACTGGTAAATTATTTTAAGTTGACAACAAATTTTAGTTCATTTTCATGGAGTCATAAAATAGCACAGTTGAGTACACAGATGATCTTGGGCCTCATTTATAAAATGTTGCGCAGAAACAATCCTAAATTTGACAATCATATCTCGAATATGCGCATGTTTGATTCATAAAATGAACGTACGAACAGAAAACGTACATACGCGTCTCTTTCAGATGTGAAATCTATGAATCGCAAATGATCTTGAACTTGCAGGCAATTGAATGGTTTCAGCTGTCTGCTTGTAAACGGCTCCTAATTAGTCATTAACATATAAAATATCATCAATCAGCATAATTTAGAACAGCGAGCTGCAAGAACAGCTTACTTGTTTTTTTTTTAAGCCTGCAATACTCCGACAATAAAAAGTGCGTACGTCTGCTCAGACCCTAACGTGACGCTAAGCACTTTTCCACGTCAAAGACCGTTTTTATAAATGTGACCCTGGACCACAAAACCAGTCGCAAGTGTCATTTTTTTTTTACTGAGATGTATACATCATCTGAAAGCTGAATTAATAAACTTTCCATCGATGTATGGTTTGTTAGGCTAGGACAATATTTGGCTATATTTGGATAGGACAATATTGTTGGCTATTACTACAAATATACCCCAGCGACTTAAGACTGGTTTTGTGGTTTTGCGCTGACGTGGATTTAAGCGTACGCACACTCTACGATCAAATCTGAGCATACGCACACTTTATAAATGAGGCCCCAGAAGTTTATCTTAAGAAGTAATAAAGACACCCCCGGTTTCACAGACGAGGTTTAAGCCTAATCCTAGACTAAAATGTAAATCTGAGCTGTTTCAACTGAAAGAAACTTGCACTGACTGATCGTAAAACATGTCAGTGCCTTTGTTTTGTCTTAAGATGAACACCAGTAATGCTTTTTTCTAAGGCATGTTTATAAAAAATAACTTAAATGTCCTACTTGAACTATAGCATAATCCTGGCTTAGTCTAAACCCTGTCTGTGATACCGGGCTTTAGTATATTAAGTACAAAATAAGTGCGTTAAATTAGAGCACTTGTACATTATGGAAGTGCACTTTTTTCACCTATTCATGTGGTGACAATTACTCTTCAGTGTCACATGATCCTTCAGAAATCATTCTGATATGCTGATTTCTGCTCAAACGTTTACAATTTTCAATGTTTAAATCAGTTGTACTGCTTATTTTCTGGAAACCGTGACCTTTCTTTAATGATTCTTTGTTTAAAAGAACAACCTTTTTTTGAAAAGTAACATTATTTTATCATAAAGACACATTATGTCTTTATTGTCACTCTTGTCTTGACCAATGTATTCTCGCTGAATTAAAAAAAAAGACTGATTACTTTTTTGTACTATTGAACTTTTGAGTCTATATAAGATTATAATCAATACAACACAGTACATTCTGTATATTAAACAATTTTATTTGATATATTTCATAGTATTTTTTACATAGATGGGAAATGGCACAGACAACAGATTCTCTCACAGAGGAACTTATTTAAAACATGGGAGCCGTCCCACATTGAATTTTCAAAATACAAAAAAAATTACATTCGTACTTTCCACCCACTGCACAAACATACAGGCAGATCACAACAAATACTTGCCACAGCTGCCGACAATATGTACATCGACACTGTACTATGTCATTTGAAACACTATAGACTACAGTCAATGAGGGAAGGGAGCACGTGCGATATCATTTGGTGACACATGCAGCAGTCCACTAAACCAGTCGCATTCAGGTCATCTTTGCATCCAATAAAATGTACTCTGTTGGAAATCCCTCTTCATAACAAAAAACACTGAACCCTAAAGATGAAATCCACGTTATGAAGACAGTTCAAAGCAGAAGCGCTTTAGAATATAAAATGCATACAGTATATATGATTCTTCAATCAGTTCAGTTTCTTTCATACTTTGGCAGTATTTTTGATCATTTTAATGATTAGTAAGCATTATGACAGTTTGTCAAGAAACATAATTGAGCCATAAAAAGCGGCACAGAAATGTTTTATGGCTAAAGTTTGATTGCCTTTGATCATTGAAAACAGCATGAAAAGATACTCTGCACAGCATGAGAAGATAAAACTAGAGATCGTATTTCAAATTATGATTCACCAAACGCAGCAATTCAGACTCATCTTAAAGGAATAGTTCACCCAAAAATGAACATTTGCTGAGCATGTACCCAGGCCATTCAAGATGTAACTGAGTTTGTTTCTTCAGCATTAGATCGCTTGCTCACCAATGTGAAAAAGTCCATGTCCTGTTGCGAGAGGACGACGTGAAATGGACTTTTTCATGCAAGGAAAGTGTTATTATGGACTCATATTTTGGACAGAAGCAACAGTTTGTACATAAAATACCTTAATGATGGATTTGATTCAAACAAGCAGCTATTCACTTCACAAGATGTTAATTGATGGACTGGAGTGGTGTGGATTATTGCGATGTTTTTATCAGCTGTTTGGGCTCTCCTTTGAACGGCACCCATTTACTTGGTGAGCAAGTGATGTAATGCTAAATTTCTCCAAACCAGCCTTGTGCATGTACAAATCAAGGTAACCTCTATACTTTCGTTGTAGTGAAATGTGCCATCGCTAAAAATGTTTACACCATATGGATTGCTTAAAAACGTTTCAAATGTCATAGCACGCTGATTTTGGGGAGCACATAAGGGCTCGGAAATCAACACACCTCAGCTGTGTTTTACAGAAATAATCCTACAGCTGGTTTTCAATCTAATAATGACATGCAACACTACAATCAGTCATTTAACATGCTGAAAATAAACGTTTTCCAACCAAACTGGACGGGGTGCGATTGACCTGCAATACCAAACGAGGCCGCATTATCTCTACACACTAACCACACCAAAGACGGTTTAAGGTCATGCAATAATTCCACAGATTCATAAAGAGCAAACAGTGAGGAAAGTTGCATTTCACACAAAATCTATTTTGTTTTCATTGGAAGTAACTATTAATACTGATAGTGCTTCTGTGGCTTTCAGCCGTTGAGCTTCATATACTATATGATCCACCGCAGTCTCTTAGAACATGACCTCCTCACAGCTGCCATAGTCACTCTCCACCATATCTGAGCCAGCAGATCTGCGAGACGTCCTTCTAGTAGATCCAGGCTGCTTGGAGCCGTCGCCGTCCGCGTACGAAGGCTGTGCCACGCTCAAACGCACGCTGAGCCTCTTATAGCCGCTGGAGACGTTGTCCAGGCTGCGTGTGTGCTGGGTAGGGTAGTAGCTTATGGCAGTGTACTCATTAGGGCACTGAGAGCTGGGCAGCGGCAGGCCATCCGGCCCTAAGAAGTCATCTAAATTCTGATTGCTGTAACAAGGGGGTAATGGAGCGCGGCGGTCGGCCCGGTCCAGCGGGAAAGGGAAGCCTCCGAAGCGAGAGTTCCTGCGCGACTCTGTGGAAGCCGTCGAGTATTTGCTTTCTACAATGTCAAACAGTGGGAACTCTTGAACCGTGGAACGGCCGTAGTAGTCAGGATCAGCTGGATACACTGTGAATGAGAGTTATTATTAGAAATGAGTTCTGACACTAGTAGATGAGTTAGGTCTATGTCAACTAGTTGTGCCACATGACTTCAGTTGCACTTGGTCAATACAGGTGTGGTGATGCACCCATATTAAAATTATATTTTCATGTTATGGCCGATAAACACTATTGTTTGAAAGTTTGGGGTTGGTGAGATTTGTAATGTTTTTAAAAGAAGGTTACCAAGGCTGAATGTATTTGATGAAAAATGCAGTGAAAACAGTAATATTGTGAAAAATTATTACTATTTAAAATTTAGTTTGAACTTGTATTTAGACGTTTTTAATATATATAAAAAATAATTTATTTGTGATGGCAAAGCTGAATTTTCTGCAGTCACTATTCCAGTCTTCAGCATCACATGACCTTCAGAATTCATTCTGGTGCTCAAGAAACATTATTATTATTATTATTATCATCATCATCATCCTCATCAATAATACAGTTGTGTTGCTTAATACTTTGGTCCATTTTAAAGTGTCCTCGTCAAAGGTTACTTTTATTTTATAAAACAAACTAAAAATATTATTGACCTCAGACTTCTGGACGGTAGGGTATTTTTTTATATATTATATCTATTTTATGTTTTATATATTATCTAAAAAAAAAAAAAAAAAAAAAAAACGTATATATATATATATAAATAAAAATAATAATAATTAATTTTAAATAAAAACAATAAACTACAAGTGCATCAAGGAATCACATCCTTATACTCATCTAAATTAATAATAATAATGAAAAAAATATATATATATATATACTTTTAAATAAAAAACAATAAACTACAATTAATTAAGGAATCATAGCCTTATACTCATCGAAATTAATAATAATAATGATTAAAAAAAATGTATATACTTTTAAATAAAAAACAATAAACTACAAGTTAATTAAGGAATCATAGCCTTATACTCATCTAAATTAATAATAATAATGATAATGATAAAAAAAATGTATATACTTTTAAATAAAAAACAATAAATTACAAGTTAATTAAGGAATCACAGCACAGCCTTATAATTCACATAATGAGATTTGTGTTATTAAATAGATTTTAAAGATTTACTTTAAGTGAGAGTTAGATAACCGGGTTAAATCTATAAATAGAGAAAATAAAATACATTTATGCACAAATATATCTGATAACATACTGATCAATTGAAAATCTCCACTATCATGCAATAATGAACAGATAAATTGAGCATCCCTAACGGCAAGAGCAGGAGAAAATTCCTCTCGCTGGTGTGTGACATTCATTTTATCATTAAACCAATCAAAATACCCAATACGTCCAAATATATGAAAATAATAGAGTGTCACTCACTATATGAGTGGGATGTGAATGTTTTGCACTGCTTATGACAGTTATGGCAGTTCATGGTGATCCACTCATAAACTTTCCATCAAGGCAATGTTGGATGTGCCAAAACCAGCAGAGATTTGCATTAGGTGAACACTGTCCTGCTGACTATTTCCATTTAGTAAAGATCTGCCATGTTTTAAGTCAAATTCTCAGCTGTTTTTGAAACGCTTGAGTGTTAAGGGTGTGCTAGAGAATGTAGTATGTTACAATTTTAAATGTGATGTCATAGCTTTTAAAAAGAGACACAATAGAAAGCACTCAGTGCTGCAGCACACAGAAGATGTAATTGAATATGACCCACACATGCTTTTCCATTGACCTGCAGGAGCACACGCAGCTATTTGTCCTCCACCGCTCTCGTCTTTTATGATGTGACTAAATTCCAAATGAAGTGAAGTGCCTGTTGAAGCTGGGAAAATAATAAATACAACTCAAGCTCTCACCTTCGTAGTCGTGCTCCCAGTTGTTTTTCATAATAGAGTTGTTATCAGAGTTGGTCGAGGGTGGAGGAGGTAAATTGGGGGCCACGCTGCAAATCACAGGACCCTGAGGCCTGGACCGAGAGCCCACCTGAGGGCCGAGCTCCTGCTGTTCTCGAGTTTTGAGTGAACGGAAAGGACTGCTGTCCAGATCGCCTGCAGAGCCAATCAGGGTGCTGACATCCATAGGAGAGCTGATCTCCATTTCTTTCATCGTGCTTTTGGGCAACGTTGGGAAGTAGCCGTTGGAATCTTGCACGCAGCCGGACTTGTGCTTCTTCCGGCTGACGTAGTGTTTTCTGAAACACACAAAGGCCACGACGAGGAGGACAAGGCCCAATACGCCTGCGCAGATCTCTGCGATTTCCACATAAGGAGGGGAGGTGGTGCGCTCACAGTGGATTGAGTTTCCCGCCACTGAACAGGCGAAACCAGCGAGACATGGATTGGGAGTGCATGCAATCTGACATCTGCAAAGAGAAGGAACAATTGACTGAATGTAGGAGTGTGTGTGTGGACCACACTGATCAAGATATCCTCACACTCAGTCACAGAGACCATTCAATCGAAATGGTATATACATTTTTTTCCAAATTGAATATTTGTCTCATTCCAAACATCCAGTGTACCAGAGGTATTTCTCTTACATTTTCTTTATGTATGGAAAAAACTGTTATATTATCAAGCTATCATCTGGGTAAATGCCTGAATGCACTGTAAGTCGCTTTGGATAAAAGCATCTGCTAAATGCATAAAAATGTAAATGTAAATGTGTTTCCACACAACTCTTTTAATCTTGAGAAATACAATAAAAAATTAATGAAAATCAAATTTGTTTGATTTTGTCAGTCACGGCTGACATTATCTGAATATTTTGTTATATGAATATCTGAAAATGCAATAAGTCCAAAGTTTTTAAACACAAACAAAAAGTATTATTCTAGCTTTGTGCATTCGTTTTTTAATCAACACTTTGTGAGAAAACGAGAGAATCATTCACTCCTCTTCACTGAACAACTTTAGTAACATTAATATAAATCAGTGTATATTTAATTAACACGGGGAAGACTATGCAGAGTTTTATTTTCACATTTGATTATTGATTCAGTTTCTGTAGAGTAGACTATTATTTTTAGCAGGCTAAATAGTTTTTAATATTTGTCCTTTTTTTACATTAACATTGTGTTAGCAGCTCCAGAACATAAGTGTACATTAAATTTTTAGCAAAATTACATATTTTCCAGTAATATTTCTTACTACTTATGTAATAACACGCTAGTGTTAAAAACAATCTTTATTAATATTCTTTAATCTAAACATACGGTCTTAGTTTACATATTTACATGTATTTCACATGATGGTACAATTTTCTTTTCTGGCCTTTGCCTTTGAAAAAAAATCATTTTTAACATATATATTAAAAAAGATTGTTTTATGATTTTTTTTCTGAATATTATATGCTATCATTTTGCTTAGGTTTACATGTCCAGCATTCTAGATTGTTAATACTAAATAATTCCAACTACAGAAAAATAAATATAGCATTTTGCTTTTTTGTCATAAAAATCTAACATTATCTCATAAGTAAACAGTGTTTGTAAAGTTTCCAGTCTCAGAATATGCACATAAACAGTGATGCTTCGGTGACTAATACAGTGTTATGCTTTGATGCGCACAGAGACAGACACACAGAAGGACATCTATTGATTGAAATTCTCACTCCATGACTAATTTGCTCAAGCTATAGTGTTATATATGAACGAGTACAATCAATAACGTTTTAATTTGTTAACTCAAAGGCGCACAGCAAATGGCATATGCACATAACACATGTAACCTGTGTGGGCGAGTATTCGTTCTCATTCAAATGAATCAGACTTCTCAATGCCTTCACCAAGCACATAATATGCATGTGTGATTTCAAGAGCTTCGCTGTGTGAGTCTCACCTGTTTCCAGCAATTTGTGCAGAGCAGTTGCAGATGTACCCTTGATTATTTGGCATACACAAACCATTAACACATGGCTGGGATGCACAAGGATCGTCCGGCAGGATGCCGTTCTCACAGCGAGAGCCAAAGTACGGCAATGGACAGCTACAGCGAAACTCTGGAGGACAGACGGGAAAAATGCATCTTAGATAACAAAGACATTTCCATGAGCACTTCTCTGTGCTGAGATGAAAGACTGGTCTTTTGAATGGAGATTATCATCTCCCTGGCTTTATTTCCATATCTGTGTAGTGCGGTTTATACTCCAAAGACATTCCAGCATTTCTGTTTGTTGTCCCTTACCAATTTGTAAAGGGACCTTGTTTAATATTCAATAATTCATTCCTTACTTCACAGTCCTATAACATAAAACCGATTAAAATTATCAAATTTTAAAGGTGAAAGATGGTACCTTGACTTCAATGAATTACATTAGTTAATGCATTTTTAAAATAACAGAAAACATTTTACAGCATTTATTAATTGTGGTTATTTTTTATTCATACAGAAAATATAATATTGTTAACTGTTAACTAAAAGTAAATTTTTATATTTGCATAATTTAGAGTTTATTGTTGTTAATCTAAACTTTACTGTAATGTGGTACCAATAAATTCATTTTTATATTTATTTATTTATTTATTTATAATCTTACAAAAATGGTTATGTAAATTTTCTCGTGATCATGGCAGCAGTAATTCATCATATGCTTATCAAATTATGTATAGTAGGATGGTTATATATATCTTGAAGACATTATATATATATAATATGGCAATGATTTAAATGTATTGTAAAGTGTTATGAATTCATTATTTTTACTATTTTGTATTATTTTCATTGCAAACCTACTCTGTTTTTATTATTTCTACACATATGATGATTATTGTGGCAATAAAATACATTTAATTTTACAGAGATGTTTGGGTACATTTTCTAGTGATCACAGCATCAGTAGTTCATCATATCCTGAATTAATATTGTAGCATTATAATCATTTATATATCAAAACTCATAGTGTAGACAAGCAAGATGGGAAACTATGTTGTGCAAATGGCATTCAGATTTGCTGACCTATTTTACATATCCGATTTTAAGAAATGGTAGGTAAAACAATCAACCTACAAATGTACACAAAAAAATAGTGTTTGCAAATTTGGAGTAACATTGCTTTCCCACCTTCACTGGGCTCTTCAACACAAGTGCCTCCGTTCTCACAAGGATTACTGGCACAGATCTTCACATCCGAGCAGCACTGGTAGATCCCGAAGAGCCTGCCGGTCTGCGGGCCAGTTCCCGTCGTCCCCTCCTCTCCTCTCACTGCCTCTCCGTTGAACTGAACGCTCTCCAAACAGCCGGTGAAGCCCAGGCGCTCTGCATCTGCGCTGGGATTGGAGCTGGCCAGCACCAGGGCCCCACCGGACTGACTGAGCCTGCAGGGTTGAGGCAGAACCACAGAGTTGGAGTGGCTGGCATCAGTGGTGAGTCTAAGGGTTGTGCCGTTGACCTCCAGAGAGACGTGGTGCCAGCGGCCATCAGCCACAGGGTGGTTGGCCACATGCAGACTGGCAGGGAGCATGTTTCCACATCTATACCTGAGCCACAGCTCCTTGTCCACCAGCTAGAAAAACAAACACACACGAGTCAATGACAAATGACAGCATTCATGATAAGAACAGGATTTTCTTTAAGTAAGAAATGTCTATTTCATGGGGATTTGAAAAACTTCAACTATAATATTCTTAATAGAAATGTTAAATCTAGTAACTATTCAAATATCATGTGTTGTAATCATTGGGCAGTATAGGTCATAAACCTTGCCATCTCCAAGTGAACGAATGGGATCTAAGCCAAATTAATCAATTTACACTTTAAATAAATATTTCACAAAGATGGTTTGCATCCTTTTATATCATTCTTGTCACGTTAATGTATGTTCAAGTGTTCGTTTTTTCTTAATAAGTTTGCTTTTAGTTAGTTATTTGATGCTATAAAAATGGTGTGCGGTTGAAAAAAACAGCTTATGCTGGTTAGGTATGCTTTGAAGCATTACTGCTGATTTGAGCTGGTTTAAACTGGTCCATAGCTGTGATTCAAAACATACCTAACCAGCATATGCTGTTTTTTCAACAGAGGATTGTGAGCTTGTGATTGGTTCTGCAAGAGTTTGGGCAGGACTTTGATACCGCGACTCCAGCTCATGACCACTACTGTGGAGACTCAGGCTCCAAATGAGTGACTACTGCACAGAATCAAGCTCCGGTTGAATCAGTACCAGTTTAATTCAAGCTTCAAATGAATCACTACCATACTAGACTGAATGCAGAAGTTCTGGGAACCTTGGCTGCTTTAAATGGACAAGGACCGCCCGAGACGCCACATGACTGAGAGGTAAAGCAACCAATTATGTTCCGTGCCGCGATAACAGACTGATGTGCAAAACTCTTGGACATATTTTAAAGATTCTATGCTGCAAATTTTTTATATTTTACATATTTTTGAAAATCCAGCATTTAGTTGATCCTGATAAGCACTCATTGGCACACTTGGAAACACGACGGCTTTCTTCTTCCAAGAGGGGGTTTGGCATCATTGCATTTTTGTTTCCAGGTGGGACTTTACAGAATGTGACACACACATCTCCCGGTAATCCTGTATAATTCAACCAAGTCAATGATGACTTTTAAACTCCTAAAGTTTTTCCAATTGTGTGTGCGATATGCATCAGATGTTCAGTCAACAGTGGGTGTGACGTCTGAGGCTGAGACTTCTACCGTGCAGAATCAGGCTCCAAGTCATGTCATTTTCATAGATGACAGCAGCCATACTGGATGTTTTGGCTTCCCTTTTGTATAGTGGAAGGAAGTGGAGATGCGGAGTCCATTTCTTTTTATAGTCTATGGTTGAACTACATTAACAAAATAACAATCTTGACAAAGCTGTAAAATACTAAACAGATACTCAACTTGAGTTCAAGAAAAGTGCAACTCTCACTCTACAAACATAGACTTGACTTTTATTTAAAACAGTGATGTTTCGGTGGACTTTAAGGCCTTCATTCGACAAAAGAAATAAAGCCAAGTCTATGTTTGTAGTAGAGTAGAAAATTGAATGCATGTTCATCACTAAAGAGACAGTCAAGTCACTGCATGTATGAATTGCAAACTGAATGTATTTTTGGCTAATGATAAATGAGCATCACGTCATTGACGCAGAAAAGCACCTTCAGTCTGGCAAATATTCAAAAAACATCAAAACAAAAGTACACACTTATTAGCTTTAGCCTGATGTCTGCGGCTTGAATAAAGTTGCATATTTACGGACTGTGCCCAGGTCTCTGAAGAGCCAGCGAAGCTCTTGCTGAGGTAGGTTAGATAGGTTGTGTTTTTCCACAGTTGGAAGTGTGTGCTCCCTGCGCTCGCTCCGTGGTAGATAAGAAGCCCGTTGTGTGCACTGAAGATAGTTGTGAAAGACAGAACTCGTGGAAGAATGCGGTGAGTTCTCCTTCAATCGCACCAACAACTTTGTGATGCAAAGCATTCAAACAGACGCTGACATCATGCCTCCTCAGCGATCCACCCACAAATAATGGATCACTCAAATATGCATGTATTAGTTTCCTGTTCTGTGCATTAAAAAAACATAGCTTGTGTGTGTGCACTTCACATTTGAAAGTATTAGACTGTATGCATTATTAACAATCATCTCCTTCACACCAGCCTCTTAATTGCTGCGGCAGAATCTTCAGAGAGTTTTGCGATGAGAGAAGCGAAGCACCGAGCCTTTTGCTCTGATCTGATACCGGTCAGCCCATGGGTTTTGCTCATTTGCTTTCATTGGACGGAGCTGCGGTTTGATTTTGCTGTTCTGGGCTGAGCTGAGTGTGCAGTGGTGGTGGTGAGATGAGCACAGAAAAGGATGAGGAACTTTTCCCGAGAGAACTCATCGAGGGTGAATCTGAGTCTTCGATCTGAGTCTTGGTTCCTCGAGGGCAATGCTGAGTTTGACAGGTAAGAATGCTGTTTATCCACCAGAGTCCACATTAAAAACACACAGCACACGATCTCGCTGTGCTTGTAAATCAGAATCAAACGATCAGCCAACTAAACATTTACAGTCCAGCAAGCAGTAGAGATTATACTTAGTGATATTCCCTGCCCAGCTATTTTTCTTAAGAAATGATGACTGTTAGATATGACGGCCAAAAATCTGTTTGCTGATGTGGTTACATTCATTCTCTGGAATATTTGTTCTTGATTGGTCAGCTGTGGCCAAATTAAAATAATTTTGAATCACATCAATTTTTTAAAATGTATTTGGCAGGCAGCTGTGTATTAAGTGAGATAATGTATATTGCACTGGTCGTTTTAGCAAAATACAGCATTTATGAATAATACAAATGTCCTGATCATCCTATATACATTCATACTGCCTGACTAATAACCGTCACTTGATTATTGTTATTATCCCTCAATGCATGATGGACGAAAGCTCTGTGAAGCTCTGCTTTATTGTCCACTGCATTCATATAATCAGCATCCTATTCAAGATGGCAGTAACGCCACATGAACAAATAGCATGTGATTTAAACAGGAACAGGATTGATAAGCATTAGTTTACTAGAATAAACATTTTTATTGATACTTTTTAGTAGTGATTGACTCAATTGATGTTCTATGAATGTATTTATACCAGTTTGGGGTCAGTAAGACTTTTAAGTGTTATAAAGAAGTCTCTAAGTCAGCATTTATTTTGACTCAAAAGCACAGTAAAAACAAATATTGTGAAAAATTATTCCAATTAAAAATAATTAGGTCATAATTTGAATGTATTTTAAAATGTGTGATCAATTTTCAGTGTCATTATTCAGTCTTCAGTGTCACACGATCCTTCAGAAATCATTATAATATGCAGATTCGCTGCTCAAAAAATATCTATTTGTGTTATCAATGTTGAAAGCAGTTGCGCTGCTTAACGTGTATTTAGTTCGTTATTTTTACAGTCATTCTTTGATGAATAGAAAGTTCAAACAGCATAAACCGCATTTGTTTGACATAGAAATCTTTTGTAACATTATAGATGTCTTTACTGTCATTTTTGACCATTATTATGCATCCTTGCTGAATAAATTCTTACAAAAAACTCTAAACTTATTAATGGTATATGTATATATTGTTTACATTTATAAATAAATCAATTTCTCAATTCTATGTGCCATCTTGCATAACATTTTGCAATAGAATTTGGCCAAATAATTGATCTTAGATGAATCATTTGGTTCCCTGCTGTTCGGAAGAGTCTTGGCATCTGGATCGTGTCTGCGATGTCTTACAACGCTGTCTAGGTTTCATAACAGACCTCCTGATGCGAGTCCGGTTAGAAGAAAAACCTAATTATTGTGCTCAATGCTCGGACTCCTCACTGCATTAAAGGGTATCAGTTCCAGCGTATCTATCCCGCCACAGATCTCGTTTCTCTTAATAATGTTAGATCGCAGCTGTCAGTGTTCATAAATGCTACAGCTGCTTAACTGACAGGTCACCTTTTCTTCCCTTTCTCTTGTCACAGGTGGCTTTGCTCAAATAGGCTCGATTTCCATTTGAAAGTAATTACTCAAAAGGTAAGAAAACTGAAAGTGCAAGCTCAGCAGTTGATTCAAATTTGACAAGTTTCCAAAGCACGAGCTGTTGCTCCTCTCAAATTAAAAGACTGATGGGAATATGCAGATGTGCACCTCAATGTTAATTCTCCAGAGAGTGGATTATGTCATGTATAGCTTTGCAACGTGTGAAGATGAATGCCCGGAAGATTTCTTGGATGACCATATTTAACAATTCCTTTTGAAGCCCCTCTGCAACAATGAAATGGTCCAGCTTGCCAAGTTTCAAACCCCAGAAGTAAAGCTTTGAAAAAAAGAGAGCGCACTTTTGATGTTGCAAGCCATTTAAATTGAATATTCAATTATAGTGCATAAGTGAAGTGTCCTCGGGTAGAGATGTCATATGATTTTGAAGCAGAGACCAGCATTTCAAGTCATGCTTGCTGCATTCTTTATCTTCCTCACAATGTATAGACCATGCATGCACTTTACAGTCTTTTGTGCAGAACCATAAAGACTTCCTCTAGCTGAAGCTTCAAAGCTGCATTAGGCCGTTTAAATAAACAAATACTCAAAGAGCCCTCACAAAGAAGGAGAGCAGTCAGCCATGAATTCATCATAACACTCATTTCAGAAGTAAAGGATGATTTATACCTGATGTGCTCAAAGGGTGGGATGAAATCCACATCACAAGCGCTTTCATTCTCTTTTGGATTGTGCTCCTGAATATTAACGCGTTTAATGCGCAGTTAGTCGTTCATGAGAACAAACAAGCTTCTACTGCACACATTTGGACATTGCATTTGTCGTGGGGTGGAGGGACGTTTCCTGTGATCGTTCTTTTGTGATCTGGATGGCAGGGTTTTCTGTGAATTTTAGATTTATACCTACAGTGATTCGCTCAGAGTAAGCTTTTTGTGCAATACAAAAGAAGAAGTTAAAGACAAATGTCGTACCTCTAATTTCCCCCAGTCAGAGGCATTGGTGGACATCACTGTGCCCTGTGCGGCAGACGTCTTGAGTCGAAGAGACAGATGGAAGTTTTCTTTGCCCTCTTCTATTTGATAGAGGTATTTCAGATAACCCTTGCCGTCAAATCTCACAGCAGACTCTGCAACGCAGGGAGCATAAATAGTCAAAACATTTGGCAAAATGTGCAGCAGCTGTCTGCTTCTTCTTGAAAATAATAACTGGAATCAAGTCAAACAGGCCTATTAACGGACATCACAACAGACATCTTAAAGGAAGAGTTCACCAATACAATCTAAGTACTGCACTGTTTGCATATAGGGGTGTGGGATCAATAAGATTTAAAACAAAAGAAAATAATACTTTTTCTTCAGCAAAGACTCATTAACCTGATCAAAAATTACAGTAAACTTACAGATTTTTAAATAAATGCTGTTCTTTCTATTCAAAAATCCAGAATAAACGAATAAAAATACAACTTTTTAACATTGATAATAAAGAGAAATGTTTCTTGAGAAGCAAATCTGCATATTTATGATTCATTCTGAAGGATCACATGACACTGAAGACTGCAGTAATTATTAATTTTTGTAATATTTTTGATCAAATAAATGCAGCCTTGGTGAGAGAAGACTTCTTTCAAAAGCATTAAAAGACAAAAATATTAAGTTTTTAAAGGTAGTGTACATAATTTCTTTAAAGAAAAATGAAAGCACATAGTGACCAGAAGCCATACAGCGCCTATAAAACAATTAAAGTATCATACTATAAAGTGCACCTAGTGCATATGTAAGCTACAGACTGGAATTAAAGTAATTATTCATTAAGTATCTTTCCCTCTGGCATAGCTTTGAAATCTTATTCATGTTCACAATCATTTAAATATAATGTGCCACAACACATCACACTAGATTTGATGTCTATGATGCCAAATGGCTTTAGTTCTTGCACGTCTCAAGTTTTTTTTTGAGACATGCAATGAGGGACAATGTTTTGTGAATAGCAAAACAATTTTGACCATATAACCTTGGACACCTTGGAGTATAATGATAATAAAGTTTTATCGGCCAGTGGTTTTCAAGGCCCCCAATCTCCAGAACAATATTCAAATACCCCATGACTTTTCCATGTTACTTGCTATTTACTGGATCAATAGATAGTATTAAAATGCGGTTTGTCAAACACAAAACAGTTGTTGAGGGGGTGAATTATAATAAATATCTTGATTTTTATTGTTTAGCTTATTTTAGAGCTTATTTTGTGTCATTTTACGTCATCTTGAGGGCCCTAGCCACCTGGTTGAGAACCACTGATATAGATTATTGCTCCTTACTGGAGCTTGAAAGCTCCTGGTCACTTGTGCAGCTTGAAATTTCAGCTAAACATTTCCTTTTGTGTTTTCTGTACAATGGTTTATATGGTTTTGGAACGATATGAGGGTGAATTTCATTGAGGGTGAACTGTCCCTTTAAGGCAGACCCAGAAAGGTGCAAATAAGTGAGAATCAAGATAATATTCAAGGCCTCCGAGTTTGTCTAAATCCTCAGTGGAATGCAAAATAAGACGCTGGTGGTCTCGCCGCCTACCGTTACAGGAGCACACGCTCTCCCAGCTGTGCTGTGGGGTGATGAAGTTCGCCCGTGCTGTGGCGTAGTTACTCATCCTCCCCTGCCTCATCACCACAGCGTTCCTGCAACCCCGAGGTGGGCAACCAGCGCCCACACAACCATCATGCTTCAGTCTCAAGACGTTCAAACCCAGCGTATCTTCTACGGTGGAAAGGACTCCGGTGAGGCGCTGAGTAGACACGGGCCGGACGGAGCCGTCCTGAGCTCTCCGGACCAGAAGGACCTCCATGTTGACGGAGTTTGGCTGCTGTTGCAAGCTGGCGATATGCAGCTCTTGTCGGGGGATGTTCAGCTCCAAGCCCAGGCTGCGCTGGAGGCCTCGCCAGTGATTGGACACGAACTCTTCTGCTGAAAGTCCAGCCAGCTGCAACGTGAAGCCCTGATCCAGATCGTGTTGAGCGGCAGCCCAAACATGGACCTTCACTCCAGCCCAGATGCTAAATTTCCCATCGGACACACTCACGTTCAAGTGGTACAGGTCTGGATCGAGGTTCTTCTCCACCACGATCTTCCCATCCACTGCGTCCACAGAGAACAGGCCTTGGTCCAGACCATCAGAAACCAGTTTGTAAGACAGGACGTCTTGGGGATCTTGGTCTGTGGCATGCAGCTTACCGATGACACGCTTCGAGAACGTCCCGCCGGCGGTGGTGATGAAAACCTCGAGCGGAGTCACAGTGGGTGGATATCGGCTCTGCTCTGTGATGCTGATTTTCACCACACATATTGAGGACAGAGGGGGGTGGCCGCTGTCAGTGACCTGTGGAGATGATATTTATGTGATGTGTGAAAAAACATTGCGACGTGCGAACAATACACTGACCTTTGAAGAGTGCTTTAAATAATTTAAGACAGTGAGGTAGAATCACTGGTCCACAGATAACAATCAAGTGTAGGTCAGGCTGTACTGTGCCATACACGCCATTTTCCATTTGAAGGTATGGATCACATAAAAATGAACGTTTCTGTCATCATTTATTTACTATATTGTTGTTCCAAACCTGTATGACTTTTTGTTTTTCTTCTGTGGAAGACAGGATAAAAGAGAAGTTTTGTAAAATGTCTGTGATGCTCTTTTCTATACAATCACAATGAATGGTGACCTGGATTGTGAGCTCTTTATAATTTAATTGAGAATACATCTCAACTTCCGATGTAAGAGCTAAGGTAGCAAACAGGATTCGGAAATCCAATTCAAATGAGTTAAAGAAAGCATAACAGAAAATAGAAAGAGAATAGAAAGTTTTAAATGTATTTAAAATTTCCAATAAAAATGCTACATTTAAATTCAAGGAAACTGCAGTAAGAATAATTTTTATAATATAATATAATATAGGAAGGGGAGAAAATACTTAAATTCTGAATTTTGCCCCACAACGAGGAGGACTGAGGTTGCTGAGCTTTAAAAGTGATGGCCAAAAAAAACTATTGCTTCTAAAGGTGTGGAACAGTCCTATAGCATAACATTTGTATTGGATGGTAGCTTTTTGACACACCCACACTTTGATTACTTTCATTATAGGAGAAAGAAGCAGCATTTAAACAAACCTGCCTAGCATCTTCTCTCTATGTTTTCTTATGCAACACGAGGATGAGTAAAGGATGACAGTCTTTCATTTTTGAGTGAACTATCTCTTCAACTTTAAAACGAGCATGTGTTATAAACATGCGCTGTACTCGTAACTGAAATGAATGAATGAAATCTTTCACCTGGATTTTCAGCAGATGCTGAGGCTTGTCTCTCCTCCTCAGCGGGGAGGATACGGACAGCAGTCCTCCTTGGTCAATGTGAAAGCTCCTGTCCTCGTTTCCCGAGACGATGTAGAAGGAGAAGGGAGGGCCGTTCTGAGGCGTATCTCTGTCTGTTATCGGCAGCTGCAGAATTCCCCCGCCCACAGCCTCCCCTTCCTGTGTCCAGAAAAACACCATTAATCAAGCCGCACATGCTTGGAAAATACCGTCAGACTTTTAGGAAACTTCCCAGACAGCAAGCAGTGTCGGCCCAGATCCGGCCCACATCTGGCCCGCATGGATTTCATACAGGCCAGATGTGGACTGGATCTGGGCCAAAAATATGTTGCTTCCTGGGTTGTAGCTGTCCTTTCTCGAAAGCAGATTAACAATTAACATAAATGTGTTCTTTATTTTGATCGGGACGCAGGTGATTATGAAGTTCACTTCTCTGATTCTATTGCTCTGGCAACAGAAAGTATCATGGTGAACAGAGAGAAACTGCTGGAAAAGAATACAAGTAATCAATAATGTTTATATGAAATAATCTAATCTCTGTCACGGGACTCGTTTTCAATGCCAGAGTCTTCTGTGCAAACAATTGTAAGCTTGAAGAAACATCCCAATTCTGTCCAAATGAAAACACAGCAAGAACAGCTGGTGATTTTTATCACTCTGTCTGCATTTGTCAACAAATTGCTACCGATTGGACCGACATATGCTCCTCGTCTTCCTTCAAGCTGGAACACGTAATTGGTCGGCTGGCAGAGATGAGCATAATTGTTACTGACCACCTACATGGTGGCAAATAGCCGCCACACTCTGAAGACACAGACACCTTGGGTGGGGGTAAATGGGGTGTGAAAAGTATTCCCAATCAGCAGAGTTGAACCTATAATTAGAAGAAATGGATCCGGCTGACTCCGAAAGGCTAAAGAGTCCGAACACTGTTGCAGAAAAAATGACTATATTATACAAGGTTGAGTGGCGCTCTAGCCTGAACTCTTGACTTCCCCTGTGCATCTTAAAGCACAAATGTGATGACAACCGTGTCCCGTTTTTGCAGCTTCGATGACCCACAATCCTTTGCTTGTGATTCAGTGCATTGAAGGGAAACAAGTGGTGGAGAAATTGCAAAACTGATAAAAAGGGGTGATGCTTACTTAAATCCTTTATGTGTAATGCATTATACAAGTATTATAATGTACACGGTGATGCATTATGTCTTTTCATAAATAAATGTAACCAAAGTTAGTTTTTTAATGTGTTTTAATGCATTATATTTACTAAAGGTGCAACAGAAAGGTGAATAGAAAGGTATAACTGTGGTTACAATTATTCATGAGATCATAATTTTTTATTACAAGACATAATTAATGCTTTAAAAACTACGTTTAGAATTCATTATATGCAAAGGCTTTAAGTAAAGCGTTACTAAAAGTTATTTTAAGACTATTGGATTACATTTTACAAGAAAGTAGTATTTAATTCTTTCTACTTCAAAATTTCCAATTTAATTCAGCATGTTACTAGCATTTTGTTTGTAAGTAATTGTGAAATTTACTAGCAGCTGAGTGAAAATTGATTATTTGAACATTGTGTCTGATGGAGCGGCAAGAAGCAAATATCAATTTTGTACATATTCTTTCATTTCTCCCATGAAATAACCATTTTAATCATCAAATGTTTGCTTGGTTATCTGTAGAGCTCATTTGAATTTCTTCTAGACCGTTACGGCACCTTCTGAAGCTGTCTGACTGAAGAAAGACAAATCATTGACTAAGATAGATGTTGGCTGTGGGTTTTTACCTGAAGAACGAGGCTGTGGTTGATCTGCGAGAACATCGGTGGGTTGTCGTTGACGTCAGACACGGTCACTGTCACCTGGACGGCGGAGGATAAAGGGGGATCGCCTTCATCAGCAGCTTGCACAGTTAATGAGTAGTGCGTTATCTGAAAGACGAGGAGCCGTGTGGCCCAGTGGGATTATGAACATCACGGCACCGACGTTCAATAACAGCAGTCAAATACGCACAGTAGTGATTCAAATGTTCATCTGTGATCACAGGATTCAACAGATACAACTAAATCCCTGATAAAACTAATGAGTATGTGCTCTGGGCAGTGATTCAGGAGTGAAAGTGAAACACACCTCTTCCCTGTCCAGCGTGGAGCGCACCGCTACGAGTCCGCTGCGAGGGTCGATGCTGAACTGATGCTGTGCATCACCGCTCACAATAGAGTAGATGATGAAGTTATTTGGAGGCCCATCAGGGTCGACGGCTCTTACCTGAGACAGATGCACAGTTAGGAAAGGAAGATGAGCACACCGGAGTGCTATTAAATAAAGCTTTAAAGCTCTGGATTACTGCAGATTGGTCTAATCTAGCGGTACTGCATCAGACACGGCTAATGTCACAACAAATCGCTGAGCAGACTGAGTGCTCATATACCACCAGCATTAACTGATTGCTGCATTCAAACTGTTTCTCTGATTGCTAAACTGACAGATGCAGTAAATCATTCACTCAACAGCTGCCACAATAGCTTGTGACAACAGCTGGCTTTATTGTGCTTCATAGAATGCGTTGTGGAAATAGTCTGAGACGCCTTACACATGAAGTCAAAGGCAATATGATAACGGTCCAGAAAAAGCATGCTTAAAAATAATTTTTCATAATCAGTAGGCAATTTTTTGTTGTTTTCCATTAAAGGTATATCTTTAATTTAAAGTCTATATTTACTTTAACTAAATTAAATCTATTAAAATACTTTGTGTTAATTTAAATAAACCTGAAATCAAATTTATGAATATTCAATAATTTTTTTTAAATGTACGAAAATTATAAATGTTTCTCTAGCAGAGCTGAAATATTTGAAATATTAAAATGACTAAAACTAAAAATATAAAAATTCTAAAATGACAAAACCACATAATAAAAAGATTAAAACAAATAAAAATGTAAATTATAACTAAAATATAAAAATAACTAATAAAAAATACAAATAAATAGCATAATTGTATGTAAATAATGCTAAGATAACACTGTATTTGTTTGATTGTTTTCAAATTGTGCATAGATATTACACATTTTCATAAAAATGACATCTTTCTTATGTCTGATTTCCCGAGACAGAAGAGATGGCATCAATTTCTTTTATTTTATTTTATTTTTTTATTTAATGGGGTTTATGCTTTGAACAAGAACAAAATATATAACCTTCCGATGTGGTAAGAAAAATGCACTTAATTCAAGATAATAATATTCCCATTATATATAGCTTAATATATGTATATTATTATTGCATTTACATATCTTTATATACAATTTAGATTTGTTTACACATCAACTATATTACTAACTATCAATAAGCAGTAATTAGACAAAAGTCATAATTAATGGTTAGTTTTAGTGAAAACTGAGTGAAGCGTGGCTGTTGTTGAGTGACAGGTAAGGGAAAGCGTGATACCTGCAGAACCATGTCCCCAGGTGAAATGTCCTCTGCAATCACAGCACTGTAGTTACTGCGGTTAAAGACCGGCGTGTTGTCGTTGACGTCTGTGATATTGATGATGACCATGGCGATGTCACTGAGTGACGGTTTGCCCCTTGCTCCCTCCACTGATAGGTAATACTCGCGGCAGAGCTCGAAATCCAGCGCAGAGTTCACCGACAGCAAACCTGTGGCACAAACAACAGAATCACGTCCAGGCCTGGCCATCTCTAGCAGTTTACTGCTGCTTCAAAGTAATTGCAAAAATGGCAAAGAAAAGTAGTTTATTCTGAGAAAGAAAAAGGGAAAAGTGTGGATTAAAAATACAAAATAGTGGCTTAAAATAAAACATACAATGCTGGCAGGATACAAAATCTCTTGGGTTGGATGAGTTTGTTTTGACAGAAGCACGTTACCAGCTGGTCTGGGGTTTGGGGAAGAGAAACCTGTGTCTAATGTGAAGTGTGATAATGAAAGATTTATTCTTCAAAGTTTATGATCATCTGCTTTAAATGTATCCAATCTAAACTGCTGTTTTGTGTGCCTAACATACTGTATGCTCAGTACAGAATAGTGCTGAGAGAAACTTACATTTACATTACATTTACATTAATGCATTTAGCAGATGCTTTTATCCAAAGCGACTTACAATTGCATTCAGGTTATACATTTTCATTAGTATGTGTGTTCCCTGGGAATCGAACCCACAACCTTTTGCACTGCTGATGCAGTGCTCTACCACCGAGCCACAGGAACACACGAATGAGGTTTGAACGCATTTTTAATATAACACAAGATGATTTTCTTTTATTGCTGCATCCGCTGACCACATAGAAAACTCATGTTCCAACACGACTAATAACCCTCGTGTACATCCCAGTGGAGTAGGACTGAAATGCATGATATCTTTTATGCAATGTTGCCTTTTCTGTTTTTGCAAAGCAGTTGATTCCTCCAAGAAGCTGATTCATCTAAAGTATTTGAAAGCCGGTGGGATTTGCTCTGTGCATTATGGGTAGATGCTGCTATTTTATATCTCATTCTCAAGCAGAAGAGAAAGTTTACTACTGGACCTTTAGCTGGTCGGTCTACTCACATTATTAGAGTAAATCAAGACGGCGCTGAACAACAAAAGCACTGGCATTTCTGCTTAGCTCAAGAATCCAGTCTGCAACAAGTGAAAATTGCTTTCTGTAATGTTACTTTCTATTGATTTTAAAGATCAAGGGCTATGTTGTGTCACTTAATGGCTTTCTTAGAGATCCCCCACCGTATTATTAACAGTGCTGTGTTTGTCCTTGGCACATGTTCTGTCAATATAGGCGTGTTTGTGCTTGTGTTCAATGCAAGAGTGGACAGCAATAGTAATCCTCGTCTAAGCAAAAGGAGCACTTGTCAATGTCAAGTGTGATGAAGAAGCATCAGTGGGATCTCTGTTTCTCTGCCAAATGTGTCTTTTTGTAGATCAATTAATTGTAAGATGGAGAATGATGCAGCTCGGCATTCATAAAAACAACCACAGTCCATGTGGATCGCAACAGCCATCAGTATCAGACATCAGTTTATGTCTGGTCTTATTTTTATTTTTCATTTGCTTTGAATGACAGAAATTACTTTAGAGCATTTTGTCAGTGCAGAGATCACAGCCCAGGGATCATCTTATCACGAGAGATCCGATGTGACACTGAACCGTGGGTAATAAGATGTTAAACTGTGACATCTACTGGAAGATGCAAAAACTGGAAAAATGACATTATTTTATGAGGGGTTATATGATTCATGGTTTACAATTTATGTCGATGATCCACTTTAGGCATTCTAATAACTTAGTAACTTTGCAACTGCATGTCAACTAACCCTCAGAGTATTAGCAGACTGTTAGGTTACGGTTAGTAGAATCATTTGCTGCTAGTTGACGACATGTAGTTGCAAAGTTACTTAATAGAATGTCTAAAGTAGTCAGTAGTCCTATTCATGAGTTCCTGTAATGACAAAATCATGTAGCCTACTTTATCATGTCAGAATGACTAAAACAGTTATGAATCTATAGCATATAATAGCTCCTATAATCCTCTAATGTTGATGTCACACATACAGTATGACAATAAAGGATCATGTCCTTTTAGCTCACAATGACAAATACTGTGTTGAGTAACTTTGCCTGTTTTCATAATTATTGTGAGAATGGACAGCTTTACTTGACTGATGATCAACACCCAGATCACAAAATTACAACCTGCTGAACAGACCGTACATCTATCCCTCACTGCCTTATCATCATTCACCAAAAGAAAGTACATCTATTCCTCATCGCCTCATTGTCATTCACCATAAAAAAAAATTTAAAAAAATACGCTGTTTACCTTGACTGAGGTCTGTATGGGTGGGTGAAAATAACCTAGTTAATTAGCCGACAGTAACCTGTCTCACTTGCACAAAATTAACCCTTGTGGATCTTCCAGTTTTAACGAACAAGCGCAAACTTGCCAGTTCAACAATTAGCTAAAGTATGCAGCGATATTCAAATTTTATAGTTTTTCTTTTTCATTTCTGAGTCATTTTAAAAGTGCAGTAGCAAACTGATATGTTCAAGTCTTTCCTGAGGCTATTCGCAGTGATATAGATACATTTCATTAAGCCCCGCTGATTTAAGAGCTCTTTTGAAATGTCAGCAGTGTTATGTTGTTAATCAAATTATGATCACTTTTTCACCAGAGTATGTCAGGTGAATGTCTCATGTGGTCATATTTTGTATTTCTGTATTTCATGGCTGCATCATGTACATCAACATCAGTGTTACTGGTTCTTATTGCATTTAATTAGGTTTAAGTATTTATTTTTTAATCCTACAATTATTGTGAAAAAGGTAAAATAATACAGTGCAAGTGCACATACTGATAAAAATATGTATATCCTGAATGCACTGTAAGTCGCTTTGGATAAAAGCGTCTGCTAAATGCATAAATGTAAATGTAAAGTGGTTTAATGTATGATTGATTATTGAATATATATTGAATTATTTCATGAAGTGCAAAAAATATTCTCATGCACAGTCTTTGATTATTAAAGTTAAAATGTTTGGAGAAGGGGACACCTGAGAACAATCAACGATAAAAAGCCTCAGCTTTTGTTCAAAGAAAGAGGGATTTCTAATAAAATACATGCAAACTTCACTACAAGAATCCACTGAAAGAAAATATTGCTGACATAGAAAACTGTTGTTGAACTACAATAAATCATCTATTTTCTTTACTTTCTTATACCATATTAAGATTTATCTAGATAGCACATTTTAAAAACAGTCTAGGAAACACTCAAAAGAAAAAGTACAAACTAATGCATACCCAGAAGACCTGAGCTTGACTGTTATGTGCTATGAGACTGTAAGCAACTACACAGTGGACTTATAGCTTGCCATCTGCTAGCAGAACTAAAAGTAGCGTATTGTTTGACAGCTAATAAAGAGTTTGGCTTAATCTCTCACAAAAGTCCTACAGCACAAAGGCTCTGAGGATTCATGATAAGAAGACGCGAGCGAGAGAGAGAGAGAGAGAGAGAGAGAGAGAGAGAGAGAGAGAGAGAGGAGAGAGAGAGAGAGAGAGAGAGAGAGAGAGAGAGAGAGAGAGAAGAGAGAGAGAGAGAGAGAGAGAGAGAGAGAGAGAGAGAGAGGAGAGAGAAACGAGAGACGATATAGAGAGAGGAGAGAGAGAGAATGAGCAGAGAACAGAGAGAGAGAGAGAGAGAGAGGAGGAGAACGATAGAGAGAGAGAGAGAGCGAGAGAGAGAGGAGACAGAGAGAGAGAGAGCGAGCGAGAGAGCTCTCAGCCTAATCTGAACCATTCTACTATCTGCCTATCACTCTCTCTCTCCCTCTCGTCCTCTAATCTCGAGATGCTCTCCTCCTATATACTCTCTCCTCTGTGCAACGATAGGCGATCAATCACTATGGCAGCTGGCAAGTGTCTGTGTGGATTCAAAACATGTCAGCACAGGTTCTTCTGTTCAACATTTATTCATGCTGAAGAAAATTCCAGAAAAAGCCACAGAGGATCAATGGCATGCTAATATATCATGTAATATATCATGCTAATATATCACGTTTCTGCAAACGTGACGGTTCTGTACATAGATCACAGACATATTCAGCCTCAGTTTCTGTCAAAGTCAGTGTAATTGTTTTGTGTTACATGATTCAAACCTTTCCAAAACTGAATTTTTTTTGTTAAAAGGTCCTTAAAATGTAAGAGTGTAAAATACATAAGAACTTTCAGTAACACTTTATTTTAAGGATTAATTCCAATGCATATTACTTGCATACTGGCTGTTCATTAGTATTTATAAAGCACATATTAATGCATTATTGTGCATGACCATAATTTAGATCCTTTAGTCCTTAACTTAACATTCTACTATTAATAAGCAGCCAATCAGGAATGTATTGGTGCAAAAGTCATTGTTAATTGTTAGCTAATAGTGAGAATTGGACCTTAAAATAAAGTGTGACCAAACTTTTTTGAAAGCAAGAAAAGATTACATTTAATCACTTTAAAAATGGCACATAACCATCAAGTGAAAAGTACAAACATTTCCCGTACACCTTGAATATGTGCGAATGCATTAATTACATAGAAGTATTTTTTATATAATTAATTCATAAATAACATTGTTTGGGGTGGTTGATATTTAAAGATGCGAACTAACCATATCTTCTTATTTTTCTTGTTGGTTGCACTTTGATTTCATCATAATAACAGATCTCAAACTACCAAAACTAAACCTAAATCTACCTCTGAAATGTTAAATGTTTCTATACAGTATAAAAATGTTTGAGATATTTGATGCTGTATATTTCATCAACCAATTTAATTTACATGCATCAAAAAATAAACCTCAATTAAAAAGCCCGTACCTGTCATGGGGTTTATCTGGAATCGGCCGTCTTCATTGCCAGAGATGATACTATATCGCACAGGCTCACTTTCAGTGCTATCTTTGGTGAGGGCGGACACGCTGATCACCTCCGATCCGATCTGAAGGGATTCTGGGATCTGTACAGAGTACTCCGAGCTAAGAAACAACGGCTGGTAATCGCTCAGGATGACCACGTGTACTGTAATGGTGGCGAAGGAGAAAAGGTGGCGAGGGAGACCTCGGTCAGTGGCTTTCACTTTCATCTCATAAGTGGACTTGGTCTCATCGGCTAGAGATCTCTCCAGTCTCAGAATGCCTGAGATTTCATCTAGGGAGAAGAAGCCGCTGTCGGCGCCTTGAAGAGAGTATCTCACCTCTGAATTTATACCTGGAAGAGTTACAGAACATAATATTCTCAGTATTTCAGTGAAGGAATGCAGAACAACAGATGCCTAAAAATGATACGGGGTCTTAAAATAATATGTTTATTTCTCACTACTAGCTAACTATTGACTGCGACTTTACCTCAAACTCCCAATTTGCTGCTTATTAATAGTTAGTAAGGTAGTTGTTGATTAAGGGATCTTAAAATACAGTCATGCAGAATAATGCATTAATATGCTTGCTAATAAACAGCCAATATATTAATAATATGTAATGCATACTAGTTAATAGTGAGAATTGGTCCTTAATATAAAGTGTTAATGCGTAATTATTTAATTGGTTACTGTTGATGTCAACTAACACTCATTTCAGTATCAGTAGACTGTTAGGTTAGGGTTGTGGTTAGGGTTAGTGGAATAAGTTGATGTACTTGCAAAGTTACTTATAGATAGTATAATGTCTAAAGTAGTCATAATAAAGTGTTAGCAGATATTAAGCAGACGGTTTACTAATGCTCTAATGACTGTTAGTTGACATCTAGTTGGTTATAGTTAGCAAAGTGGACTATCAAAATAAAGTGTTACCATTGATTGATGTTCACATTGCAAGATAAACACATTCTGTCTTTGACTTTGCACATTTGCGTAATACTTGTGCTCAGAGAGGATAATGTCATTAATTCACTTGAAGATATTCTATAAAGTCAAAGTAGTTCAAATTCACATGAATCCCTGTGACAGTAGTCAGTATGTGTACATGTTCACACACATCTCCAGGTGCGGTCTTTCCCTCCCTAATCATGTTTCTCTGTCACAGCCGTCAATCCCACATCAAACGATGCATACCTTTAGGATTTCAACCTGCGTGCAATGGGTCAAGGAAAAAACCTGGGGGCTTTTAATGCTTTCTGAGTGGATAAGCCGAAAAATGATTTGTGTTTTTTGCTTTAACGCAGCCATTCGTGACAAGAGAAGCAGTACCATACCTGTGTCTGGGTCTTTGGCATAGATGACAGCAATAGGCGTCCTAATCGTTGTGTTGTCAAACACTGTGATTTCATACTGGCTTGTGGAGAATTGTGGCGGGTTGTCATTCATGTCTTGCACCAGGAGTATGACGTCTGTCTGACAAGAGCGGCCACCACCATCAGTCGCTTTGACAACAAGATCATATTCAGTTTCCCGCTCCCGGTCCAAGACAGCAAGGGTGTTCAACTCTCCTAAAAAAAAGATGCTCAAAATAAGGCTTTACTGACAATAATAGGGGAGGGTTAAACACAAGGCGTTGTAGCATGTATAGCATCTGAGACGAGCCTTGACTTGTTATTTATTTGATAAAGTTGTGCAACAGATTATTTACTTGGAGTTAGTGGTTTCTTTTCTTTAATATGGCTACAAAAAAACAAAGAAAGTTGCTGATTCAGGAATTTAACACTACAGAGCTGGGCACAGTCCTTTGTTTCTACCTTTGCCCAAAGCATTTCATGCATCTTGTATCTTGGAAACGCAATATATCCATCTTAAAAGATGGGATACTCTGATAGGATAGGATTAGATAGGATACTCTGGAAGAAGGTAGGTCACATAAACCAATCATAAATCAAATACTCTAATTGTTTACAAGGAATTCCAAAAATGCCAAATGCCCTGGGAAAGTTGCCTCTTATCTTTGTTGTTGATTTGATTTCCTCAAAACAGCAGTAAGTAAGGGCAATCTCTAACTGTTTCTAACTATTTTAAAACCGTGAATTCTTCTAGGAAAATGTAGGAGGAGCTAGATCTGGAGATCAAAATTACCAGTTCTGGAATCAAGATGAAACTTGTCTGCATTAGGTCCATGAAGAGTGAATGACACTTGGCCATTTGTCCCAATGTCTGGGTCAGAAGCAGAGATCTTCAGGATGAACACGTTTGGTGGGGAATTCTCCATGATAGCCTCAGTATAAAGTAACTGGGAAAAGGGAAAAAGTTACTAAATATATTCCAAGTGGGAAGTTTTCAGAAAAACAGCTTGCCATCATATTTCAACATTAACATCTTATTTCATCAAGTTTTGTAATTTGTGAATAATAACCCAAGTACTTTTAGTATTTGGGTGTTTCTACGAGCACTTTTATGTAATACTTTTTCTTGAACTATGCTTTTTATTTAACAATTTTCAATGTTTTCAATCTACTTTATGAATTGCATATTGGAAACATTTTCTGTGCGTTCATTGTTTATTTCTTCCTACATTTAAAAAATGCATTCATTTCACCAGATTTATTTATTACTATTTTGCATTTATTTTCTACATGTCCACGCTGACAAAGTGCCCATAGTTGTAGAAGCACACATACATCTTCTGGAGAATAACTGACTTACTTGCGCACACAAAGGACTGTTGTCATTGAGGTCAAGAACATGGACCTCTACATTAGCAGATGTTTGAAACCTTCCATCTGTTGCAATTATCTTAAGGTTATATCTGTCTTTGTCTTCTCTGTCAAGTGGACTTTTGGAAATCACTGTCCACTCCTCCCCTGCTTCTGTGACTGAGAACTGGCCTAATGGGTCTCCATCTTCAGAGATAAATACACCAACAGTATTTGTTTAAAACCAAAATGCATAAATTCACCAATGCAAAACTGTTTATACAACAAGTAAAATTTCAAAGCTGAACTGTAAAGCCAGAAGAACTACCAGAACTCAGTTTCATGAGTGATTTAAACTTGGTAATGATAACTGTAATCTCTACAGACAATGATGCATCATTTAACTACAGAAGTGACTTTGCATACCTGTTATATAGCATACAATCTGTCTGTTTTCTGCAGACACGTCTTTATCAGCAGTTGTCAGAGTGACTATGGTTTCTCCAGGCCTGCTGTTCTCAAGGATGGACCCTTGGTACAGTTCCTCTGTAAACTGAGGTGGGTTATCATTTTCATCTGTGATAACAACCTCAACTTGTGCAGAGGAGGATAGTTTGACAGCGTCACCATGATCAGTGGCCACCACATAGAATCTATAAAGATGTTTGGTCTCAGAATCAGCCCTCTTTAAGGTAGTAATCCAGCCAGTTTGCGAATCAATGATAAACATATTGGCAATATCATCTGACTCCGACTCAAGCATATATGAGACTTCTCCATTGACGTTTGTATCTGCATCAATAGCTGTCACTTGAATGACTGTGGTGCCAGGGGGCAAATTCTCAGCCAGGTAGGCCTCGTAGGGGTCTGCCTCAAACATAGGTTGATTGTCATTAACATCTTGAACCTCTATGTGAACAGATACAAGAGATGATACATCGGTGCCATTGTGATTTCCTTGAGCGATCACATCAATCTTGTACACCTTGGTTTTTTCGTGGTCAATGTTCTTCTGCATTACAAGAGTACCGCTGTCTTTGTCAACAGCAAAAACATGTTCGTTGTTGCTGTCTA
This sequence comes from Oxygymnocypris stewartii, assembly GCA_003573665.1. Lineage (NCBI taxonomy): Eukaryota > Metazoa > Chordata > Actinopteri > Cypriniformes > Cyprinidae > Oxygymnocypris > Oxygymnocypris stewartii. The sequence continues at coordinate 47,075 of QVTF01000350.1, read as the reverse complement.
TGGTTTTGCCATTCACCAAGCTGTATATCAGTGGCATGTCAGCATCCGCCTTGATTGTGCCTATCTCATATCCGATAGGGAGGTCCTCAGATGCTGAGAACGAGTACAATGGCTCAGTAAACTGAGGCAGAGTGACCTCCGGTGGGACCACTTTGACCTGTACTGGCACAGAGGAGTTGTAAAAAGGTATGCCTCCATCTCTGGCCTTAACTTTGAAGCTGAAAATCTTATTCTCCAAACCAACCAGACTCTCTTTGACGCTGACCACTCCTGTAAAAGGGTTGACTTCAATAACATCTTCTGTAACCTCTTCCGCTTCTTCTACTGTGTAAGTGACGTCAGCGTTTTTACCTTCATCTGCGTCATAAGCCATTATCTGTATAACCGGTGAGCCTTTGTTCACCGTGGATTGAATGTAAATCTGATACTCTGAGGCTTTAAACTGAGGGGCGTTATCATTTTCATCTGTTAGAATAATCTTTACAGTGCAAAACCCCACTCTTCCTCCTCCATCCTTAGCCATGACCTTAATTGCGATCACGCGTTGCGATGGATTTTCTCTGTCCAAAGACTGAGAAGTCACAATTTGTCCATCTTCATCGATAGAGAACTTCTCATCAGCAAGCTTGTTAATGATAATGTAATCAACACTGCCATATGGACCATCGTCCGGGTCAATAGCAGCCAATCGAATCACACGAGTTCCCACTTCTGCATTCTCTGCCAGATCTGCCTCATAAATATTCTGGCTAAAATAGGGGCTGTGCTTGTTGACGTTTGTCATGTCAATGTTAACAGGGGCAGTCTTCTGAAACACACCGTCGGAAACCGCAACGGTGAGATTATAAAACGGATCCAGGTTTCTCTTGCATACATTCGAGAATGAGATAAGTCCGGATGATTCATTAATAGAGAAATATCTCCCTTCATTGCCTGACAAGATCTTATATTGGAGGTCATCCTTACTATCGGGGTCTGAAGCCTGAACTTTGATAATGATGTGGCCACAAGTGGCCTTTTCATCAAGAGAGGCCCGATAAGATGGCTCGCTAAAATCTGGAGGGTTATCATTGACATCTATGATGTTCACGATGATTTGAGCCTCACCGCTGAGAGGTGGTGTGCCTTTATCTGTGGCTTCAACTTTCAGAGTGAACTGTTGTGAGGTTTCATAGTCCAATACTTGCGATGTTGCTAAAATTCCACTTAGTGGGTTAATTTCAAAAAAATTATTTTCTTTGTTAACTAACTGGTAAGTTATATCTGAATTCCTGCCTGAATCTCTATCAACAGCCGAGACTTGTAAAACAGATGTGCCTATTGGAAGGCCTTCAGACACATCTGCAACATAAGACAGACTCTGAAAGACAGGAGCATTGTCGTTTATATCTTCTACGTCAATCTCTACTTTGGCTTCGGTAAAGGTGCCAGTCACCGAATCCGAGGCACGAACAGTCAAAATATGCTTTGTTTGTGTCTCAAAGTCAAGGAAATCAGTGACACTTAAGACCCCTGTTTTGAAATCGATGTTAAAGAACCTGGAGGCGTTGTCTTCCTCTAGATTGTAGATAAGGCGGTATCCTTCAGGATTTCTTGCTTGCACATGCAGGATCGTTGTAAATGGCTTAATATTCTCAGGTAATTTCAATGGGTAGTACAGGCTTTGAAATATGGGATGAGAACGATTTTGCACTTGGACGTAAAGCGTCCCGGCGGTGGACAGACTTGGCTCACCCTCATCCGACGCCAGTACAGTGAGAACATATTTATTTACAGATTCAAAGTCTAAAGGTCTGAGTAGCGACACATCTCCAAGATAACGGTCGATTCTGAAGAGACTGAAATCGTCCTCCAGTGAAAATAGTATGGATCCATTCTCACCGGAGTCACTGTCGGTTGCTAGCACTTGAAAGAGAACATCCCCTGGTTCGGTTTCATCCGATATCTTCAGCGAATGAGGCAAATTAGATATTTCTGGGGCATTGTCATTGATGTCATCTATATAGACCTTAACATGAGTGACATCCACACGTGGAGGATGCCTCATGTCTCGGACCTCCACAGCCACATCATACTCATTCTGTTCCTCCCGGTCAAACGGAACTCCGGTGGTCTGCAGGATTCCAGACGATGGGATCACGACAAACTTCCCATGTGGGTTCAAGACGGTGTACTGCAAGGGCTCACTCAGGTAGCTACCTGTTGCTCTCAGAACAGCTAAAAAATGTTTAGATGTACTGTTCTCAAGTACAGTGGCTACAAGCATCCTGTCCTCAAAATTCAGACTAGTCTTTGTTGCATTGGTGATATTGAATCTCACTAGGGTAGTGTCTTTAAATAACCCATCTGAGGCTGTGATCTTTAACTCATTATGAGACTTTAGTTCAGAGGAATCATTCACCGAGATGATTCCAGTGGACTGGTCTATTTTAAAAGCATTTTTACTAGTACTCTCCGAAATCATGTAGGCGACTGATGAATCTGCATCATGAGCTGTCACTTGGATCACATCCATGTCTTCAAAAACTGGTAAGGTGAGGGCAGTTTCATATACAGGTAAATCAAATTTGGGAGGACAATCGTTAATGTCCAGGACATGAATGTTGACTCTGCATGGCTTGGAAGCACTTAGCGATGGCTCACCAGAATCCCACACCTGAACTGTGAAGAAAAATTCAGGTGTTGCCTCAAAGTCGACTGTAGACTTTAAGGAGATGGTACCCATGCTTGGGTCTATTTTAAACACTTTCTGAACAGCAGGCTCAAGGATTTGGAAGACCAGAAGAGCATTTGTGTCTTTATCCGTATCTGATGCCTTAATCACTAACGGCGTGTTGTTCTCTCCAGTTACCATGCTGTTGGTGGGCGCAGACTCACTAATTTGCCCATAATAAGTGTCCTGATGGAAAACAGGGGCGTTGTCATTTTCATCTATCACATAAATGTAAACCACTGCATCAGATGAGACTCCTGCTGTATTTGTAGCTCTTATTGTCAGACGGTAGGAAGTGTGTTGCTCAAAATCGAGAGCGCTTCGGACAGACAAGAGTCCAGAGTTTATGTTGATGTGGAACATCCCATTGGGGTCACCATCACTGATCCTGTACAGCACTGAAGATGGGCAGCTGGCGGAGACAGACAGTGCAGGGGAGCCAGGAGGCACAGCCTCACTTATCTCAGCGATGTATTCTTCGGAGGAGAACCTGGGTGGTGTGAATTCAGACAGCTTTACAGTGATGGTAACAGGGCAAAGGGCACTGCGCTGTGGAAAGCCCTGATCTGTGGCTTTTACTGTGAGGTGATACCGCTCCTGTGGAAGTTTGTCTAATGCATCAGACACATGAATGCTTCCTGTCTGCTGATCGATTTCAAAAGCACCATCTTTATTCCCACCTGGACAAAAAAGAGATTTTGTGTTAAATGTCAAAAACAGATTAAACATGATTATCATTTATTAATTGCCACCCAAGAGTATTTATAAATGCCACATTAAAATAAAATATTAAGGCAAGACTTGTATCTGTGCTTTCCATGAATGTAAAAGTTGTTAAAAAACAAAGGTAATATAGTGCTCCAGGCAAATGTCTTACCAGAGTGAAAGGAATAAACAATCTCTGCATTGCTTCCTGTATCCTTATCCAGGGCTTTGACTCGTAGCACTTCAGTGCCAGTGAGTGCCAGATTACTTATGGTGCCCTCATAATGAGTACTCAGAAAAGATGGGTTGTGGTCATTACAGTCTTCTACATGCACAACGACCTTTGCAAAGTTCTTTTTTATTGGGATCTTTTCATCTCGTACCTGGAATGATAAAGTACCTGGGTTAATGTGTGTGTGGTGCAAGGGTCAGGAAGATAACTTTTGACCACTGTTGTTTTTTTATCGCTTTTAGTTGCTTAATTGAGGTCAGGAATGTTTCGGGAATGTGGATTTATGGTCTTCAGTGTGCTCTGACCACATGTATATCATTATGTGAGTGACATGACGATATGATGAGATGATTCAATTCATTCTAATTTAATTCAACTGGAAAAATAAGCAAATGTTTTCATGCCCATTTAATCAAAGCTTGTCCTTAATTATAACAGATTGCACTGGCTACTATTTACATAAGACCTTGAGATGAGAGTCTAGATGAGTCAAGTCAAGTATCTCTTTACCATCACAATCAGAGTATGAGTGGAGATGGTCTCGTAGTCCAGCTCTTCTTTCATGACAAGCACACCGCTCCTTTGGTCCAGGTGAAAGTACTTGAGGCTGTCTGGGTTAAAGCTGCTGTGGATGGAGTAAAAGAGTCCACTGTTGGCATCTGCATCGTTGGCACTGATGTGAAGGATCTCCTTCCATGGAGATGTGTCCTCTGGCACTCTCACCTCATAGAGGCTCTTCAAGAACATAGGCCGATGCTCATTTATATCCACTACTTGAATGTAGGCCTTAGAGAAGAAACACAAACCACTACACTCTCAGCTGTCCATTGATTTAAAGTGAGACATGTTAAAATGCTGACCAGATAACAATGGCAAATATTTCATCTCGCATTCTATTTGCACGCTATGAATTTATTGACTCTGCATTCATTGTGTGATAGATTTGGCATGCGTGCTCATACCTGAGTGGTTATGGCCTGAAATCCATCTGTGACTCTGACTGTTAAGTTGTAATGAGATTTTCTGCCTGCATCCAGACGTCTAGCTTTCACAATGCTCCCCGTGTTCTTCTCAATGTAGAAGTCCTGCTCTTCATCCCCACCTAAGGAATAACATCAGCTATCGGTTAGATCAGTGGTTCTCAACCCATCGGTCTGAAGTTTGTTCTGAACTAACCACATAAATGCAACCACAAAAAAGGCTTGTCAACTTTAAAAGGAAAAATAAAACACTTCCTATGTATTATACAATACGCATCAAAGGGCATGTATCCAATCAAACTTGATGGTGCATGTTCATTTGTTGCTTCTCTAGCTGGTCTATTAATCATTGTTTATGTATTTTAATTAAATATTCCAGTAATATTATTTAAATGTATGCATTTCAATATTACACAAACACAACAATCCATAAAAAAATAACTTATTACAATGTTTTTATACAGAGTAGTGCTTTTAATTATAAATGTATGTAACCGCGTAGCTTCATTTTGGTTTATAGACATGCTTTTTGAATTATTGACTGCTAATATGAATATGAATACATATTATAATTCAATATTATAATAAAATAATGAAGATTAATGATTATATTGTTTGATTTTAAGAGAATTGTTTACTTTTGTACTGTTCTTTGGTTCTGGTTTAGGTCAATGTAAAATATGATGCGTTAGAAAATAACATGTTTCACACATCTGATGGTTTACCATCAACACCTCTAAATGAACCTTTGTGGGTGAACCCGTATGCATTACTTTAGGGCTGAGTAACATGAAGTGTTGTGACAGTTCGATTTCAGGTGAACTGTAATAAACATACAATCCTCTAAATCTTGCACCAACAAAATAAGTACAAGAGTCTCAACAAAAAAAGCCTTGATGAGAAGCACCAGCAACGCTGTCGATTTCACATTTCAGTGTATGGGTACCAATCACGCAATTTCTCTCTAAGACCCACATGAGACATCCTGGTACAACGATGACAGAAAACAAGGGCACTGCTGTGACACTATTCATCAGATCAGCACTATTGTTTAAGGGAAAATATTTGGCACATGCATAAAATGGCCAGACGTCTTACTCAGTGGGGGTAAATTCATGCTTGCTTCAACAGATGGTGTTTATTAAAGATTCCACCTATTGAAGGTTTTCTGGCCCTGAATTAATAACTATATTTTCAGGTGCCTATTCACTTCTTTTATTTCGAAACTTTACAAAGCAGTCTTCAAATGGATCTATGTCTTTGCTGAAGATCAAGTATCTAATACTGGCCTTGATGGAAGTTTTGAGGTATATTCTGAACAAAAGCTGTCTGATGATCTTTTTTAATTAATACATAATTGGTTTCTCATGAGCTTCTACAGTAAAACAAAGCCTTCAAACTAAATGATGAAAAGTCAGGGTTAGGGTTAAAGTTAAACACACTAGAGATGCAATCATTCAGCTTCTAACCAACACTGCACAAAGATTCAGACCTTATATTCTCTATAATCTTATATTCTCAGCGAATATGAATATTCTTTCTGCCGTTTATGTAAATTATTGCTTTTATATAAAATAATACTTTGAAGTCCATCATCAAACGTTATAGAATATTTAATGCTTTAATGAACAAATCAACTATGCACTGTTAATTCAAGCATATGCACAGTAATAATCCATAACTTATTACAATATCTGCATATTTCTGTCATTGGTTTTCTTCCTAATTAAATAGGTTCAGGGTTTACAGACTAGCACTTTTAATTCTACATTTATATAATCACATCCCTTCTAACTGTCTAGCTTCATTTATCAAGTACAGAATCAAATTAAAAATCATTATTTATAGCACAAAGTAAAACCACATATATATGACCTAACATTAATAAATCACAAAATGATGCATGACAAATTCTGAGCTATGTGTAAGTTATCTGAAATGTATGACTCTGGTTCTCTTATCAAAGAGTCTTTTTCATCAGAATGACCACAGTCTTCTTGATAAAGTATAATGTGTTTATATCTAAGAGTAAGATAACGAATGTAAATTAATGCGGGCCTCGCTGTCATCATATCAGAACCACGCTGAGATAAAACAAGATCTGAACCCAACAGGTACATTCTATTCCATGCGATTCGTTTTCCCTCCCTACTACAAATGCTTGAGATGTATTTCCACTGAAGCTCATTTCTCTCAGAGTGAGTCTGCGAGGCTGAAGGTAAGAATGCGGGAGCAGAGTGAAGGTCAGGTTCAGCTCTTAACCGCAGGCGAATACGTGCTGCTTGCACGACTACAGCGAGACTGATGGCAGAGCTGTGAGGAAGACAGCTCCTCTGGTGCTCTGGCTTGTCATCTGAAGAAATGTGTCACTGCTAAGATCAGCGTCCTGGCACAGATCTCATCACAGTGACTCCAGACCCCCTACATGCTGTACTGTACCATGATACCCAACATACTTGCTGTTTGACTCTAATACAGCGAAGTTTGATAAGTGATGGAGAGGTGCTTACCGATAATGTCAAACAAGAGAAGGTTCTGCGGGATCTCAGTTCGGAGGATTCCCACCATGTCAGTGACAGGATCTGTCTCCATCACCACATAGTTAAAGGGGGGCTCATCAAAGGCCAGCACATCGGAGCTGGGCTCAGGTTGGGGCAGCCATTCAACATGCAGACGGGTCTTAGACATTCTTGGAGAGTTGCCTTGGTCTGTTGCTTGAATCTATGATAGGAAAGGAAAAAAATATTTCATATATCATGTGATATTTGCAATGACTTTTATTGCTTAATAAAAATTCTGCCGATTCATATACATAATTCTTGAAATATGACTATTGAATTGTGGATCATTTGCACTACTGGTCATTTTTTTTATTTGTAAATAGTTTTATGCTTACAAATGCTGTTTGTTTTATTGAAAAATACAGTAACCACAATAGAATTGTGAAATATTATTATAATATTATTACAGTTTAAAATAAAACATTTCTATGTGAATATATTTTGTAATTGTTCCTGTGATGTAAAGCTGAATTTTCAGCATCATTATTCTAGTCTTCAGTGTCACATAATCTTTCAGAAATGATTCTCTATCATGGTTTCCATAAAAAATGTGCTAATAATAAGAAATAAATTATTGAGCAGCAAATCAGCATATTAGAGTGATTTCTGAAGCATTATGTGACACTGAAGACTAGAGTATGATGCTAAAAATTCTACTTTCATAATTCAAAAGTAATATTTCAAGAAAGATGCATATGAATCTGCAGTATTTTTAAGAAATATATCCTGAAATCAAGTCATTGATTTCACTAAAACATTCATCACACTAATAAATGACGTTTTAAAATGATCAAATAGAAAACAGTCCCTTTAAATTGCAATAATAGCTTAAAATATTACAGTGTCACTGTATTTATGTACAAATAAATGCAGACTTTTTGAGCAACAGATTCATAAAGAAATCTTACCTTAAAAAAATATATTTTGTTTAAATGTTAACTTTTCACCTGTAGTGTACTTCTTACTATAAAAATGTTCAACTCATGTGTGATTTCCCCCCAAAGCTGTGATAGTACTGTGACATGAGTAATGAGTAAACAACAGTACGACACAACTGAAATATTTCTTGACTAATAACTGTATAAATGCTTTTTTTTTCAATACTGATTCAAATGGTTGTTCCAAACCAAATCAAAACAGCGTGAGTCACACTGAATCCCTGTCAACCTAAAAATCCACATCTAATTTGTATCCATACCGTCAAAATGCTGTAGCTGCCCCGAGCAAACTCTCCTTTAGCTGTCACCACCCCGGTCTCAGGATGAACACCAAACCGATCCTCACTGCTGTCTTCCAGACTGTACTGGATCATGCCGTTGGGCCCCACATCGTCATCACGGGCCACCATCCTGTAGATCTCCTGAGGCCCAGCCATGCTTTGCCGCTCAGGGAGCTTTACCTGGAAAAGCTTATGGCTGAACTGAGGGCTGTTATCATTCTCATCCAGGACTTCAATGACTACGGTTGCAGTCGAGCTTAATGGAGGGGCTCCTTCATCTGATACCATGACCTAAACAACGGCAGGTGAGGGAAACATCATGGATATCGTGTGCACAAATCAAAAACACATGTGTCTTTAAATAGACAGCTGTTCCACAGAGTATTTAACTCTCTGTTGCATGCATTATGACATTTAAAAAATCTGTATTTAACACTATGTGACACTAATTATTCAAAAACAAGACAAACTAATAAAACTGGCTCTCAGGTTCACTAATCCAAATTTTACTTAAACATTAAGGTTACGCTTTATTTTAAGATGTCCTTGTAGTTATGCATAACCATTAATTATATGCAATTACATTACTGTAATTGTACTATACTATATGCATATATTTTGCATGTAATTCATGTAATTAAGGTATGCATAATCTGTGGCTTTATAACAGTAAGTACATGTAGCGTGGACACTGTCAAATGAAATGTTTACAACATTAAATAAATATTAATAACAGAGATATTTAATAATGAATAATACAACAGAATATTCCAACTGCAATATTCTTTATATTAGCATTTACTGTAACCATATCCACAGAATTAATATCCATTTTACTTTCCCTCAACATTTATTTGAGGTAACACATTTAAACAACTCTTTATACATAATGTGTATTTATGTGTAATGTGTAATTTATGTGTAATGGTTTTAAAATGAACTTTACTCACTATGTGATTCAAATATGAATTTATCAAAATGTATCAATTTATCAAAAATCTAATGTAATTTTTTTTATGGGTGATCAAAAATGTTTTCAAAATCACCCCTTTTATCATTACCAATTATTAACCACACTACAAATATGCTTCATGTACTTCACCCAAAATGAAATGCTGTTACATTTTATATGACTAATTTAATGTGAACCTTTACCACAAAACAACAGTGCCATATCAAACTATTCAAACTGATCACGTTTGATAAGAGAACCAGATCAACCAGTCTGTTGGAAAACAAACTGTCTCAAAAGAGTGAAATTGGACAGATCTAGTTCTCTGATTCAACACTGACTCAATGATTCGGTCACAATGGATCTGAAGTTAACAGCACACTAGAGGAAATGATTATGACTGAATCACTTTACATTTCTGTCTGTTCAGCACTCAGAACTTGGCTTGGCTTCAGATGACCGAAAATAAGTTATATATACATTTATCATGCTTTTCTGTCCTTTTGGAGCTTATGGACACAGTGAATTGTTGAATAGCAAAGACACACTTGAATATTCTTGAATATTTCTTCTTTATGTGTAACTTACAGGAATCGGTTTAAGACTATAATACATAACAAGACACAGGAAACACAAACAGCAACATGTTCTCAGCAATCAGCCAGAGAGAGGCTCAGGCCTGAGGTTCATGACCTAGTGAACAGAAGGAAGCAAGTGAACCAACCTCAATGATATGCTCTGCTTTTTGTTCCCGGTCCAGGGCAGCAAGGGTGCTGATCACACCTAAACAAACACAGAGGAAGAACAGACAGACTGATCAATGCCACTAGCTTCAGATGGATGGCACACCTGTTCGTTCACCACAGGCTGCCCGTTTTGCTTTCCCTTCCCACAGCTTTGTTTTTCAAGCTTTATTTGTTTTGTTCCACTGTTTATATTAGGTCAACCTGTGGTATACAAGCCGTGGGAACAACGGTTATTATTCACATCCGTGTCAGTGAGGATTTAGCCATCGCTGACGTAGACCAAAAGACCAGTCTTCCCAGTTGCCAAGAAACTGACAGAAAATGAGCCACGGCTTAAGAGCCACGGAAGTGTTGTGAATTAGTACAAGAGGTTTTCAGACACCTTTTTACAACTGGTGTTAGGGGCTTGGATAAGTGTGCTCTTGGCTCAACAGCTGATTTCAGGCTAAGGGTGGACAAAATGCACCAGTGACAGTGGTTTACCACCACTGCAATATACACTTAAGAGTGTCGTTTTGTGGAGGAATTCAGTATGATTTTGTTAATCATCTAATACTTGTTAATCATTTAACACTCATGTTTATGTTGAATATGTTCAAATGAATTATTTGTCTGTTTCTATGAATGTCTCACATTGCATGTTTCACATTAAGAAGTGCTCTGCTAAAGAAACAAAATGTTGGGCTGTAAGTTAGGCCTATGAGTCTGCTGTGGAAACTTCCCTGAACTCCTAAATCAAGATTAGGATGGTACGAGATGACATGAGCAGGGGGGAGCTAGTGAACGGTCTAGGCAGAGAGCTGCAAAGAGAGCAGCATTGTTTCACATGATCTGCTTGCAGAACACAGACTTTCAGTATCGTTAGGGCTGAAGACGATTCTTCAATAAAAACCTTTTTATTCTTAACAAAACATCATTCGTCTCGACTATCTTCATCCAAAGACTTCCACCACAGTTTCAGTAGACGAGGGCTGGTAGGGACCCACGGTGTCTATCAACTTGTGCAGCACTCAAAACAAACCCTGCTGGGCTTTTATGACGGCCTGTATTTAGGCAGGCAATCCTGAAAGTGTGGTTTAGGCATTATTGCCCACCTGTGGAAAGATTGCTCTATCGTGCATGAAACAATAGGCAAATGCATGGATTAAAAACACGTCTTTAGCACGTTCAGCATGCAAATTTTTTTTACAAAGCATCCCTTTTTGTCTCGATTCTTGTGTCTTAATCTCCCTTAGAGCATTTGGCTTTTGATGATGTAAACTCTGTTCCCAACCCACAAAAGAAATATTTGGCTTGCCTACTTACTAAAAAGTGTTCATATTCGATAAATGCTATGGTTTAGTGGTGCTAAGCTGTTAAGGCAGTTATCTTAGTCACACTGTTCCTTCTAGTGATTAGTCATCTCTGTCCGTCCTGTCGTGACATGAGCACCAAAAAACTCTAGTCCCTTTAGCCCTCAGGGAAGCAGGCTAAACCACTCTGAAGTGTGATTTAATGCTGTCTCAGCTGGCTCTTGAGATGTAGCATTGATTATATTACACGTTTATATTAATTTAGCATTCTCCTTGATCCTCCTGGACTATACAGTGCATGCATACAATATTCATAGAGATCTCTTTTAAAAGTAATGCTTCACACCGGTTGGGTTTGTGACAGAACTTTTCACCTCAAGCTTCCAGACTAAACCCACCAGCACTTTAACAATGGAAATGCAAACATCAACATTTTTGGAACATCTACAAATGAACATTTCAGTGTGGTAGATCCTTCATATAATACAACCCAACTGTCTTCTTTGTAATCCATGACTATTAGCTCAGGGTGCGGCATATGAAACAACAAAGAGACGGGACTTAGTAAAGACAAGTGCGAGCTTGCAACGCTGGTTAATGCAGGTTTAATTTTCATAGCTAGTGTTCAAAGGCTAGGTTGAGCTGCAAAAAGGGTCAGAGGTGTTGCGGTTTGTGTGATTCTGTGGGCCTGCTTAACAACTGTCCTCACCCTTAACATAAAATGATACACACTGATCATAGTATTCACAGTAATTAGAGGTCCTATTCATTGTGCCCTTATAAAAAACATGTGCTTAGACACGTTTTATCAATCCATCAAAGATTGCATAACATGAATCACCAACTTGTGCCGTTTCATCATTCTCATAAAAAGCCAAAACTGATGAACAGGTACTTTCTGATAGACCATTTGAAGTATAGAGTTTACCTGTTTTTGCGTTTATGGTGAAATAAACACGTTGAGAATCTAGGATGTGGAAAGCGAGCTTCCCCTCAGAGGACTTGTCCATGTCTGTGGCAGATACCTTTAGCACAGATTTGTCCTTTGGCAAATTCTCTTGCACTGAGCCAAAGTAAACAGGCTGGGACAGCTCAGGGGGATTGTCATTAATATCCCAAACTTCAATGTAGACCTCGGTCCAGGATACCAGTGGTACAGTGCCCAGATCTTTTGCATAAACTGTCAGCCAATAGTGTGGCACGGCTTCACGGTCCAGAAGGCCTGCTGTCCGAATAACACCTGCAAAATGTAATTGTCTTGAATTATCAACCAATAGCAACAGCAATATAATGCACATTTAACAATAACTGTGTGCTTGTCTTCATATAATGTTAAACATTCGGGTTTTACATTATTTTAAGGACCTATTCTAACTATTAACTAGTTGCTTATTAGCATGCATATTACTAGTATATGAGCTGTTTATTAGTATTTACAAAGCACATATTAATGCCTTATCCTGCATGACCATATTTTTAACCCTACCCCATACCTAAACTTGAAGGAATGGTTCACCCAAAAATAAAATTTCTGTCATTAATTACTCACCCTCATGTCGTTCTAAACCCGTAAGACCTTCGTTCATCTTCAGAACAAATTTTTTTTTTAGATGAAATCCAAGAGTTTTCTGACCCTCCATAGACAGCAACACAACTGACATATTCACGACCCAGAAAGGTACTAAGGACGCGGACAGTTGAAATAGTCCATGTGACATCTGTGGTTTGACCTTAATTTTATGTCCATGTGACATCAGTGATCCATTAAAAATCATAAAATTAAGGTTGAACCACTGATGTCACATAGACTGTTTTAATCATGTCCTTACTACTGTAACTTTTTGGGCCCTGAATGTGGTAGTTGCATGCTGTTTATGTAGGGTCAGAAAGCTCTCAGATTTTATTCAAAATATCTTAATTTGTGTTCCAAAGATAAACAAAGGTCTTAGGGGTTTGAAACAACACGACGGGGAGTAATTAATAACAGAATTTTCATTTTGGGGTGAACTATCCCTTTAACAACTACCTTACTAACTGTTAATACTCAGAAAATTAGGAGTTCATTGAGGGTAAACTCTTAGTTAAAAGTGTACATGTGTTCCCTAATCCAAAGTATTATCAAACATTCATAACAAGTATCAACGTTAGTTTTCTGACCCTTAATTCTAAAATCACTTTATCATACAATGTGCACAAGAACTGCAAAACTCAACCCAATAATATGTAGTCAAAGAATAATAGTTTATGTAATGTAACAAATGTTAATGTCAAATGCCTAAAATCTTTTAATGTGCAGGAGAAAGCCATGTATAATTTAGTCTTTCCATATGTTTGGTACGCCTAATGACTGATCTGTAAATGTTTGAACATGCAGTGTTGACCCAACATGCTTAAGGCAGGTGCTGTAATAGAACGGGTCAGCAACATCCAGTATTTTTCTATTTATGTAAAGCATGTGAGACGTGTTGTATTCACAATCATACCTGTTTCTTCATCAATTGTGAAGACGCCAAGCCCTGAGCCATCGTGGATGTGATATCTGACTACTCCATCTCGTCCCATGTCGTTATCTACAGCGGTTATGGTCAACACTGAGGTTCCTGCTGCAGCATCCTCCGTAACGGCTGCGTTATGCACAAATTGGGTAAAGAGGGGCCGGTTCAGATTTTCGTTTACATCTAACACTTCAACCTCAATGAAACATGAAGATGATAAAGACCGAGGCTTTCCGTGGTCTACAGCTCGAACCATAAGATTATACGACTGCTGCTTTTCAAAGTCCAGTTCACGCTCCAGAGTCAAGCAACCTGTGGATGTATCCAGGAAAAATGTCCCTGCTTCGCTATTCTTCAGGTTGTAGCTTATGAGACCTCCGCTCTCCAGATCTAAATCAAAGCTTTCGACCCATAACAGCACTGTGCCTGGAGGAACATCCTCAGGAACTTTGATCCTGTAGATTGTAGGGACAAACTTTGGAGGATTGTCATTGATGTCCTCCAGTACAACCACCAGATCTGTAAATGAGTAAAGCTGTGGGTCCAGTTTAGCTTGATCTCTGGCCTCAATTGTTAGGTCGTATCTACTAAAGGACTCTCTGTCTAAAGGCCCAGTTACTTTCACCACCCCTGTAACTTCATCAATCTTGAACAAATCGGTGAAGGTTAGCAATAAAAATTGAAATGCTCCATTGTCTTCAGAGTCAAAATCGACTGCATTGACTTTGAATATGCTTTTGTCAACCTCTGTGTTTTCTGGGATGTTCACAACATATCTTGGCTGAGAAAATACCGGAGGATTATCGTTTGCATCAAGAACGTTAACAGCAAGAAGCTTCCATGTAGAGGTTTGTGGAGATCCCAGGTCATACACGGTTATGTTGAGAATGTAAAACTCTTTTTGCTCTCTATCCAAAGCACTGATTATCTGCAGTTCACCTGTGTTCATGTCAACAGTAAAACATCCATCCTCATTTCCACTGGAAATTGCATAGACAAGCTTTCCATTAAAGCCAGAGTCATTGTCAGTGGCATTAAACTGCAACACAGATCTATCGAGCGCAAAGTCTTCCCTGATGTCAATCGAGCTTGGTGTGCCTGCAATAAACTTTGGAGAGTGCTGGTTAATTATATGAACGTCTGAGATATACTCTTCTTCTTTGACGTTGAGAGACGGCTTAAATGACTCAATAAGCTTCTCTGTCAACTGCCTTGTAATTCCGGTCTCCTCGCAATGTGTGGTGGCGACTTCACCCTTGCTTGTGATACGCACAGTCATGGTGTTGGGGTCGGCACTATATTTGCCATCCATTGCTGTTATTTTAAGAATATATAAAGGATTTTCTGTGCCTTCGTAACTTGAGGGAATTACTCTAGCAAGTTTAAAGGAGCCAGAAACAGGGTTAATTGTAAACAGCCCATCATCATTCCCAGACTCTATCTTGTATATGATCTGCTGTAGCTCATCCAGATCGAGTGCTGACATCTCTGCAATACTCTCCCCCACAGCAAAGTCTCTGGGTATGGAGGTGTTGCATGCCACCCGCTCAAACACTGGAACGTTGTCGTTGACGTTGGTCATGGTGATGGTTGCGGAGCATTCGCTTACTCTGTTAAATGGGCTTCCGCTATCAGAGGCCCAGATTCGCAGGTGGTACCATCTCTTCATGAGCTCATAATCAAACTCCTGGGAGGTCGAAATCACACCGGTCAGTGGGTCTATTCTGAAAGGAACCGGATTTGTGTTTGCTATAGAGTATGTTACAAAACCATTGTTATCTTTGTCCACATCAATAGCAGAGACAGCCAAGATGCTTGTTCCGATCGGGACGTTTTCAGCCAGAGAAGCCTGGTATGAGGGCAACGTGAACCTGGGGGCATTATCGTTTTCATCAATTATATCTACAACGACATGGGTAAATGCTTCTCCATCATTTGCTGTGACATCAAACTCGTAGTGAGACTGCTTTTCAAAGTCAAGTGTCTGAGAAGTCATTATCACACCAGTTTTGGCACTGATTTTGAATTTATAGCTATCTGGGTTTTCTTTGATGCTGTAGGTTATATTTTTGAAACTCAAACCTACAGATACTCTAACTACGTGACTTTTCGGTGGAGAAAATTCACTGAGAGTGATGTAATAGAGCTCTTGTTCGAATGCCAAAGGTTTAACTTGATGAGGAGGAGGGATATGCACGGTTTGTATTGGTGTTAGCAAAGGAGGTTTTCTTCTGTCTTTGGCTTGCATGGAAATGTTAAGTCCAAATGGATTTTGCGACCAATCAATCCATTTTGTTGAGACCAATTGAAAGCCACCATCATGCAACATCGATGGAATAATATGAAAGTACTTCAGCGGATCCCCTTCAACTATACTTAAAGATGCCACTTTCTCCTTCTCCTTGGGTTCTGTTTTGATGTTCACACTTATTTTATCGTCATCCATTTGTGGAGTTGCTGCACTGGTGGGTGTGACGAGGGTAAAGTTTTCTGACACGTTTTGTATGGTCACAACAACCTTTGCTACATTTCCAAACTTCTGCACGCCTGAGATTTTCTTTGTCCTGTCCTCTGCCAGAACAGTCAGCTCATACCTGTCTCTCTGACTGGCATCAAGAGTCTTGATAAGTGTAACGGTGCCTGTGAACGGATCAACAGCAAAGGGGTGTGATCTAGTGGTAAATGAGTAATAAAATTCTGCGTTGCTGCCAATATCAGCATCCGTTGCGCTCACTCTCACCAGACTCGACTTGATCGGAGTGTCTTCTTTGATTAGCGCATAATAAGAGGCAGGGTAGAAGAGTGGTTTCAGATCATTTGTGTCAAGCACTTGGATCGATACTTTTGTTCTAGCTCGGTTGTCATAGGTGCTTTCGGTTGCCTCGACGGTGAGAGTGTAAATGTCTCGTACCTCTCTGTTTAGCACAGCTGAGTAACTGCTTCGGGTTTTGATTCTCAGAAAGCAGAAATCTCCTATGGTTACCTCCTCGGCTTTGAAAAGGCCATCGTCATCACCAGAAACAATCTTGTACTTAACCTCCCAGAAGGGATCAGATAGTATGATACCCATTCGGACCGGGATCTCTGTATAGGTCCTGGGGGCAGAGTTCTCATAAATGCTGGCATTATACAAATGATGAGTGAACTTTAGCAGAGAGTTGCCTTTAACCAGGCTCCCCTGACATCTGGTTAGCGTTCCTAGGACTGCTATGACAATGAGAATTATGGCTGTGTCTGTGAAAGCCATTCTCACTGTCTCAACCTGGACCCGCAGACCTGAAGAGAAGGGGAAAAAATGCAATCTATTTTAATTTTCTGACAAACAAACCACGACATGGTTTTACCATGAACTGATATGACAAAGTAATATTACAATGACTATTATCTAACCACATACCGAACTAGAATATGCAAAACCCACACACGCATATTCATCTCATTGTCTGTTTCACCTAGTGAAAGACCATAGTCAGGTATTTTATGTCCCGTTTTGACATACCTTGACAAGCTAAACTGTGAGAAGAACACCAGAACTCATTAAACCAGGTGATACATTTTCACATGGTTGAGCCAGTTTTCTACAACTACACGTCAACTACAACTAGCGTATGAAAATTGGTTATGTAACTTAAAATACATTGGGATGCTATTTCAATCGGGTACTAAAATTATTTATTTTGGGGGTGCCTGACATTCCTCACCCTCTTGTTTGACGGCAATTTTTTAATGAAAAGATTCAACCCAATGTTTCACATCCCACCCAGTTTCAAATAAACCTAAAATTGTATTCCCAAAACAAATATGTTAACACTTTATATAGGAACCAATTCTCACTATTAACAATTTGCTTATTATCATGCCTTTTATTGACATATTGGCTGTTTATTAATACTTATAAAGCACATATTCTGCATACACATATTCTACATCCCTTTTCCTACCCAATACCTAAATTTAACAACTACCTTACTAATTATTAATAAGCAGCAAATTAGGATTTTGAGACAAAAATGATATTTAATGGTTTGATAATGGCGAGAATTGGACCTTAAAATAAAGTGTGACCATATATACATATATGGTCTGACTGAAAGTTTACTTTGAGAGGTGCAAAATATCGTTCAGCATTAACCCCCAAAATCAGGTTATTATACCCCTGATTTAACGACAATACAGTGCGTGACAACAGATTAAAAGCAAGTGGAACTAATTTACGCTTATTTAAACTATTATTCTCTGTCAGTCTCCTGTATATTTATGTAGATGTATGATAACAGTTCTAACTGCCATACATATCTCTAGATGGGGGTGGGGGACATGGAGACATATTTCCCAGAACGCATCAATGGAATATTTAACAGAGAATGAATCTGTCCCATACCGGTTAGACTTAAATAAAACTTGTGTTTCTGTGTAGGTTTCATCAATAATACATCTTAACTCTTTAGAAATCTCTTGAAATCCAACAGGTAAGAGTTGTGAAATCCCTCCGGGGGAGTCTGTTAGTAGTAGGATGTGCAGTTCGCTGCCCTCCAGCCTACACTCTCACAGCTACCTGCCGCCACACGCTCAGCCAGGCGGCACGCACCCGGATCAGGTTTCACGATCAGTTCTCACTTTGCCAGTTGTGTTAGATTTAATGGCATTTAAGGATACTGTGAAGAGTTCAGCATACTTGGAATCTTGTAGTGGTACTAAATCAAACTTTACATGCAGCAAGCACTAATTACACTCAGGAAATGTACATCAAAGCAAACTGTAGCATGTATTTAATACATGCACTACTGTAACCACAAGTAAGCAAACAATGTGCAGTCTTTATTGCACGTACTGCAATTTTTCACACTCTACATGAGTTCTTATTACTTTCCCTGCACGATCAATGCTTTGTGGCGCATGGATTATTATAGGATTACACTAGCTCTTGCTGTTGGTTTATTGTTTGCAAAAGTTGTGGCCAGAGTCAAGCGTCAACATGCCCACAGACGCGTCATCTTTAACAGAACAGCTAGTTCGGCGGTGTTGAGACATTACGAATGACGCTGAATTGAACATCCTCCCAAAATGTTTTTGGGACTGCCTGCTAATTAAATTATGATGAATGTAATATATTTATTTAAAGCAAAGCAATGGATGCATGTTTTTCCCTGTCATATTCCATTGGAGAATAAAGATTAAATACATTAAAAATTAAAATAAAAAAATTCTGAAGAACCTTTACAACATTTTTGTCTGCAAGTAGGTTCCCATCTGTCTATAGACCTCACATAAACATCCTCACATCCACTCCTAGTGCCACAGGGAGGCAATTATCTAAATTGCTACGAGGGCTTCAGAGAATGGATAGTTTAGACAAATGGCTTAAACCCAGTTTACTTGGACCTGGACATTTAAGGTGAACACCTTCTTGTTATCGTCAAGGTGTCCACCCTCATCTATAACCACCTTGTACCACAAAATGTTCAATATGTAATCAACTCAGTGTTCAATATATAATGTCTAACGACCACACCACGTTAAAGGCCTTGATGGATGAGATGTGAAATTGCTGTGCATTTAGGAATAAATATTTCTTTAGATTAGGCCCCAGTCAAAATGTGTTAGAATAGAGGAGAGCTTCTGTTTGTGTTTTAGATGACAAGTCGAACATTTGCATTAACAATAATGATATAAAAAGAATATTACTATGTGCTTTAATAACTCATTTTTATAAACACACAGACCTGTGAAATGCACTTGCACAGTCGTCATTTCTCGCACATTTTTGTTCGTACCAATATTTAAAATACCTTTATCTGTATTTAGAAACTGGTAAACACTTTATTTTAAGGACCGATTCATGCATATTACTATCATATTGCACATATTAATACCTTATCCTGCATGACCATATTTTAGATCCCTTAATCCTTAACTTAAGAACTACCTTACTTTCTATTAATAAACTGAAAATTAGAGGAGTTTATTGAAGCAACAGTTGTAGTTAATAGTGAGAATTGGACCTTAAAATAAAGTGTGATTACATGGGTTTCATCTGTTTAATTGCGACACTTGTAACAGCCTTCTTGAAGCCCAAAAAAAATGCTTAGCACAGCAAAATAACAAGATTTATAAAATCACACAAAGCACCACTAACACACTTTTGGATGCAGATTAAAAATCACAAACAGAAATGAAGCAAAGAAGTTCAGCAAACTGACACCGCGTGCCTGACATCTCAGGAACTCACCTGAGGTCCTCGACTGCGTCTGTGCATAAAACTTTTCCCAAAGTCCTCACACCTTTGGCATGACAGTATTCCAGTGCGGAAATAAATCGAATCGCTTTTCATCCATAATGAACACTAAAACTCAGCCAGAAAAGCCAGCGTTGACGGTTCCAGCTAATTTAGCATGTTCACGAGACTAAAGAGTTGCAAGGCTGTTGAGACACCTCATTCCCTGAGGAATCAGGTTTATCTTCTCCTCCCCAATCCTGATGACATTGTCCCTCCCTCTGAAACCCTCCCCCTAAACTCAGCCCGACACCCGTCAACCATCAGCCGGCACACAGATTGGAGGCGTTTTTACCCTTTCTCTCTCTCTCTCTCTGTCTCTCTGTCTTTGTGTTTGTTTTAGCCTTTGGGTGAGGTAGATCTCTAAGTTTTACACAAAGTCCCGTTCAAAGTAAAAACACACCTCATAGGTTTCATATTGCTGAGTACAGTACAGTCTCTGCTTTGTGCTAGATGCAGCCACCTCAATGCTTTTGAAGTCTGTGGACAAAATACTGAAACAGACTTAAGAAAATTAGTGGCTGATTAACTCACGATAGTTAAACACGAAACCGCTCCAACGAATACCAGAGGGCAATTACCTGTTATTAGTGCTAGCGCTACTGCTAACAGCCTGAAGCACATAGTCTTTGTTGGACTGTTATGTAAACAGAGATCACCGTTCACACTCAGGCTATATATAGTGTAATGCGTATCATGTTGAGACGCAAGGTGATCAGCATTTCTTTAGCAGATTCCCCAATTAAAAGTTCTCCACAGTCACTGACCCAAAATGGCTTCAGAACTGTACGTTGAGGTACGACAGCACTTTTGCGTCCAACTACCCGCCAGAGATGACGTAAACAGACCCCACTTTCTGAGCCAAGACATGCCGTGGAGCGAGAGAGGATGAGCACATGGAGCAGGCACGGCCCACAAATAAGACTCAACAGACGGTGGGCAGCGGGCCAGCGGCAGCAGGTGGACCTCGCTGAAGTGCATTTTGAGGATGAAGTGAAAAATGTGCAACCCTAAGGGCACGAGAGGAAGCCACATGCATCTATATTTCACAATGCTGCACATTTGGACAGTTTTATGAGTGGATTAAACATGTTCACATCAGTATTTAGTGACATCCTGTCTTTTGAGAGCTTGTGGACTGACATGACTTCACACCATATCTTGATAATGGATCAATCATCACATACAAAATGCAAGAAAGGAAACCAAACCCCTTAATCCTAGGATCCACAAAAGTAAAAGATACAAAGCGTTTCTTGGCACTGCCTCAGAGTGAAGCGTTCACTAGCAGTCAGCAGAAAAAGCAGTTTAATCTGGGTTTGACAGACTTGAATGACAGCTCTGTTTTATCTGCATCCTCTCAGATAATGTGTTGCCCTTCTCTTTGTGTGCTTCTCTGATTCTTTATGTCCTCATTTAACTTGAATTTGCATTAACCGTCAGAGGACTGTGAAGGAGCGAAACAGAGTGTGTCGCTGTGTTCAGCTTCCCTTAAAAAGAAACGCTAAACTTGAATTAAGTCATTGTACTCACTCATGATGTGAATATTTGCATTAAGTCACCATCAGTCTTTCCAGACATGGTTTTATCAATTTTATCAAAAAAGCCGTTTCAGGAGTGATGCTGTAAAGTCCCAAAGTAATAAGCAAATACATGGATTTTGGTAGAGACTTAATTATTTATTCTTTCTTTCTAATGGCTATTGGCAGACAATTAATTCTTGATTATCTGATCTTGATTATTTGTAGGCTTTATATTCATGCAATAATGTTAAAGTACATATGAATGGATGGATGTAATTTTACACTATTATTAATTTTTCCTTTAAATAGTTGAAAAGTACTTTTAACTCATTTAAACTGAACGGACTGGTTTGAGTTTGAATTTTACATTTACAAATTTTAAATAATATTATTTTGATGTCCAGCATCAATTAATACTGTTAATAATGTTAATACACATAAAAAGCTACATTATATAAAAATAGCAGACCACCCAGTTATCATTTTTAAAATAAATATTTGTATTTATTTATTTTATTTTATGACTTTTAAGAAAGGTAAATCATAACACAAACAACAACACAAACTCTTACAAGGAGCACTTATTTTTAATAAACTGAAAAAGCAAATACTACAGACACAGAGTATTTTGTTTACTTACAAATCTGAAGTTAACATCTTTAACTTTTCCATTATGATATACAGTACACTGATTTTTATGATACATCCACAAACACAACAGTGTTTTTTCTGCCCCAAACTGGCCTAAAAATCATTTATTTTTGTTTATCAGTCTCATCTACTCCTCCCAGCAGCCACCGGGGCATGAATAATTAATACGTTTGATCGTGTTCCAGTTTTAATCGCATTGTTGTTGTGTTTGTCATTACATTTATTAACTAGTTGGCTTGTAATGTCGTGAGTTTGTCCCTGTACTCAAAATGATCAGTTAGATAATTTTTTCCTTTTCATGTACCAAGTACCGCTCACAGCATTTTAATGAACTTCATAAATATTTTTAGTCTCTTTAGTGTCTATGTGATGAGGGTTCATCAGATGATTTCAACAGATAATTACTTTCTACAGATCTAATAAACGAAGCTGACAATATAACAATTTAAAAGAAAGGTTACAACTATTTAAATGGGTAAAAATATAGAAATACTCAAAAACAAGCAAACGTTTACAAATGAACTTGGCAGTGTAGCTGACATGGCTAATGTGGAGAGGAGTGCTGTAAACCACTCTTCATATTTACTGGCTGTCAGACGGACCTAGGTGTTTGTCTGTCAAAGTAAAGATGTAAAGAGTATCCAGCACTCGTTGACCACACGGCTGGCTGTCAGGCTTGTCTGGAGACTCTTAGTGCTGCTGAGGACTGCAGGGAAAGGGGTCAGTCTTCATTTCTGGACAGGCCGACAGCCGTATGTTCAGTTCAGTCACAATAAGCAGGTATTAGTCATTTTTTTCAGTCACACTTTATTTTAAGGTTCAGTTCTTGCTATTAATAAACCATTAACTATGCCTTTTCCCTCAACTCCTAATTTGCTGCTAATTAATATTTAGTAAGGAAGTTGTTAAGTTTTGGTATTGGGTAGGATTATGGATGTATATGGTCATGCAGAATATGTGCTTTATAATACCTGGTCTCATAAAAATACGTACCTCTGTGCACTTTCGCCACAGTTTCAAGAGAAGTGTCCACTGAATGGTGCTAAAACACAGGTTAAATACGTGAACCCTGACACGTTTTTATTACGTTGCTACAGAAACGTATTGCGGCGGTTCAGAATTCAAATATTCGGGGTCTGTCCCTAAAAGTTAATGCTCTATCGTGTCCTACACCAAACCCTAAACCTACCCGATAGTGTTAACAAATGCAAACCTGAAATAAAAACGTATTAGTTGATGCAACTGTGCCATTTGAACTTCCTTATGCAGATTTGAACGGTTTTGTCGAACAGTGATTACACAGGATTCTAACCGGAGCTCCTCGCCTCCGAAATACGTCTCCGTACTCCGTGAGCCAAACAAACTCACCGTCTATGAAAAGCCATAGATACGACGCTGGATATGTGCGATACTAACGTTCAAAAGCATCAGTTTTCAAATCTCCCAGGATATTAATATTGTTTTGAAGTCGTAACATGAGATTCTTCAAGTATGTGTGCGAAAATTATGCTTTATTAATCAAAATTCTGTAAATTTGTGTGAAAAGGAGTAAAAGGTGTCAGAGTTTTACTGCCTCTAGTGTTTGTTTCTTTTGGAAACTGCAGTAATATGTAGTTATTGGTACGTGTTTCGTGTCTCGCTAAAAAGTGCACCCAGGTACGTAAATGCATGAGACCAGGTAGGCTTTATAGGTATTAATAAACAGCCAATATGTTAATAATAGGCATGCTAATAAGCAACTAGTTTATAGTGAGAATTGGTCCCTATACTACAGTATTACCATCTTTTCTTCTTATTAAAGGGATATTTCACCTATTATAACTATTCTGTAATTAATCACGTTCAATGTTTCAATATAGCAGATTTTTCTGTAAACTCTTCCTGAAGGGATATGATATGTTTGTGTGTTAATGGCAGACTTCTCATGTATAGATGAACTGAAGTAAACGGCAGGGAGTTTCATGAGGAAGGTCGGATTGTTTTAAGAGCACAGGCTACACAACAATGATCTCTTTCCTCCAGGGCTATAGTAATTATATTCTCATATTGCCAAAACAATCATGCATTTTTAAGATTTTGGTAAGTACTGTTTTATTTATTGTAAATATACACAGATCAAAGCTTGTCATCAGAGTTTGTTAAGCATCACAACGGGGATTTGCCCAGAACTATGTTCCTATGTTAGGCTGATGGCAGAATGTTCTCAGATGTTGAGCTCCTGCAGATTTGACCGATCGTCTGTATAAACCCTGTCTGTCACTTTCTCTCAAGGTGAGTATTATTTAGTCATATGGTTCTGAATATTGCATGATAGTATTGATTACCATGTGGATTTCAATGTGTTGGTTTCAGGAGCATGATGTGGTTACTAACATGATGAGCAGAAAGAAAGAAACAGATTAACGAGTTTATAGTGGGGACAGATGCCACATCTTTACTTTGCTACCTCAAAACACCTGATGGAGAAATACCACAGCAGTACGATGAAACATATTTGTCTTTGAAATATCAAATAATATACTTGTCTTATCTTGATTGAAAGAAAATTTCACCCAAAAATGTACATGAACTGAAAATGTACTCAGGCCATCCAAGATGTAGATGAGTTTGTTTCTCATCAAAACAAATTTGTAGAAATGTAGCATTACATCACTTGCTCAGCAATGGATGCTCTGCAGTGAATGGGTGCCGTCAGAATGAGAGTCCAAACAGCTGATAAAAACATCACAATAATCCACAAGTTATCCACAACACTCCTGTCCATCATTTCAACATCTTGTGAAGTGAAAAACTGTGTTTGTAAGAAACAAATCTATCATTAAGAAGTTTTTTATTTTAAACATTGCTTCTGGCAAAAAAGCATGAGTCCAAAATCTGTAATAATGCTTCCTCCAGTAAAAATAAATAAATAAAGTCTATCCCCTGTTGTGCTCTCACATCAAAATGAAACAATATATTTCTTTAGAGCTGTTTTGGACCGTTTTCACTCGTAAACAGAGTTTGATCTGTGCGTATTTCTCTCCTGATTCAGACGTTTCTCTGGAGAAACAAACATTATGGATAGATGAATGGTATTTTATCCATGGAAGCAACTGAAGCAAGTTAAAAATATCTAGATGAATTTGTTTCTTACAAACAGACAGCTTTTTACTTCACAAGACATTAATTGATGGACTGGGATGGTGTGGATTACTTGTGGATTATTGTGATGTTTTTATCAGCTGTTTGGACTCTGATTCTGACGGCACCCATTCACTGCAGAGCATCCATTGGTGAGCAAGTGATGTGATGCCAAATTTCTTAAAATCTGTTCCAATGAAAAAACTAACTCATTTACATCTTAGATGACCACATTGTTGGTAATTTTTGGGAAATCAACTATTCCTTGAAATTGAAGATTAATTAAAAAATGTATTGATCTCATTGCCTCAAGTAATTCCAAATCTTTTTTTATTCTCTTGCATAAAGCACAAAATAAGATTTAAGAAGGTTTATGGTGTTTTTTGCTTCTTTAGCTTGACATTCCCTGGTCGTCATTAACTGAATTTTATGGAAAGGAGCAGCAAGAACATTGTGCTAAACCTCTCCTTTTCCAATTCATCGAAGAAAGAAAATCTCGACATAATGATGAGGAAATTATTTTGAACTGTGAATCATTGGCACATGTCTACAGATATTCCTCAAAGAACGCGATACACGGTTGGTTACATTAACTAAGACTGCCAATCATCTGGCATTTAAATTAGGATTATGTATAATATTATTATCTATATAGGATTATATAGATTAGGCAACTCTAGATTATCTCTGATTGAAATGCTGGCCAATGAACGGCACAGTTGCTACTAATGTTTATAGCGCCTGGACCTGTCATGGACACATTAACGGCATCATTAGAATGAGAACAGCTGCTCGCGGCCTGCATAACAATTCACACGCAGATCTCAGCGGCAGCGGGAGAGGGATCAGGACGTCACTCGTATATCAGTCTGACTCTGCAATGCTAATCAGAAGAGTCTCGTACTGCCCGTTTCTGTAAGATAATGAAGATCCCATCAGTGCAAAGCACCGGCGTCTTGTGTTCACATGACAGGGGAGACTATGATCCTCCTGTATTATTTAACAAACCAGTTATTTTAATAGAGAGATGTTCATCTGAATCGAGTCCTGGTTGAGTGTTATTTCAGTTTAGACTCTATTGTTCAAGAGCACAAAGAATTCCTGTCGGTTCAGTTTTCTACAACGGACTACAAGGCATACTGTGCATGATAAACCGCAACCACACATGAAACCGTTAACATTTTAAGAGTATCTTTGGAGAAAAGGTTTATGTTTCGCTTGCTTCTAGTGTAAAGCCTGACTGGTTGTGACACAGACGTGTTGTAACAGGCGTTGGAGTTTGGGCAAGACAGGAAAATCACTTGTTGTACCTTCTATTCAACAGAACGCTGCTATCCTTCTTTCCTAAGACGAGAGCAATCTCCTTTCAACAGGCCTTTGTGTCAGACAGTGGAGAAAATAGATGGAACTCTTTATAGTTAAATATGTGTGACTTTTGCTTGCAGGCGTGAATCAAGTGGATCGAAGTCCCCTTGAAGAATAAGGTCTGTTTTGGACTAGTCTGTGTGAATGCATTGTTGTTTTGATTGTAGCAGATCAAGCAGATGTGCCAAATATTTCAGATAAAGTAAAGTTCACTGGGTCAGACTGGAGGAAAGAACTTTACCACCTGCTGCAACCGAAGATATTGCAGTTAAAGGCTAAAGAGATAGTGAAATGGGATAATTTTGTCACTATTTAATCACCTAATATGTCAATACAACCATGACTTCAAATCCCCCGAGAGTTAGTAAATCAAATGTGTGCAATGTATTTATATAAACAATAACCTATTATCATACACAACCATTAAAAAGTAAGATTTTTATAAAGAAATTAAAGCTTTTATTCTGCAAGGATGCACTTAATTGATCAAAAGTGAAAGTAAATGCATTTATAATGTTATAAACGATTTCTATTTCAAATCAAATATGTCTTTTTGAATAAAAGCAGCTGTTTACTATGAAAGATTGTTTCACCAACAGGATAAAAAAGCTCACAATTCGGACTATTTTTCCCTGCGATTATGAGTTTATATCTAATAATTCAGACTGGATTGTGAAATATAAACTCATAAGTGAAAGAAATACAATCTAAAGACTAGAAGTTTAAAAAGTCAATTGTAAGAAGAAAAAAGATGTGAGATATTACCTTGTATGTTTTATTCCACGGTGTAAAAAATAAAATCAGAATTATGAGATATAAACTCAGTTCAGAGAAAGAATGTCTAAATTGTGAGATTATTATTATTATTATTCTGTAGTGGAAACAAGCTTCCATAATTTCCTACATAATAATAAGCTATCAACATAGAAATCATCAAATCAGTATTTGAATTATTTCTGAAGGATCACGTGACACTGAAGACGGAGTAAAGGAATCACAAGAATAAATTACATTTCGACATAGATTAAAATAGAATATAGTTATTTTAAATTGCAATAATATTTCAAAATATTACAGTTTTTACTGTATTTTTGATCAATAAATGCAGACCTGGTGAGCAAAAGAGACATCTTGCCAAAACACTTAAAAAAATCCCAAACCCAAATTTCTGAAATGATTTGTATCCATGAAAACATAAAAATTATCATTTTTGCCCATACCAGCAGTAAAAAAAAAAAAAATATGACAAATACTAATTTAATAGTGTAGAAAACTAAATGAGGCAGAAACACAAGCCATCTCAAAAAAGGCTCTGAGACGCGTCTGTCTGAGCTATAGGCTGTAATTACTAGATGTGCATTCTAGCATGCAAATCTCCCATTAGTGAGAAAATTTGCATCCTATCCTCTTTCATTTCATCAGTCGTATACGTGAGCAGCTCAAATACATGCATCATTCGAGTCACTGAGATCTCAGCAGCAATGCAACACTTCACAAGCAATGCTTTCATAGTCTTACAAAAACAAGCCTGGATATTACTCTGTTCACCACACAAAGCCAGCAACTTTTCTCACTCGAGGCATTATTGTGTGGCATGTTTTTATCCACCCAGTTCTGTCGTAAGTGCGCCGCATGCGGCCAACAGGGAACGAAGAGTGCTAGAGGGGAGAAAACCTTTCCTCGTGTCACGTCATCATCATCGCTTGGCCCGGCTCTAAGCAGGCCACGAGGTGTTTAGACACTGGAGGAGAGAGAGAGAGGGGAGGATGAGGAGCGGGAGAGGCAGATGGTGCGTGGTTGGGGAGAGAGGGGACAGGACTAGGCCCAGCGCAGCATGCTCAGGAAATACAATCAAAGTCCCAGCAGACCCGCTGAGTCTGACACACAACACATCTCTCTCTTTCTCAATCTCAGTCTCTCTTTAAACATTACCATATACCTGCCATGGCCATTTGCTATAACTTAAACGCGTTTCCAAAAGGTCACTAATATTATGACCTGTTCTAGACACGTTTATGGGGCTGAATCAATATGCACATGTGTGTTTGGATGCACATGCTGTGTGTGATGTCCTCTGTGAAACAGGAAGTCACATATTAAAAAATGCAGACATTCAGTTCCACTGTAAACGAGAGCTGAATGAGGTCACTCGGAGGTGTTAGCGGTGTACTTCATGTCTTAACATGTAAATTAACTGGTTTCATTCAAGTCACATATTATCATATTAGTTTGGTCACACTTTAGTTTGGAGTCCAGTTATCACTATTAACTAAACAAATAATTGCTGCTTATTAATAGTTAGTATAGTAGTTAAGTTTAGGTATGGGGTAGTATAAAAGGATCTAAAATACAGTCAAGTGGAATAAGGCATTAATATGTGCTTTATTAATATGTGTTTTAAGTATAAGTGGTTCCTAAATAAAATTTCTACCAATATTTTACTACTTTTAAATTGATTAAAGTACATTTTAATGGGGATATTAAATAGCATATTAAAACTGCACATAGCCACTTTTATGTTGTCTGAAGCATTTAGTCATATTATGAAAGTCTGAAAGTTTTATGGTATCGTTTTAAAGCAAATTAAACTGATTGGCAAAGACAGAAAGAGGAAATCACTTGACTGTGAATTTGATGCAGGTACAGTGCTGTGAAACTGTATTTACCCCCCATCCTGATTACTCCCTTTTTTGTGAATATTTCATACTAAATAATTTTAATATTCAAATAAAACACAAAATAAAATAAAGGCAGCCTGAGTAAACACAAAATACAGTTTTAAATGATAATTTGATGTATTGAAGTAAAAACGATTATCTTATTGGCACTTTTCACATTCAGGGGTTTCTCAGAAGTGGAAGTCGTCATGGGTCGACTTCTTAAGCAGTGAACGGGAGATTACGGGAAATATATTTTTTTGTGTTGCCATACGCTCTAATGGCAAAAGAAAAAGTCCACAATAGTGTTTTCAAAACTTTCAAAAAGAGGATCAAATAGAGAGAGTTTGATAACATCTGTTAGTAGACGGAACGTGTCAGATTTACAGTCACTGCTGTATTAGAAACACCCTCACACAACAAACACTCTTTGTTTTTTAATGCAAAGGTATATAATATAAAATATAATGTTATAAATGTACACATTTTTAATGAAAGACAGGGTTTACAATGCGGATGGCATTGAAAATGTGTCATCACAGTCTATAAAAAGAGCCCATTCCAGCTTATGTAAAATGTCATTTGCCCCTGTAGTTCCTAATTCTATGGATCTGCATTCATAACGGGGCCTAAATACCGTTCAATTAATTCAACACTTAATACAACTTTTTCAACAGCAATGAGGAGGAAGAAGGTGATTGAAATGCATCAGTCTTTGAAGGGGTATAAAGCTATTTCAGCGGCTCTCAGGGTCCAAAGAGCCTCAGTGAGAGCCGATATCTCCAAATGGAAAAACTCAGCCCTGTAGCAAAGCTTCCCAGAAGAGTCCAGCCTTGTGACATTCCTCCGAGAGTACATCGACAACTCATCCAGGACGTCACAAAAGACCCAAGGACCAAACTCGATGTTATTTTCAGTGTGACCTTGTCAAAGTGGTGACTTGAACCCAATTGAGATGCTGTGATAAGATCTTAAACGGGCGGTTTATGCTTAAACCCTCCAATGTGGCTGAACTAAAGCCAAAATCCCACCATAGCACTGATCTCCAGCTATCGTAATGTTTGGTTGTAGTTATTCCTGCTAAAGGTGGCACAAGCAGAATTTAAGGGGTCAATTAGTTCTTTTACATGGGTGATTTCTTCAAAAAAGTATATAGTTTACTCAGACTGCCTTTTATGCTGTATTTTGTTGAACGATTTTTAACTGTTTAGCATGAAATATACACAAAAACAGAAGAAATCAAATATAATTTTTCAAATACATACATGAAATTTACATAAGCTGCAAAATAAACCAAACAGGATGATCATGACCCAGAGGTGAAGCCGACGGGACATTTATCATCCTAAAATAATGAATTTTGCAATAATGACTCTGAGTCTCTTTTCTCATGCTTATTGGATGGCTTTACTTTTTACTACTACAATTAAATACAAACACACCTTATCATCATTACACGAGAATAGGCTGCAAATGATCAATCAGAATCAAAATTCTGTCTATGAAATGTAAAATATGTATAATATAATATATACAGTTAAGCTGAAAACCGGTTTAACCAGCACAGATTTGATGATTTCACAGATTTGCTTGATTTCACAGATTTGTAAATCTCTGATGACATCCTGTTGTGGAGGTTTATGTCAGTTTTATAATTAATTAGGTCATTTATCTGCTCATAAGCCCCTTTATCTCCGGTCATCAGTATTGTATTGTACTGAATGACTGATGATCTTCAAATCTTATTTTTAATTTTTATGGCATTTCAATTCCACTGTCCTCTCAGCCATCCTTAATACGGCAGTGCTCCTCCTCCTTTTAAGCCTGATGAAAGTGCCATATTTCTAAGTGCTAAGACAAGGACTTTGTCAGGGATTTGAGCTCGGCTTCTTGTGACAACACAGTTCAGTTGCAGATAGTCCGAGCGAGAAGCAGCGCTCAGATAAGATTAAATGCTTGCGTTGTTCTCATTTAGAACAAAGACCTTTTTGATGAAGAAGTTGATGTTCGCACCAATAGAAGCAAAACAAAAGATTACATTGTGTAACACGAACAGATAAGGGAGCATGCAAATGTCTTCGGAGGAAAGCCTTGGCCATGATCTACACTCCCACTCACACAACATACAGGTCAAAGGTCTGCCGGTAAATATTCATCTAGGGAGGAGAAACCTGGACCCCGGGCAAGATGCTCATGAAGGTTTGATGGAAATACATTGCTTTTAACATAAAGTCCTGCGATTCTGGAAATGATTGACTAGTGTACTGTATATATTTCAAGGTAGGATAAAGAAGAACGAATGAAGGATGAGATAACTAGGCTTTACTATCCCAGTGAGTTTCCATACTGAATAACAGCGGTTATGGACATGCATGTTTAAGCAGCAAATGACAAAGCTGCATTATGAGAACTGAGGAATGGGCACCTGCACAAATCCTGCCGGCCAGATTATCTGGAATGTTAAAACACACTACAGCAAATATTTCCTCTTTTTGGATAGATCGTATTCTACGCAACCTTTCACCCAGTCTATTATTCAGCTCTATCACAGTATCAGTTTCTCTCTCAGGCTTTGCCTCAGCAAGTCTGCCTGTGCAGGCAAATGCATTCGGTTGCTCAACAATGCTTCAGGCGCTGCTTAGAACTGGCAACGTCTGAGCTTTCACAGGGTTCAGTGTCGATCATGCCACCCTCGGAGCGTTTGAATCGAACCCAAAACATCAACAGAAATAACTGACTGACTCAAATCAACTGCACACCAGCAGATAAGGACTTGGTTCAATCGAAAAACTAGTACCACGAGGTGGCTGTGGCATGCCTGTAGGCATAATATGTTACTGCTGCTACAGACACTTTATGTTAATAAAACCAAACTTACACATGTGAAAGGAATATTTCTGCTGTAGCATTCAAGACAAACACTTTCCTTGACACAGATCATGATTTCTTAAGGATCACACTAAAGTCTGGAGTAATGATGCTGAAAAAATCAACTTTGCATCACAAGAAAGAAAGAAAGAAGTTATAATAAGAGTATTATATAAATAAGTAATAATATTTCATAATATTGTTTTACTGTATTATCAAACTAATGCTTTTCTCATTTTGTAAGACTTCTATCAAAACCATTTAAGTAATTTAAAAAAAATTAAAAACTGTATATTATTTGAACTTTTGAATGGTGGAATTTTGTTCATAAAGTGTTTAATAATGCTCTCAAATAATAGTTGGTCAACATATGCAGCTATTCAGAGAAAGTGCTGGTATAATAAGAAATAAAATATGTATGTATATATGAATTAATATATATAAATATCCAATTCAATTCAAGATTGTTTGTATAGCGCTTTTTACGATACAATCGTTGCAAAGCAGCTTTACAGGAAATTAAGTTTCTACAATAGATTTATATACATTTAAATTATGGCTAAATTATGTTAATTCTGTATATTATCTGAGGGGTTGTCATCATCTCTTCTCAGGTGTTTGGTCATCTCAGATCATTTAAGGGTTAGATCCAGACTGAAGCTTGTGTGTGTGTGTATATATATGTGTGTGTAGTGACTAAAGCAAATCTCCAGATAGTCAGAGTGATGTTTCTGCTGTCAGGTTTAGCATCCATGGTCATTTATCTATATTGTGCTCCAAAACTGGGTTGTAAAAAAATATTCCAATGCAGGAAAAACACAGGAGAAAATCCTAGAAAAATCAAGTGCAGAAATGTAAATCATGTGGCCTTTTTCTTATGAGTATGTTGTATTTATGTATGATGATACTGACTATTGGCATTTAGAAATGTCAGCTATATTTCACAAGCCTCCAGAAAGCTGCAGCGCAGGCCTGTCATGTTTTACTTGTGCAGAGATTCTTGAATTGTGATTTATTGTCATCTGTAGAAATCTGTTCTCGAATCAAATGGCAAAAAGCCTTGGTGTATTATTTAAGCAAGTGTCCTCGGTGTAGTGTAACACTGAAGGTGCCTGCTCATCCCCGCAGCTATGATGCGTTAAAGAAACACTGGCGAGTGAACTTGTCAAGGAATTATGTTATTAAAGTAT
The DNA here is from genome assembly GCA_003573665.1 of Oxygymnocypris stewartii. Classification (NCBI taxonomy): domain Eukaryota; kingdom Metazoa; phylum Chordata; class Actinopteri; order Cypriniformes; family Cyprinidae; genus Oxygymnocypris; species Oxygymnocypris stewartii. Next base: position 13,532 of record QVTF01000350.1, on the reverse strand, counting down.
TGTCATGCATGAATTCAGCCGCAGAACGCAAGGCCGAGTGAAACCCTCATTCATTCCTGTACCTACAGGGTGCTTCTGTGCCAGTAATGGGGTAACATTATCACCCTGGGAGACGCGTGCATTGTTTGCCTGACGTACAGAGAGAGAGAGAGAGAGAGAGAGAGAGAGAGAGAGAGAGAGAGAGAGAGAGAGAGAGAGAGAGAGAGAGAGAGAGAGAGAGAGAGAGAGAGAGAGAGAGAGAGAGAGAGAGAGAGAGAGAGAGATATGCTGGCTATTCTTTTCACTCAGCTGCGTTTGAGTGTATTATACCATCTACAGATGAACGATGGTGCAAGAGACCAGATTTAATGGAGTGTATCTTGGGCTTTACTTAAACATGCTGAGATATGTGTGTATACAGTATATAGTTTATAAAAATGTGTTGTTGGAAAAAAATGAATTGCATGACCATACTTAATAACACAGACATAATATATGTGCACAGTATACAATGGAAGCCCAATGTTTGGAATAAATTAAGTCTTTTATGCTCTTATGCAAATTGTGAAATATTATTATAATTTAAAATAACGCTTATATTTTATTATTCCTGTGATGCAAAGCTGAATTTTCGGCATCATTGCTCTAATTTCTGAAGGATTATGTAACACTGAAGACTGTTCATATATGCTGATTTGCTGCCTGATTATTATCAATAATAATGGTGCTCAATTATTAATAATGGTTCTTATTACTATGTTGAAAACAGATTATGCACCTAAATAATTTTTTTGAAACATTTTTTTTTAGGATTCTTTTAATATTTATGTGAACAGTAATATTTTAATAGTTTAGTTTTGTAACAAAATCAATTGAATGCATGCTTGCTGAATCAAAGTATTAATTTCTTTTTTTAAATAATGTTTGCCCCAAACTTTTGAATGGTAGAAAAACTGTTGAATTTCCAAAATTATTAAGCAAAATAGTTTTCAACATTGATAATATGATTTCTGAAAGATCTTATGACATTGAAGACTACAGTAATGATGCTGAAAATTCAGCTTTGACCACAGAAATAAATTACATTTTAATATATATAGAAAATAGTTATTTTCCATTGTAATAATATTTCACAATATTACTGTTATTTTTCCTGTATATTGATCAAACATATGCAGCCTTGGTAAGCATAAGAGTCTTCTTTCAAAAAACAGTTTTGTCTGGCTGTGTGTATATTTATAAATCTGCAATGCAAGACTTGGTGACAAAAATTACGATTTAAGTCAAACTAAATATTTTACTTAGTTACATCAATTATGGTCATATGAAAGGTTAATTTATACACATTTAGAGACAATTTATACAAATTCTTCATGAAAGATGTTCAATGGCATACAATACTGAACTGCAGAGAGCCATTGTAATATTTTCCAAACAGTTCAGCTGATCCACATAAGTACCTCAATATGAGATGAGAAAAATCAATACAGGAATACACAATGGACACTTACACACAATACAAGATGAACTTGTGTGCCAGTCATTCAGCTTGTTTGGAAAAGACATTCAGGTCTGTATTACCACATACTGTGCATCCTCATCTCAAAATCTATAAGCAGCAATCTCTGGCAAAATATTCCATCAACCAACAACAATATCTATCATCATAGCAACAGAGGCGTATCTCTTGTTGAATATACACACCATATCTCACAGCATTCATCTCCATATACTGTGAAAATCAAAGAGTGTGTGTGTGTGTGTGTGTGTGTGGTTAAGTGCTCCACAGGTACATCTGAAAAAATGAGAATATGGTGACAAAGTTCATTTTTTCTTGTAACTTATTTCAAGAAGTGAAACTTTCATATATTTTAGATTCATTAAATGTAAAGTAAAACATTTCAAAGTTTTTTAATTTTGTTTAATTTTGATGATTAGGGCTTACAGCTAATGAAAGTAAAACATCTGTATCTCAAAATATTAGAATATTTACATTTGAGTTTCAATAAATGACCATCCATACAGTATAAATTGTGGGTATCTCTTGCTCTTTGAAAGCACAATAATGGGGAACACTGCTGACTTGGCAATGATCCAGGAGACGATCATTGACACCCTCCACAAAGAGGGTAAGTCACAGAGGGTCATTACTTAAACGGGGGGCTGTTCAAGGAGTGCTGTATCAAAGCATATTAAATGAAAAGTTGACTCGAAGGAAGAAATTGGGTAGGAAAATGTGCACAAGCAACAGGGATGACCGCAAGCTTGAGAATACTGTCAAGCAAAGCCGATTAAAACACTTGGGAGAGCTTCACAAGAAGTGAACTGAAGTGACAAAAGATCAAATGTGACAGTAAATACATTTTTAATGTTAGAAAATATTTACAAATAAATGCTGTTCTTTCGAACTTTCTATTGATCAAAGAATGCTGAAATAATGTTAATATCCTTGAAACCTTGAAATAATACAATTCCGGAAATGTTGGGACGTTTTTTATTTTATTTTAATAAAATTAAAATTAAAAGAATTTCAAATCACATGAGCCAATATTTTATTCACAATAGAAAATAGATATATAGATTAATGCACAAAATGAGCTCATTTCAAATTTGATACCTGCTACAGGTCTACAGGATGATGTTATGCACTGTAGAGATTTGATGAGATTTGCAAAGCCCTGCCCCTCACTGAAACCCCATACAAACCCCCTCCCCCCTGAAACATGGACCCCCCCCCCCCCCCGGTAATATATGTTTACATGCTCACGCACTAAAAACTATCTTACGCTCTTCCCCAGCCAGCTGCTTGACTCACAATATTTCTCTTTGCACATGTACAGTATTTGCGAAGCACTTGCTCAGTTAGTATTTTTTTTTTAGTTTATGTATTGTAACCACTTTTATATACATTTAAATGTATGCATTTAGCAGACGCTTTTATCCAAAGCGACTCACAGTGCATTCAGGCTATACATTTTTTTATGAGTATGTGTGTTCCCTGGGAATTCAACCCATGACCTTTTGTGCTGCTAACGCAATGCTCTACCACTGAGCCACAGGAACATATATAGCATATGTATAATCAAAATCTGTCAGTAGGTTAGTTGTGTATAGGTTTATACTGTTTTACTCATTGTTGTACGTCTGTTTTCATGTAGCACCGTGGTCCTGTGAGGCACGACATTTCGTTCCACTATATGTCCACAGATGTAGCGGGATGACAATAAAGCTCAACTTGACTTGATGTTGACGAACGTTGTTTTTAAAGTTTTCCACAATCTTTTTCCACACTCTTTCACAGATTGGAGAGCCTCTGCTCATCTTAACATCTGAGAGACTGCCTCTCAAAGACATCCGTTTTATAGCTAATCATGTATACAGACCTGATGTCAGTTAACTTAATTAGTTGCTAGATGTTCTCCCAGCTGAATCTTTTCTAAATGTATTGCTTTTTCAACCATTTGTTGCCCCCATGCAAACTTTTATGAGACCTGTAGCAGGCATCAAATTTGAAATGAGCTCATTTAATGGATAAAGTGTCACATTTCTCTGTTTAAAGATTTGTTATGTTCTCTATGTTCTATTGTGAATACAATATTGGCTAATGTGATTTGAAAGTCTTTTAGTTTTAGTTTTTGCAAATTTAAAAAGTGTCCCAACATTTCCGCAATTCGGGTTGTAAAAAATATTAAGCAGCACAACTGTTTACAACATTGATAATAATAGAAATATTAGTATGATTTATGAAGGATCATGTGACACTGAAGACTGGAGTAATGATGCTAAAAATTCAGCTTTGCTGAATGGTTCACAATATTACCGTTTTAACTGTATTTCTGATTGAATAATGCAGTCTTGGTGAGCATATCACTTCTTTCAAAACATTAAAAAACTAATTAATTTCTAAGGACTGCCAATGTATAATTATTTTAGCTGATAACCAAATTAAATACTCTCCTAAGATTTATGAGTGTGTTCAGAGGTAATGTGCTTCAACATGCAGGCTATGTGCTCTTTATGTGCAGGTGTAAAAATCTCTTTTTACACCTCATAACATATTTTGTTATGTAGTTATAATGCATATAGCTTAAGTACAATTCATGACCTCTGAAAACACTGAGAAATCCTTGGGCGAGTGTGTACAGTAATTTGATAAGTGTTGATTTTCTCCAGCCGTGTTTAGGAGTTAAACTTTATGAACAAAGCTGTGTTTGAAGAGCGCACGTACCTTTAGATCGAAACGTTAGGTGATTATTTGGCACATATGGGCTGGCATTTACCTGCAGGCACATGCAGGGAGATTAAAGGTGACTCATGCACACTTACAGTATCTTCATATGGCCTGTGAATACAAGCGCTGCATCAAATAAAACCTGAACCCCTGATTAATGCACTCTTTTGTGATTCATAACAGAAGTAAACACGATACTGACAAAGAAAACGACATAGCCTCGTATTTTCTCATGAAATGATTGTAGGATGCAACTCTGCATGGGAATTTCTCCCGTAAAACTATTCAGCTTTAAAATGTGTGTGTGCATTAATAGCTTTATATCATATTGAATTTATGTGCATTGAATTCATATCCCAGGGGTTCAGGAAATCTATAGAATTATTTATACTTACACATTTCTGACAAACCCAAAGCAAGTTTGCATAGATCACAGCATGACTCTTAGCACAAAATACAATATCTCCATCTTGTGGCCACAGAGATGACAGCAACAAAAGCAAGTAACTGGTTGATTGAATTTCAGCATTTCTTCAAAAATAAAAGATTTAAATGGCAATCAACAAACAAGACAAAGGACAATCAGGTACTGTGTGGACTTGCAGGCAAAGAGAAAGAGACCACCGATAAAATCAATCACTCCTTTCAAAATCAATCACAGACAACTTTGAACATGGAAATTAAATTAAATTAAATTAAATGTTCGCACAATAAGCAACATCAGATAAATAAAAATAGAATTATGAAAATATTAGCTAAAATTAATCAATATTATTTTTTTAATAAGTAAAAAGTCTCCTGTCAAATTTTTTGACAACGAAGCCATTAGTTTGTGCATGCACTCCGAGTCAATAAAAACACAGCACAATGTAATATGGAGGAATCTTACGTATTGATCTTTCACAGGTGTCTTTTCGCATATTTTGAATTATGCATTGTTGTGTTGTAGGTTGAATGTACATGTCCATAAACTTAACCGAACGGAGAAAATTAACATTACTTTTTTCTGTTTTGCTATGGATTCTAGAGTTTCTACCTTTTTTATTTTATAATTCAGAGTGAAAATATATTTCAGCAACTGAAAATGCATTCATAAGGTGAATGTATAACTTCTTAAGGTAAAAGGTTAACCGATGGGTAGAGACTATCACACAAGAAGCAAAGAGTGTGTGTGTGTGGTGTGTGTGTGTGTGTGTGTGTGTGTGTGTGTGTGTGTGTGTGTGTGTGTGTGTGTGTGTGTGTGTGTGTGTGTGTGTGTGTGTGTGTGTGTGTGTGGTGGGTGTGTGTGTGTTGTGGTGTGTGTGTTGTTGTGTGTGTGTGTGTGTGTGTGTGTGTGTGTGTGTGGTGTGTGTGTGTGGTGTGGTGTGTGTGTGTGTGGTGTGTGTGTGTGTGTGTGTGTGTTGTGTGTGTGTGTGGTGTGTGTGTGTGTGTGTGTGTGTGTGTGTGTGTGTGTGTGTGTGTGTGTGTGTGTGTGTGTGTGTGTGTTGTGGTGTGTGGTGGTGTGTGTGTGTGTGTGTGTGTGTGTGGTAGACCGTATTTAGAACAAGGCCATCTAAGCTGATGGTAACTTTGACACTTTAACCACAACCACATCATGTTTTTTTTTTTTTTTTTCTCCTAACACTTCTGTGAGAAGAGATCTGTGAAAAGGATCAGATACAGAAAACAGTTGTTCAGTATGACTTTCCATCTGTTTAAAGAACACCATTCCATGCCATGTACATCTTTATATGATAAGTTAGTAGGGAGAAATCAGATTCAAAACTGCAACTCAAGCATACATGGGTTAATGCCATCAGATAAACACATATTCGACACAGATGACATGTTGCTTTTCTAGTACTACTATATATAGGCAACTGACTAACTAACAGGAAAATATATTTATATTGCACCTTTCACAGACGAGGAGTCACAAGTGCTTTACAATAAAAAAAATAAAACCAAAACAAAGCAAGTACCAGCTGAACAAATTCAATAACAGCCGATCATGTTGTTAATTAAAAGCTTGTCCAAAAAGATGTATTTAGGTTTTTGTTTTTTTAAGATTCAACAGAATAGTTCTCAATGTTAAAGTGAGGACAACTATTTCAAAATCAAGAACAATTTCTTTACAATTAATATGATGGAGCTGATTATGTTTCATAGGTGTGACAGAAAATATAGCCTATAAACATATATAACAGTTACTTGTGATATAAATCACAGGCTATATAAAACCAAATAAAACGATGACAAGTAAAACAATTATTTTACAAACTCACCAGAGCCTTGTTGTTGAACTCATAGCAGGTGATATAAAGAGGTATTTCAGCATGAAGATTTGTTTTGATGTTACCTGATTTATTCAATTATTTCTTAAACAACTGGCCATGTTCAAAAAATATGGTATGGTCACTTTAGAGTTAATTTTAAACCTTTTAAGCACCAAAAATATGCTTGTGTAAAAATATATCCTTTTCTTTGAAGGTTGTCGTTTTGTTGTTTAACCAGCATCTTTGCAAACCACGTTTATTACTGGCCTGGTGTTATTCCTCCTGCCTTTAGAGGACGCTGTAACACTGTATATCGCAGTGTTGGCTAAATAAAATGCGGAAAGAACTCTGGCAAAGTATTTAAATGCCACAACACACTCGCATGACGGGTTGTGAAGGGAAGCGAATAGTCTTCAACGTCTTTTATAGTCCTGTTGTTGTGTCAGGTGCTGTTGAATCACATTGTGCTGGGCACTGCTTGTGTTTAAGCAGGCTCTCTAACAGTAGTGAAGCTACATTTCAAGTTACACCTCGTGTTTTTTATATTAACCGTGCAAAATGAAAAGCTGCGTTTCCGTGTTTATTGCTCTCTTCGCTGTAAACTGTTTTTTGCCGGAAGGTTCGAGTCAGTTTCTCGGCAGGAGAATCTCTAAATGCACTACTAAGGTAAGTGAAATGTTCTGCTCAGACTGTTTATAGGCTATATTTAAATTGTCATATGTTCACTGTTCTCATCGAATAGGTGTGGGGCTTTTCTTGGCAAAACTGCGGTGCACAAGATGATCCTGCAAAGATGAAGAGTCTCAGTATTTCTCCAGATCCCATTTCCATCCCAGGACAGCTGACCGCAGTGGCGTCGGGCTCCACATCAGTGGCTCTGACATCTCCTCTCTCTGTAAGATCTTACACATATACCATCAATCTATGACTCCTCCTCTCTCTGTAAGATCTTACACATATACCATCAATCTATGACTTCTCTCTCTGTAAGATCTTACACATATACCATCAATCTATGACTTCTCCTCTCTCTGTAAGATCTTACACATATACCATCAATCTATGACTTCTCCTCTCTCTGTAAGATCTTACACATATACCAGCAATCTGTGACTTCTCCTCTCTCTGTAAGATCTTACACATATACCATCAATCTATGACTTCTCCTCCCTCTGTAAGATCTTACACATATACCATCAATCTATGACTTCTCCTCTCTCTGTAAGATCTTACACATATACCATCAATCTATGACTCCTCTCTCTGTAAGATCTTACACATATACCATCAATCTATGACTTCTCCTCTCTCTGTAAGATCTTACACATATACCAGCAATCTGTGACTTCTCCTCTCTCTGTAAGATCTTACACATATACCATCAATCTATGACTTCTCCTCCCTCTGTAAGATCTTACACATATACCATCAATCTATGACTTCTCTCTCTGTAAGATCTTACACATATACCATCAATCTATGACTTCTCTCTCTGTAAGATCTTACACATATACCAGCAATCTGTGACTTCTCCTCTCTCTGTAAGATCTTACACATATACCATCAATCTGTGACTTCTCCTCTCTCTGTAAGATCTTACACATATACCATCAATCTATGACTTCTCCTCTCTCTGTAAGATCTTACACATATACCATCAATCTATGACTTCTCTCTCTGTAAGATCTTACACATATACCATCAATCTATGACTTCTCTCTCTGTAAGATCTTACACATATACCAGCAATCTGTGACTTCTCCTCTCTCTGTAAGATCTTACACATATACCATCAATCTGTGACTTCTCCTCTCTCTGTAAGATCTTACACATATACCATCAATCTATGACTTCTCCTCTCTCTGGAAGATCTTACACATATACCATCAATCTGTGACTTCTCCCTTCTCTCTGTAAGATCTTACACATATACCATCAATCTATGACTTCTCCTCTCTCTGTAAGATCTTACACATATACCAGCAATCTGACTTTCTCTCCTGTAAGATCTTACACATATACCATCAATCTATGACTTCTCCTCTCTCTGTAAGATCTTACACATATACCATCAATCTATGACTTCTCCTCTCTCTGTAAGATCTTACACATATACCATCAATCTATGACTTCTCTCTCTCTGTAAGATCTTACACATATACCATCAATCTATGACTTCTCTCTCTCTGTAAGATCTTACACATATACCATCAATCTGTGACTTCTCCTCTCTCTGTAAGATCTTACACATATACCATCAATCTGTGACTTCTCCTCTCTCTGTAAGATCTTACACATATACCATCAATCTATGACTTCTCTCTCTCTGTAAGATCTTACACATATACCATCAATCTATGACTTCTCCTCTCTCTGTAAGATCTTACACATATACCATCAATCTATGACTTCTCTCTCTGTAAGATCTTACACATATACCATCAATCTATGACTTCTCTCTCTCTGTAAGATCTTACACATATACCATCAATCTATGACTTCTCCTCTCTGTAAGATCTTACACGTATACCATCAATCTATGACTTCTCTCTCTGTAAGATCTTACACATATACCATCAATCTATGACTTCTCTCTCTGTAAGATCTTACACATATACCATCAATCTAGAAAGCCTGTGCACATTTTAATTTTCAGCTGGGGCACAACATTTCATGTTTTTGTAGGTGACTTCTTCTTTTTTTATGTCTAAAAGCTATTATCCAGGTAGATGTTAAGTTATCAGAGATGCAGAAGTTTGGCCATGACAACTTCCTCTTTTTAGGAAGTCATAATTCCGCATTTTTTGGTAGAAAGAGGAACTCTGTTGTACTGTGCTTGACGCTTGTGTGTTATTTATTAATTAAATAAAACAATTTTATATATATATATATATATATGATAAGATGCATGCTAAAACAAAATTAGGCTGAAATCACCCAAATTTTACTTTGATTCAACAGATAGGATTGATCAGAAATTAATTTAATATATTTTAAAAATATATATATATATTGTAATTATACTCCTAATATAGTCAAGAAACTGATACACTTGCCAATTTAAAGCAAACATTTGTAATTCACCGGTGTGCTAGTATGCTTAGGAAATGTTTAAGTGTGTATAGATAATATGGGACCCGGCCCAGGTCCACAAAACCAGTCACAAATGTCAATTTCTTTTTTAAATTGGGATTTCTACATCATCTGAAAGCTGAATAAATAAGCTTTCCATTGATGTGTGGTTTGTTGGGATAGGGCAATATGGAATCTGAGGGTGCAAAAAAATCCAAACACTGATAAAATCGCCTTTAAAGTTGTACAAATAATGTTCTTGGCTAAGCATATTACTGATCAAAAATTGAGTTTTGCTATATTTACAGCAGGAAATTCACTAAATATCTTAATGGAACATTATCTTTACTGAATATACTAATGATTTTTGGCATAAAATAAAAATGTATAATTTTGACCCATGCAATGTATTTTTGGTTATTGCTACAAATATACCCCTGCGACTTAAGACTGGTTTTGTATTCCAGGGTCTTTATATATATTATATATTAGTAGCATCTTGGCTTCATTTTCCCTAATTTCTGATGCTACTGTAATGCAAATACTACAGTGACATTTAAGAGAAAACAAAAAGAGGCTTAGGAATGGAGTTCAGATGTTTCTGGCCATTCTCGTGGCCTGGTTCATGCAGGTGAAATAAATGTGTTTATGGCTGAATCTTCGGTTGGCTGTCTTGTGACTATCACATGAGGCTGTAAACCTCCATGATTGTCACGTTTAATCATTTGTGCCTCCATAAGGCATTGTGTTAACTTAATTCCATGTTATTTGTTTCAGGTGAACGTGACGTTGGAAAGAGAAATAGCAGGTTTATGGGTGAAAATACCGTGTCTGGATGAAATAGGGAGTTGTCATTATCCTAATACCTGTGACCTGCTCGATCAGCTCATCCCTCCAGGACAGGACTGTCCTGAGCCTCTGCACACATACGGCCTGCCCTGCCACTGCCCGTTCAAAGCTGTGAGTGTGTCCCGATTCATGAGATTTTACTCAGCATGCAAGTGTTTATGGGTTAATAATGTCTTATTGTGACCGAGTCATAACATTTATCATATCATTTTTACAGGGTGATTATGCTTTGCCGTTGTCAGACATCGTTATTCCAGACATTGAACTGCCCGGCTGGCTGACCAATGGCAACTACAGAGTACAGGGCATTTTAGGAAGCGCTGAGAAAGAACTGGGATGCCTCAAAATTAGCTTCTCGTTGCATTCCTCCAACGAGTAAAAGAAGAGTAACATTGTATTATTCTGTAGGACTTTTACTTAAAGCTTCTCTTTTAACTTTTTAAAAATGACGACTTTTCCGTCATAATGAGCACATTTCTTTATAATTAATGAGATCTCATTGACTTGTTTTTAAACGACTGGTGGATTTACGTTATAAAACACTGGACTGTGCACATTTTGGTTTTCCTTTTTTATTTTATTCTTAATTAACACGTTAGCAAAGCTTTGTCTAGTTTTAACTGCTGCTTTTGTGATTTGGTTTTCTTCTCTGGGGTTAATGAAGTCCAGCGTCAAAGAGGAACTACATTTTTCTCAGTTTTCTTTAAAGGGGAAATTTCTGTTTTTTTATTTTTAATAAACATTCACACATTCAAGTGTTTAGTAGTTATGTTTTATAATGATGAAAACAATGATATAAATCGTATAATCAATTTTAGATAGAATAGCTGTTAATTCGTGTAATTTATTGCACATCAAATTTTGACTGAAAAATCACCCCTAAAAAATAATTGTGTTAAAATACATTATAAAAAATTTAGCTTTAGAAAGATACAAATATATTAATAACATAAATAGAATTTTGAGAAGATAATACAAGACATGTGTCAGTAATTCTTAATTTATTTTTGAAGTAAAAGGCTCTTTACAAATAGTTTATTGGATCATTGAATTCGTTCAGAACAGGCATTGATTCAGAAATGAGTGTTGCTTGGAGGTGCATTACAGTTCTGCTGTACGAATTTAGTCATACTTTCATCATCAAAATAGAAAAACAGACAATATTGTCTCTATCTAAAATATGAATAACTTGTATTAATATTTTCCATTAACCACAGTTTTATTATAGCCTAGTAAAATTGTATTTGGCATATTTGATTCACATATATATTTTTTATAATTAATATATACAAATAATTTTGGCTCCTTAAACACTACTTTGTCACATGTTTGAGGAATACAGAACTGATATAAAGATTATTACTATAAAAAGTTATTTAGTGACATACTATCTGATATATGTATCAAATGTTTTATATATATATATATATATATATATATAAGTTAAGCTATGGTTCCCATGATTTCATTGTTTTAAACGGGTTCTCGTGGTGCCGAGTGCATCCACCTGTAGAGGTCAGCTGTTCAATCGCTGCATATAATAATTGTTATAAAAAAACATTGTTTTCATAAATGACAAAAAGAATCGCGAAAAAAAAACATGTTTCATTATTATTATTACCATAAGGAACTAACATGACAAACTGTTCCTTGAGTGTCTTTAATATGGCATAGATCGCATCGGTGATTCAGAGTATTCATATCTTATCTTTATGTAAATGTCTCTTAATTAAGCAGAGATGAAAGGTGCTCTGCTGTCAATCAAGAGTGTGAAATGAAAGCTGCATCACCGTGTTTCTCGCAGTCAGCAGGACAAGCGATGCATTTACAAAGGTAAGAACGTGAGATATTGAAATGAGATTGTTTTAGTTTTCTTTGCATCGCCACATGCTACAGTGTTTTCTATTACTGATTCGTTCAGAGGCTTTCTCTGGAAAACTGTACATATGTGAAGACTCTTCATGTGTATCCAAACCCAAACCCTTCACCTCTGGCCATGACACGTGACCTTGTGCCCTGCAGCGTAGTAGAATTGAGATTCTATTATAGTTTTATTCATATTTCAATTCGTGTTTTATGTTCGTATTGTCAAATGCGTTTAATCATTTTATAATTTTTTATGTATATTGTTTTATATATTTTTTTCAGTGTTCATTTTAGTACATCAAGTCAAACAAAATTAAAATGAAAAACGTAGTGCTGAAATATTTCTGCAATATTTCTTGACCTTTTATTTTATTTTAAGTAAATTTGAAAGCCTTTTTTATTGGTCTATGGCATTAGTTAACTCTATCATGAAACTTTAAACTGAGTTGAACCCCATCCTATTACCTACCAAACTCATGCTGTCATGAGTGTATTTATGCCCGAGACTTGCTGTGAATGTCGTGTAGATGTAAACCTGTCTATCTGGTGTGTCCACATTTCAACGGCTCAACACTGCTCTGTACCCTCATAAAATCATCTGGATTGCAAACAATGAGGTTAGTTTACTTGTTTCCGGTGAACTTGACAGTTGCTGGTGTGTGGGTAAAAGTACCTTGTGTTGATGACTTAGGAAGTTGTTATTATCCTGATGTCTGTGTGTGTCTGGCCCAGCTCTTTAAGACCGTCCCGGAGCTCTGTCCTGAACCTAAACGTCCATCTAGCGTCCCCTGTGGCTGCCCGTTCGTGTCCTCACTCACTGAATATCCAGTTTGTTTTATAGCCATGTTTTTTAAGATTAACATTTATCTGTTTTTCCGGGGGGACTACTGTTGCCCATCATCTGGTATCACATACCAAATGTTTTACTCCCTAACAGAGTGACCAATTTTCAGATTACAGATCAATTTTAGGAAACTCTGTAGAAAGCTTGGCTGCCTTAAAGTCATCTTCTCAATGGCATCAGTACTGCACAACCAACGCAATGAAATGTAGTTGTTGCTGTCATGAAGCAGTGTTCTTTCCTAGCTTTTGGGAAAGTGTCAAAAAAGAGGCAAAAGTCAGGGACTAATCTTGAGATGGGACGGGTTCAGGAAAGGACCTTGAGGCAGGATTCAAACTCTTGTAACCTCTACCCTTCACATCATGATGAATGCACTAGTGTGATTAATGATGAGTGATGCACTAATAATGTGATTAATGATGAGTGATGCATGAATGTG